>JACEEZ010020842.1:7500-152500 GCA_016584305.1 Chionoecetes opilio
AGAAATTAAGTCAATATATATATTGTGTATATGTTCATGACAATAAAGAATTTGGAATTGAATTTTTTTGAATTGAATTGAAAGGAAGCGATGAGAAGAAACTCAAAGATATTGTGATAACTAGGGAAATGGTGGAAGAGGGTATAGATAAAAGGAAGAATTTTAAATCGCCAGGACCAGATGAAGTGTATCCCAGGGTATTAAAGGAATGCAAGGAGGTTGTTAGTGAGTCGTTAGTGCACATTTTTAGGAAATCGGTTGAGATAGGCGATGTGCCATTATTGTGGAGGAAAGGAAATGTTGTTCCCATATTTAAGAAGGGAGACAGAGGACTAAAGTCAAATTATCGACCCGTAAGTCTAACATCAGTGGTGGGTAAATTATTGGAATCTATTATTGCAAAAAACATTAGAGAGCACTTAGATAAACATAGTTTGATCAATGGTTCACAACATGGATTCACCAAGGGTAGGTCATGTCTCACCAATTTATTGAGTTTTTATAGGAAAGTTTATGAGACGGCAGATAATGATAAGGATTATGATATAATATATCTGGACTTTAGTAAGGCATTTGACAAAGTACCACACGAGCGACTCCTAAATAAGGTTAGGGCTCATGGTATAGATGGGAAGGTTCTTCATTGGATCAGAGCTTGGCTAAGTAATAGGCAACAACCCAGCAAACACACTACCGTAGATAACAGTGAAGTCGCCAGTTCTACGTTTCTTTGTTATTTACAGACGTGTGGTGGCATTAATACTTACATTTCTACATCCATGATTTCAGGAAAGTTTGAAGGGTCTATCTGTAAAGTCTGTGTCATTTTGTGTCTTCATCTGTGTCATATTAGGGCTATAAATGAACAAATGACAAAAATAAAACCGAGTGGCGACCTTGCTATACCTACTACAGTAAAGTCGCCAGCTAGTATTTTAACCCAACAGTTGAGTCGCCACTCTGGGGAATTCAGGGAAATTAAAGGTAAAGTAAAACAAGTCTCTATATATATATTAGCTGCGGAAGATGCTTGGATATATAAAAGTTCCTCTGCCAACGTGAAAACAAATTATAATCAAGTTTGAAAGATCTGGCAAGTCTGTGTCCTGCCGCCCGAAAGGTGATCAGCTACGGTCTGTCATCGCGCGAAGAAAAACGTGAGAAGCAAAATGCGCAACAGTTATATTTGCAGATACAAAGCATAAAACAACGCTGAAACAGGGTAGATTATACAGTCATGAAATAAACTACTGTGTAACATCTTCAGTGGCACATAAAAATCAGTAGTGATGCGCTATAATTCGTAATATTTGGCGCCTGGCGACATCACTGCAGGTTAGGGTACGCCGTAGGTCCAATGAAAAGTGAAATATAGATTTTTTCGAATTTGGCAGGGTATTTTCTTATGTACAATTGAATTTTAAGGGTGGTTTGTCCGCTTCAACTTTTTGGTTTGAGCAATTCTTGCTATGCAAAAATGGACTTTTATATTTATATGCAAAACATAGCTTAGCATACACCATCTTTAAACTCACAGAAAAGCCACTTAAGTTCGAGATTCGATAAATTTCACTAATGACAAAGTTGTAGAGCGCTAAAAACTCTATCGGAAGTATGCCCTCGATATTTCCGTAAGACCTACATTAAGTCCGCCAGACGCCGGAAAGCTCACTTCTCATACAAAATCGCCTCGTTTTTCGGGTAAAAACCTTTTTCCTGGCAACTGGATTTTCCACGTTATTATTTACCCAACGTAGGTGGTTTCAGGGCTGGATACTGTTTAAGGTCTAAGGTCCTATCACCAAACTCCAAAAGTCACAAAAAAACAGCGTAAGTCGGTCAAACACGTACGGTCGAAGTACAGCTCCGCATCCAAGCATCCGGTTCGACGTTCCGCCCACTGCTGCTGCTGCCTTGGCTTCTGAATTCTTCCAGGACCTTATCGCTGACGGCCACCTCTCTCCAGACATGTCGTACCTGGTCTGCGATCCTAACAAGCTGAGGAGGGCCAGCCAGGATGCCATGGCATCGGCCAGGGACCTTGACCAGGGGAAGCACCAGGGTACCAAAATAGTTGGATTGGGTTACGATGGGAGGAAGGACAAGACCAGGGCGATGGTGCCCGACAGCTATGGGAAACTGCACCCAAGGTTGATCAGGGAGGAGCATGTGTCAGTGACAGAGGAGCCATCTGGAAGGTAACTTTGGCACTTTGTACCAGAGGACCCGGTGCCACCTGAGAAGCCTGCGTTCAAGGTGGCTCAGGCTCTCTATGATCTGCTGGTGACATACGACTCCACCGACTCACTGATCGTACTGCAAGGTGACTCAACTAGGGCCAACACGGGTTGGAAGGGTGGTACTCACGCCCATTTAGAGAAGATGCTGGAACGCAAGCTCTTCTGGAGTATATGCGTGTTGCACACAAACGAGTTGCCCCTGCGCCACCTTATCACCAGCATCGACGGGCCTACCCCATCTGACACTGGCTTCACGGGTCCAGTGTGCAGTCTGCTGTCCAGCGTGAATGAGATGCAGTACAACGCAGAGTTCAGAGGAGTACCAGGCGGTGAAGATCTCACGGAGATACCGGAGTATATCCTGGTCAACATGTCCACTGACCAGCAGGTCTCCTACCAGCTGGTCCAGGCTGTGAAGCGGGGCGTTCTCCCGTCCGAGCTGCAGGAGATCAAGTGTGGCAAGGTGTCCCACTCCAGATGGCTCACCACAGCCCAGTCGCTCGTGTACATGTGGACCAGAAACCATGGACTGACTGGCAAAGAACTGAACACCCTGAAAATCCTAGTCAAGTACTGCCTGCAGGTGTACTTCAAACTCTACTACGACATCAAGGTTCACCACAGACTAGAGGATGGCCCCAAGCACATCCTCACGCAGCTCAGAGTGATGAGGTCGCAGCCCAAGAAGGTCCAAACAGCTGTGACCTTCTACGTGCGGACAGGAGCATGGTTCGCACACTCAGAATGTGTCCTCCTCTCGCTGATGGCGAGTCAGAGTGAGGACGACCGCAGGTTCGCCGTGACCCAGATTTTGAAGCTGAGGCCTGGCGAGGAGTATGGGGACACCAGTGTAAGACCTCGCATCACACCCAAGCTGAACTTGTCAGCCACCAGCTTGCAGACACTGATCAGCTGGCAGCCTGGCCAGGTGCACGAGCCGGCATTCACCTGTTCACTGTCCGGGGATCAGATCCACGAGATCCTGGTCAAGCCGTACGAGGTTCCGGAGTTCTCTATCTACACTCAGAGCACCGAAAGAGTCGTGAAGCAGGTGACAGAGGCTGCGGCAGCAGTGGTGGGGCAGCAGGCCAGAGACGGGTTCATCCGGGCTCGGGCCCACCACCGGGAGACCATGCCCTGCTTCAGGTCTAAGAAGGACATGATGGACACGTTCTAGGCCAACGTAGAGGCTGTGACACTGTGATGTAGTGCCTGATGAACCAACTGATCAGAAAGAGCTTACCACGCTAGTCATTTGGAACTCATATTGGTGCATGATGCATTAAACAGGACCAACCGGACACTGCGTACTCATTTAAGCATTATTCGATAAGGGTGCAATATAAAAGTGCGATTTTGCATAGTAAGAATTGCTCAAATGCAAAAATGGATAGAGATAAAATCGTCTTAGAATTCCATTTTACACGGGAAATTTGGCATGCCAAAGTTGAAAAAAAAGAATTTTTTATATGGGTCCCTACTGCAGGTGGGACTTCACTGTTATTTAGGGTACGAAACCTTAGTTTTTGTGAAGGTAGCTTTTTGGGTTTTTAGCTTTGGGAAAAATTTGAAATTTAATACGAAATCATACGTACATCTTGAATTGTTTTTAGTAGTGTTTGGTTACGCGCTCGATATTTTTTTGAAGTAATTAAGACGTTACAAAAAATAGTGTTTCTTCTACTAATATTTACGTAGTGGTTTTTACGTTTCAATTACTACTTATAAATTATGATGTAACGTGATATTAAAGGATTCAAAACGTTATATATATACAATGAATACTGGACAATATGTTAAAGATACGTAGTATTACGTTATATGAATTGTGTTGTGATTTAGGACTGGTACTCGCTACTAGTTTTAAGCATATTAAGATAAGGTAATAGTATGCGATTTTATATAGTAGGATTGTCTTAAATGACAAATTGGATAGAGATAAAATCGTTTAGAATCTTCATTTTAACAGGAAATTGCATCGGGAAAGTGAGAAAGAAGAATTTTTGCTATATGGGCTACCTTATGTCACTACAGTTTTGGTAGTAAACCTTAACGTTTGTGAAGGTAGCGTTTCGGTAGCGTTAGGAAAATCGTAATATATACGGAACGTCATACAACTCTGAATTAAAGTTAGTGTGGGTTACGTCGCTACGATACGTTTTTGAAACTCATTAACTTACCAGAAATACGTCTTTCTCTTCTAATCATATTCCTAGTCGGTTTTACGTTTCAATTACTACTTATAACATTTATAACGTTTTATCAATATAACATATTTCTTCTACTCTTCTACATTTATCGCTCGCGCTCGCTCTCTCTTCTCTCTCTCTCTCTCTCTCTCTCTCTCCTCTCTCTCTCTCTCTCTCTCTCTTCTCTCTCTCTCTGGAAACGAAAGGTAAATGTTAGTGCCCTTATTTATTCAAGGAGTATGATATTTGACGGTAAAATAGTATAGAAATTTTTGCGGGACATTCACTGCGCATCGCTACGTTCCTTTGTTTTTAAACTCCTGGATGGCGTTGCGGTCGCATTCGATTACAGTTACAGTAATGTACAGTTCGATGGTACATATATGTGATTGTACGCATCAGGTGTGCTCTTGAGCTGGAGCCCACAGTGTCTGCTATAGTTGATTACATCAGGGAAGGCTGTGAATGCCACAATTAACCCATCGTGCAGCCTGTGTACCTGTGCAGCCAGCCATCGTGCAGCCTGTGTACCTGTGCAGCCAGCCATCGTGCAGCCTGTGTACCTGTGCAGCCAGCCATCGTGCAGCCTGTGTACCTGTGCATTCAGCCATCGTGCAGCCTGTGTACCTGCACGTTATTCTGGTTTCAAGTTAATCAGTCTGCACCTTAAAGGTAATACCCCGTTCATGAATTTCTCATACATACGGTATCCGGTCATTTCGCCCACATGTCAGTTCGCCCACATCAAAAGGTCGTTGCGCCCAAAGTCAGTTCACCCACTCGGTGGAGTCATTTCGCCCACATTAGATAACTCCTTTACTGTGCAACGCCAAGTTAGGGTCAATTTAAGTTTCACCAACACGATTTTCTGATGCGATGTGTTTTGAATGAATCTGCTAACCGTTTCTGTCGCAATTTATTTAATTATTTATTTTTTGGTTAAAATGACAAAAAAAAAAAAAAAAACCTAAACCTAACCTAACTTAACCTTTACCTATACCTAACCTAACCCATACCTAACCTAACTAAAAAATAATAATAATAACTAACCTTTATCTACCTAAAAAACTTTTTTAGTTAGGTAAAGGTTGGGTTAGATTAGGTAAAGGTTAATTTTTTTATTTTATTTTTATTTTTGAAGAAATAAAAAATAATTGCAACAGAAACGCTTAGCAGATTCATTCAAAACACATAAAAACACACCAGAAAAACATAAGGTGCATCAGAAAATCGTTGGTTGGGTGAAACTATAAATTGACCCAAATTAGAGTTGGCGTCAAATGTAGGGGGTTGTATTCTATACTCTATATAATATTATCTAGTGGCACAACCGATTAAATAAGTGTGCAGCAGGTAGAAGTAGCCTCCAATTCTATCTTTTGGTAAGCCTTCTGCATAAAGAGGCTAAATTAACATCATTACAGATAAGGCTGGTGTCGGAAAGAAAGCTCCGAAGGATCCAACGAAGACGATACAGGGAACTCCAAAATAAATTGTTCATTCTTTGGGATGAATATATGAGGGGTGAGAGAGCTTGCTAGGCTACTCGACCCACGTGACAACTCGCCCCAGACAACTCTACCTCGCCGCGAGACAACTCTAACTCGCCTAAAAGACAGTTCGACCCACGGAAAAAGACACGTCGACCCACATCGAACCTAACCTAAACTTATAGGTTTTAATGAAACCTAACTTAACCTTATAGGTTTTAATGAAACCTAACCTAACCTTAACCACAAAGTATACCTAACCTAACCTAACCAAACCTAACCTTAACCACAAAGTATACCTAACCTAACACTTACCTAACCTTATAGGTTTTAATGAAACCTAACCTAACCTTAACCACAAAGTCTACCTAACCTAACCTAATTACCTAACCTTAACCACAAAGTATACCTAACCTAACCTAACCTAACCTAACCGTTGTCCTGGGACGAGTAGTCTCACGATTGAGTCGACCTGTCTTGGGTCGACCTGTCTCAGGTCGTGTTGTCACTTGGGTCGACTTGTCCAGGCCCCGTGAGAGATCCTTATTACAACTTATCAAGGCTTGCTCATATTTAAATGGACCAGTAAGCTCATAATAATTTTAATTACATGCATTATACATGAATGCTCACTGGGTTTTTTATTTTACTTTTAGAATTATCACATTAGTTTTCATACATTTTATTCTTTGTATGTTTCTCTTGGGTTTTAATAAAGTTTTTACTACCTGATTTGTGCATTGTTGAATAACTTGTGGGCGAACCAACTTTAGTGTGGGTGAACTGACACTTGAGTGTGGGCGAACAAACTCTACATTTGGGCGAACTGACTTGTGGTCGAACTGACATGTGGGCGAAATGACCGTAAACCCACATATATACACACCAGGTGAATCAGTTAATATGAATATTTTCATGATTGAGTCAAGTGTATTTTGGTACTTTCAACCAGTAATGGAGTACCTGGTCAAAAGTACATTTTTCCCATGTATTTTAATATGCTACGAAAGTTGGACAAATTTAAAACCGTCGTAGATAATATTAATAACCACTCAGAGGTAGTGAATGGGGGCGAGGCCCCTCCTATCATATCAGGTTATTATTGGTTTGGTCAACTTAGGTTAGAGACCGAAAGAGTGAAGGGGGGCGAGGCCCCTCCTATCCTATCAGGTTATTTTTAGGGTTATAATGGACGAGAACTGCGCGGTCGCTACCGCCTTTACCACTTACGTTTTTCCGTATTATTTTTTGTTCACAATACTGTACAGTATTAATCCACTTCCGCGTAACCTTCAAAACTTATATACATATTATAGAAATTATATAGTTATCTAATACACATACACACACACCCTCCCTGTCCAGAGGCCCCCCCCACCCCTTAGGAGGTTAGGTTAAGGTTGGGTTAGGTTCATAAGTTCGCCAGAGGGTCGAGGGGGGCAAACCCATTCCCGTTAGGAGGTTAGATTTGGTTAGGTTAGGGTAATGATCCGCCCGGCAGGGCGAGGCAAGTGGAACACTCGGCGGTTGGCTGTCGGGCTGGTGAATGCGGGGCTGGGCGGGGCGCACTTTTTTTCTTACAAATCCGTCAACTCTCTGGTTTCTGAGACACGGACTATTATTTCCTGGCCCAGATTTTTTGCATTTTTTGATGGAGACATATTGTTATCAATGGAAACGGCGACCTTAGGATCTGGTGATGAAAATTTAAAAAAAACTATTTGGTTTCCGGAAAATATAAATACCTCCATCTAAATACTAATTTTAGACAAGGAAAAACTAGTCAGTGTCTCAGAAAATTACCGCGCAGTCCTCGTCCATTTTTACCAGTTTTAGTTATGTTATTTTAGGTTTGTGATCCAAAGAGTGAATGGGAGTGAGGCCGCTCCTATTCTATTAGGTTATTTTTAGCTATGTTCACTTAGGTTAGTGATTCAAAGCCTAATTATTTTAGAACACTAACCTAACCAAGAATAACTGAATATAAGAATATAATGAAGCTACAATAGGCCCGGGGGCCTACACGTGGTAGTTCCTGTTACTCCCTCATTACCTAACCTTTCATCCCTATCCATAAAATGGTCTAGTATTCTTTTAAAACTTCCTATTGTCTGTGCACTAACTACCTGATGAATGAGTCTATTCCATGCATCCACCACCCTATTAGTAAACCAATTTCTGCCTATCTCACCAATTTCTGCCTATATCTTTTCTGAATCTGCATTTTTCCAGTTTTAATCCATTACTTCTTTTTCTATCCTGACTTCTGACAATAAAAACCCTTTTCCTGCATCTGCCTTATCATAACCCTTCACCCACTTAAATGTGCCCCGGTTATTCTTTGGTAGATCTAGTAATTCGAGTATTTTCATGTTTAAGCTGGTTTGGCAAATTAAGAATTAGCCTTGTAATAATTGTGAGATGCCCGGGTACAACATGCATGGTGAATAGTCGGTAGGAGGTCACAAAAAGGGTTGTTAGGTCAGTAGGATAGGTTAGGTAACGTTAGGAGGTTACAAAGGTTAAGTTAGGTTTAGTCAGGTTAGGTTTCCCGGGTTTAAGGCCCTTTCCCAAAATCTTCACGACTCTACGGCAACCAGTCACGACTTGCATCATTATCCACTATAAATAGAGCAGTATTTTAGCACTTACTGCGTCCGCAGTACTTAGTGCCTGGCGATTGTTTTCACCATGTATTTATTGTTTTAAATTTAAATTACATCTGGAGGCATATAAGTATTTGTGGTGGGCGAGTCGAGGTGGGCAAATGTGTGGAGTCGTGGACAACAGTGTGAGCGACATCGGTGGCGTGCTTCACTACACAAGCGATAGTTGAAAGTTGTGTGGGGCATGGACCAGTGCGCTGCCACATCTACAACCACTCGGCATCAGTCGCAGCACCGCTGGAACAGTTGTAGCATGACGGCAACTGTGGGTTTTGCGTCGTGCTGCAACTGTCGGCAAATGTCACCTTTAAATTTTCAAAAAACCCCTATAGTTTGCGACTATCGCCAAACATCGGCAGACTAGCGTGATTAGTCGCCTAACTACGGCAAACCGTTGGCTAACCGCGCCGACTACCTCCGGTGCCTCCCGGTGCCGAACGACCTCCGGTGGAGGGACTTGCCATATCCGGTGTTAGGGCGCAGCACGGCTAGGAAACAGTCGCAGCACGACAGCAAGTTTTCCGTCGTGCCGCCGGGGGAGGCGGTAGCGGAGCGGTTAGAGTCTCCGACTGACGTTCTCGGTGACCCGAATTCGATCCCCGAAGAAACCCAAAACCTTTCTGCACCGTCGAGTGGCCTAAGAACACCCACATGCCTGCCTATCAACTCACCTTCGACTGCGAGTGCATCGGAGGACACAGGGGGGCGGCATGAGCCTCTAATCACAGGCGTCACTATAAGAATCCTGCCTGCGCCACCAACGGCGAGGACCAACCATCAGGACCCTCAAGTGAACCTCCAGAGCCTACCATCCGAGCCCTGAGTCACCACTGCCTACAGGCGCTATAGGCACAAAAAAAAAAAAAAAAAAAAAAAAAAAAAAAAAGCCAAATATGTCTGGGGGGGGGGGGATATATATATATATATATATAAAATTTTATATATATATAATATAATTATATATATAAAATAATATATATATATATATTATATATATATATTATATAAATGTTTGTGTATGCATAATTTATTTATATGATTTATTCATATCTCTTCTTGTGACAAGGAAAATAAGATGTTGTATGTATTCTGTGAATGCCCTTTGAAGCGGCCATATAAATAACTATTTATATGAATAAGTTGCGTATATGTGCGCAATGACATCACTTGCTCTCGTGCCCACGGCTTGAATCTTCCGAATTTTCTACCATCTGGCTTCGACTTCAATGTCACGCTCTTTAAATGCCCGTCAGGGTGGCAAGGTTGAGAGGGCGTGAGCTCGCAATGTGCAGCGTCCCTGTACATTCGGTCAGCGGTTCGAGTCCGCCTAGTTCGTGCTGACGTGGCGGCGCTTTGTATAGTCAATAACCTTTTAGTTTGGGACTTGCAAAGTGTCTAGATAGGATGAAAATCTTATCTTATCTTCACTCTCTTACTAAATTTAGCTGTGCTGTATATCTCTCACCTAACTCCTCTGACTATGTAAAATTCTTTGACTATTTAACATCAAAAGTTGAGCAATCTCATCTCATTTTCCTTTAGCAGAAAATTTTCCATTCTTGGGGACTTAAATGTTCCCCCCCCCCTTTGGATCCCCTTTTAATCCACTGGTGACCAAGTCCCCCTTTTTTTTCCTCCCCCTGGCGCTGGTGAAAAGCACCCTCCCCGTTTTCCTACCGTTGAGCCCCCCATTCCCCCACTTCGCTTTTTAAAAAAACCTTTGCTTTCCCCGTGAAACTATTTTTTCTTTTTATTTTCCCCGTCAAATTTATTTTTCTGTAACCTTCCTACCTCCGGTAATCCCGGCCCCAAAAACAGGGTTTGGCATTAAACTCATTGGGGGAAACCTTTGGGGAACTTCTTTTTTCCCCTAATTTGTTTCGTTTCCCTTCAAACCCCATTTTTTTTGTGAAACCCCAAACTTTTAAATTTAAAAGGGCTGGAGGCGTACTTTTCCCACCTTTAAAAACCTAAAGCCCGCCCTTGAAATCTGCTTTTCTAAAATTTCGGGCCTGAATCTCCGGGGCCCGACACCATCTCCCTAAAACCTGCCTATTTTTCCCCCGTAATCCCAATCTTTCTTCAATTACAAAAAACTTAATTTAGAAAAGCAAATTTTGGGAAAAAAATTCCCCTTCGGATTTTGGGCAAGCAAAAAAACTTTTTTCAAAACCATTTTTCTTTTTATTTTTCCTCAATTTTACCCAATGGTCCCACGCTCCATTTAAAGTGCTCCCCTAAACCTTTCTGAAACCCCCACCTTTTTTTGGGGCTTTTCCCCCTTTCCCCCCCCCCCCCCCTCAAAAATTTCCGTCTTAAACCCTTCGAATATTTTCTTTCCCCTTTCGGGCCTAGTTAAATTACCCTTTTTTCCCCCTCCATTTTCCAAAACACCTGGCCTCCCCTTTTCCTTAAAAATTTTTGTCTTTTCACTTTCCCCCTTTCCCCTTGTGGGGGGTTTTTCCCCTCATTTTCCCCCCCTTCCCAAAAGGGGGTTTTTGGGGCCCCCCGGGTTTTTTTTTTCCTTTAAACTACCTCAAGTTTTGTTCCCCCTTTTCAAAATTTTTTAAAACTATTTTTTAAAAATTCTTAAATTTCTGCCCCAAATCTTCTTTTTTCGAGTGGTTTCCAAAGGGCAACGGGCCCTTCTATTTTCCTAACTATCTTGTTTTTCCCCCTTTTGGGGGGGTTTGGGGTAAAATTTGGTTCCCCTTACTTTATCAAAAACTTTTATAGATCGAAAACTTTTTTTTAAAAAACTACCTCTTCGGTTTTCTACCCTTTCCCTCTTTGTCCTTTTTTTGGTTCCTTTAAAAACGTTTTTTGGCAAACCTCTTAAAAAACCTTGTTCTTCCTTTCTCTGTTTTTTAGGGTTTTCCTTCCCCCTCTTTTCTTTTTTTTAAAATGTCTTCTCTAATTAAAGTTCCCCCCATTTGTTCACCCTCTTTTTAAAATTTTATTTTAAGTCCAACTCAAAGGCAAAAATTTTTTCACGGGAGATCCACCGAGCCCCTTTTGATCTTTCAAAAATTTTTGATTGGGGAAAAGCCCCCCTTGTTTTTTTTTTAAAAAAACCTTTTTCAATCCTCAAAAACCCAAAAATTTCACCTCTTTTTCAAACACCAACTTCCCCTTTCTTTTCAATAAACTTCAGGTTTCCCTTTACAAAATCTCTGGAAATTCCTTCCCCAATCCCTGGAAAATTTTTTTTTTTTTTTTCCGGGCTTTTTTTTTTTTTCCCTTTTTTTTTTCCTCCTACATTTTTTTTTTTGGGGGCCCAAACCCTTTTTAGGCCCCCCCCCCCTTTTCCCCCCAAAAGGGGTTGAGAAAAAAGCTTTCGCTAAAAAACCCCCCCTTTGACTGCGTCCCCTTTTTCCCCCGGGCCCAATTTGCCCTTTCGTCCTTTGTTATTTTTCTCTCCAGGGGGGGCTTCTTCAAAACTTCTAACTGCTGCCTCCCTTCCCGCCCCTTGCTCCGTTTTTCTACCTTATCTCCCTTTTCTGACTTCCTAATCTTTCCCGCTTTTACTTTTCCCCCTTTCACAAAATCGGGGTCCTTTTCCCTTTTGTTTCATTTTTTTTTTTTTTCATGATTAAATTTTTCGGGTAAAAAACCCCTAAAACTAAAGGTCCCCCCCTTTTTTTAAAAAAATTCTCAATTTTCTTTATACGGGGCCTAAGGGGGGCTTTGGGGCCCTTTTTTTTTTGTCCCTTAAAAAAAAAAAAAAGTGGACAAGGATAAGCCGAGGTATTTTAAAGAATCCCTAATTCCCCCCGGGGAATATCAAATGGGTTCATGCAAATACCCAAAAAATAATCCTGAAAAAAAACTAGACACTGTATGTACGTTACGTGCACTAAACCCCAGAAAATTTAAACAATTATACATTTATTTTTTTTTTCATTTTTTTCAAAAATTTTTTAAAAAAAAGAAAAAAAGAGGATTTGAGGGAGTTGGGTTAAAGGGGGGGGGGGGGGGGTGAAAAAAGGTAAGAAAACCCCTGGGCCGCAAAGAGGGGGGTTTTCCCCCCTAGTTTTTTGCTTCCTCAACCCTACAGTAAATTTGGGTTTAAACCCGCCTTTATGGCCTATTGTTTTGGGGGTTTGGGGAGGAAAATTTTTTTGAGTTGAAAATTTTGTTTTTGCTGGGGGGGGGAAGTTTTTTTTTTTTGGCTTTGGAACGGGGGAAAGGGAAAGGAAAAACTTTCCCCTTTTCCCCCCCCTCTCTCCCTCTCCTTTTCCCTTCCTCTCTCCTTTCCCCTTCTCCTCTCCTTCTTCCCCCCCCCTCCCTCCTCTTCCCCTTCTCTCCCTCTCTCTCCCTTTTCTCTCTCCTTTTCCCTCCCCCTTTTTTCCCTCCTCCTCTCCCTCTCCTCCTCCTCCTCCCCTTTTTTCCCCTTTTTCCCCTTTTCTCCCTCTTCAAAAAAGGGCTTTATAAAATTTTTTTTTTTCCCCTCTTTTTTCAGGCCCTTTTTTCATTCATTTTCAGGGTCATCTCTAACCCTTCAAATCCCTTTTAAAACCCAAAAAAAAAAACATCCAATAGTTTTTCTCTCCCTTTTTAAAAAAGTACTCTCAAAAGGGCCCCTTTTTTAAAATCTTTTCCCCCCCTTTTTGGGCCTCCCCTATTCCCGTTTCACTCTTTCTTGACCTCAACCTCCCAATCTTTGTTCTTCCTCCGATTTTTTTGGGAATTTCCCCTTTTTTAAAGTAGGTCTTTTTTGCGGGTAAACCCTTTTTGGTACCCCTTTTTTCACGGGGGCCCCCGAAAAATTGCAAATTTTTTATTTTGAAAATCCCCAGTTGGGGGGCCCCCCCCCCACCCCCCCCCCCCCCCTCATCTCCTACACCCCTTCCCCTTTTTTTTTTAAAAAACCTTTACGCCACCTTTGAATCCTTTCCCTTCCATTTTTTCCAAATTCTTTAAATTTTTACGCAATTTTTTTCTAAATTTTTTTTTGGTTTGGCTTTTGCCAAAAATTTTTTTTTTCTTTTTCCCTTTTTTTTTTTTTTTTTTTTTTTTTTTTTTCAAATCCCCCTCCTCATCTTCCCCTTTTTTTCCTTCTCCTTTAAATTTCCCGGGGTTTTTTGCTCCGTTCCTCCTCCCCCATCGAATTTCCTTGGCAGTAAAAATTTCCTTTAAAACCCCTTTTTTTTCATTTTCATCCCCCTATTTCTTTCCCTTTCCTTGCTTAAATTCCTTCCCCAAACCCCGGCTTCTCTTAAATTTTCTTTTCAGATTCATTTCTTTCCCCCCTTTTTCCCTTTTTCTGCCTTTATAATTTCAATCTTTTTTTTTTTTTTTGAACTAAACCCGGAAAAATTAAAAAATTAAACTTTTTATTAAAGGTTTTCAGGGGGAAAAATTTTTTTCCCCCCCTTTTCTCTTGTTTTGCTGAAAAAACCCCCCTTTGGCTAAAAATTTTTTTAAAGGGCCGAACCCCTTTCCCCCCCCCCCTTTTCGGGCGGATTCACTTCCCTGCATAAAAGTTCTCGGGGGGAAAAAACATCATTTTTTTTGATTAGAACTCCTATTTCAATTTCGAATTTTACCTTTTGCGAGGGGTTAGTAAAAAAAGGGGTTTAAAAATTTTGACTTCAGGATTCTCCAAAGCTTGTTCCTTTGGGGGACCCCCCTTTTTTTTTTGGTTTTTCTTTAAAAAATCGCTCCTTTTTTGGTTTTTTTTTTTTCTTTTTTTTTTTTTTGTTAAATTGTTTTGGGGGATTTAGGGTTTTGTTGAAATTTTTCAGCACTTTTAATTTTTTTTTAAATTTTTTGCAAATCAACCCCCAAAAAATTTTTAAAAAACTTTTCAAAAGCCTCTCCCCAGAAAAAATGTTTTTCCCGGGAAATTTGGTTTTTACCCAAAATTTCCCCCTTTCTTTTTAAAATTTAAAGAAAAATTTTTGTGTTGCTTTTGGTTTAAAAATTTTTAAAAAATTTGTTTTTATTTGGGTTCTTCTTTCTTCCATAAAAAACGTCCTTTAAGGTTTTTATTCTTTTCCTTCAATGTTTTTTTCCCTGTCCAATTTTTTTCTTTTGTTAATTTATTTTGGAAAGTATAATTATAAAAAAAGGGGGAATTAATTTTTCAAACGATTATTTTATTTTTCATAAACTGCTTAATTAAATCAAATAAAATTTTTAGGGCTTTAATTTTCAATTACAGAGTTATTTTAGGCACAAAAAGAAAGAAAATGGGAAAAGTATGGGCAAAAGGGGGGATGTTTACGCCCATAAAAAATCCTTTACCTTTCTTTTAATGCACATAGACAACAGTGGCAAGGTTTCCGTGGCAAGGTTTCTGCAACGGAAGGAGCTGTAGCAAGAACCGTTGCAGAAAGGTAATGGTACGTACCAGGAAGGATGTGGCAATGTGCTTGCTGAAGGTAGTAGTAACGTAGCAAAAACGTAATGGGATGTAGCAAATAGGTTGTGAGAAGGTGATGGTACGTGATCAGAAGGTAGCACAAAGGTTGTAGTTACGTGCAAATGGTTGTGGCAATGTGCTTGCTGAAGGTAGTAGTAACGTAGCAAAAACGTAATGGGATGTAGCAAATAGGTTGTGAGAAGGTGATGGTACGTGATCAGAAGGTAGTACAAAGGTTGTAGTAACGTACAAATGGTTCCTAAAATGTTGTATAAAGGTTGTCAGTTACGTAGTGAAATACGTAGTTAGGACGCACCTGGGCGTCCACACAAATTCGTACTAGTTACGTATTTTTGCTACGTAAAAGTTACAAAACCGCTACCTTTATACTACGTAAAAAATACGTAAGTGTGTTAGCTGGGAAAGGGTTACAATTAATGGTTCTAAATCTGAATGGGGACTGGTGACAAGTGGAGTTCCACAAGGGTCTGTTTTGGGTCCATTACTATTTTTTATTTATATCAACGACTTAGATAGTGGTGTAATAGGTGTTTTAGTCTGAATAAGGATAGAAATAAGTTAGCTAGATTGATTTATTAGTGAGAGAGAGAGCGAGAAAATGTACGCCAGAACTCTTGTAAAACCGATAATTCTTCCAGCTTGTCAAAACAAAGATTAAGGTCTAGATAACGCAAAGTTTAAATTCAGCCTTTCCTTGCCTTTCATGATTGGCTGAAGAGAAAGGGAGGACAGTGTATGTCTTGTCTCTTATTGGTACCTCCAAGATGTCACGTGACGTGACGTCATGATCATGGGTTAGTTGTAAAAAAGACTCTAATTTTTGGGCAGAAAATTTGGTCCACGAAAGACACACACGTGACTGAGTGTGTAGAACCTCACGAGAAACTCCGTGAGACGCGGGAAACACGAGAGACGCAGTGAACACTAGAGACCAGTAAAACACGAGAGACAGAGTGAAGCCTTGAACTTTCACACGCAGGGAACCAGAGAGAAATAGGATTTCCGGATATACAAGTGAAGAAATTTACAGTTTTTTCCCTTTAATAAACCCAAGAAAGATACCGCAATTATTCAAACCCCATGCAAGCCCCAATGGCATTACCATGGGTGCAAGAAAAACCCGCACAACAGTGGGGATTTTAGCGAAAAGGATCTAAAAACCACGTATAAAAAACCGAAGGACTAAAAAAACAGAAAAAAAAAGAGGAAGACGCAAAAAAACCCGGGAGACAGAAACCCGCCGCCCCTTGCTCCCCCCCAAACCTCCTCGCTGTGACCCTGGTATGATTTTCCTCCGCCCTCCCCAACGTCGCTAGCTACCCACACCAAACCCCGCCGCCAGCTATAAGCAACCCCCCAGGCTGGAATACACACCGTCCCTCGCCCCAAACCTTACCACACACACCGCACATTTCGCTTCCTCTAGTCATCGCCCCTTTCACCCCTTAAAAAAGAAACCCAGCAGCAGTAAAAAAACAAGAAAAAAGAAAAGCAAAAGCAAAAAAACCAAAAGCAGGAAAGAAGACAAAAAGAAATGAAGAAACACAAGAAAAGCAGAAAGCCGCCTTAGCCGAGCACCCCCACAGCCTCACCAACCCGGCCAAAGTTCGAAAACCCTCCCCCACCCCACAGACTAGGAGCAGTCCCCTCCCATTGGGGGACCGAAAAACACCGCATTTTTTCGCCCCCAGCTCCACGAGAATTCAATCACCCAAATCCCCTCCTGGAAGTATAATTTCCTTTAAGCCAGGTTATCTTATTTTGATATTGTAGAAAAAATTTCCTCTCTTTTAAACGGAGACCATATACGAAGAAAGGTGTTGTTTTTGTGGTTTGTTGACCCCCCGCTGCCGTCATCGCAACCACAAGGTTTAGATATTACCTCGTCCTTCCTCGTCATCATCCACCCGGGTTGAATTTTAATTTTCTGTAAATTCACCGGCCTCTAGATTCAAAAAAAGACAGCTAAAAAAAGGCCAGTTCACTAGTCATATCGTAGCAATTCAAGACAAATAAAAATAAACTGGGTGATGAAGAACAAGAAAGGTTGGACATGAGATTTTTACCTCGCCGCGGGGGGTACCTAATTTTTTCAGGGGAGCGAACCGATTAATAAAATTTCCGTTTAGAGTAAACCCTGATGCAAAAAAAAGCTTACCTCAGAAAGATTGAAGTTTAAGTGTTTAAAAACAAATGTAGACGCCGAAAATGGCGGGCAAGGTTTTTCTGTTACAGACAATTAGAAGACCTAGCGATTCGCGTTATTTCCCGGTTTTTCAGACGGCACTTCTCGAAGAAAAGTGCCCAAGACCCCTCGGGCTAGGGTTAAAAATGTTTGGTTTAAACGTCCAGCCCACAGAGTTACAGGTTATTGGCAAAGCTGATCGTGGGAAGGATATGGAAAATCTCTAGGCCTCCGAGTGGACACGCCACTGGACGGTGACCACATTCAAACATAGAAATCTAAATTAATCATGTTCTAAAAATTTTTAAAGTGTTGTGAGTGTTAAAAAGCGAAAGGCTGTATAAGGATTTAAAGGGAAAAAAACAGTCCTTGGGAGAAATTGATTGCATGCAAGGGATATGCCGGAAAAAATCCCGACAGACTCGTATGTGATGGGCCATCGATCAACCCCACGCCCCCGCCACAGGCTATAAGGGGAACACTTACAGTAGGTCTTTATCAGTAGGGGGGCCCAAAGAAAACAGCCCCTCGCAGGTTCAGGGCAACGCCCCCCTCAAGTTGAAGTTTATCATGTGGTCGACCGGGTCCGTCGCGATGGTTTGGGTTAAAATTTCAACATCTTGCGGAAATTTCAATATACCGGAACACCAAAAAAATTTGCTACCTGGAACCTTGGGTGCTACCACAAATAGGGACACAAAAAAAAGGATTGTCGCGCCGGCGAGCTAACGTCTCGAGCTAAAAATTTTCGTACAGGACCCCCTTCGAGGAAACACAAGGAAGGGAACACTACCTTAAAATAAGTCAAAAGAACCGACAAACTGAAGTTTTAGAGAAGTAGAAAGAAAAAAAAAAGATATCCCGATAAAAACACCTAAAGGCCCTTTGATTAAAGGAAAAGTTTACCACACGCCCACCAGATTTCCTAGACACGGGACCTGGTAAACATAAAAGTCTTGACATCTTAAATAAGAAGCCCGGGGTTTTAAGTTTTGAGCCGTGCCATACACACGCAAGGCGCGACAGGCAAAAAATTTACTAATTTGGAAAAAAACTCAAGTCACTTTTACTTGGGAAATTTTGATTTCACTATAACCGCGATGGTGGTAGAAAAACCATTTTTCCGGGATTTGTTAATAGGTTTTGCTACAAGGCGAGCAAGAAACCACAGTATCTCCCCCAGCCCGGGGTGTTCCTGTTCATACAAATTCACCCCCATTTTGAATCCAGAACCCTTTATAGGGGGCTAAATACGAAACTAATTATGCTATTAAACCCCCAAATAGCGGGGCAGAGAAATCAAAGGTATGATAACCCCAAGAGAAAGGAAAAATTATTTTCTCAAGGTCCGAACCCTACACACTGCACCAAAAACAGATGAGTATGGAGCACACCAAAGACAAGCAAAAAGCAAAAATCCAGGATAAAAAAGGTATCACAAGTTAGTAAAAGCACTGAAAGACAAAGGGAAAAAGTTACGACCCAATGAACCTGAGAAATTTTTTCAGGACATGTGATAGAGTCGACCTATTGCAGCTATGTCAATTAACAAGGTGAACTGGGTTAAAAGGATTTAAAACAGGATAAAAGTATTTTTAATGCCAGAATCCATCAGATAAAAGGAACGCAACTTGTCCGCGTTTTTAAAACAGAGAAGGGGAATTTGAATTTTAAATGAGAAAAGAAAAAGCATCACTTGAAACCCGGGAAACCCCGTGATCATTTTCCCAAATCTTTAAACCCATTAAAAAAATAAAAGAAAACCGAACCAGAAAATGCAACAACCCATTCATTGCTCGTCCAGAAAGATGAGGGTAGGGGGGAAGATCCCTCAACCCCTTAAAAATACCCGCCACCGATTTAGACACGAAATCTTTTCACTGTTAACGAAACAACGAAACGCAAAAGCCTTTCCCGGTGACGCTTTTTGGGGAAAAGGGTGACGTGTTGAAACATCAAAAAAAATTTAAATCAGGTACACAACCCATGTAAACCACATAAGTTGCCGCATTTAAAGCTCGACAGTAAACAATTATCATGAAATGTCACACAAGAATTGAACCTAGTGATAGGGGTGGAACTTTTCCCCATCCTAGTCCCAAAGTCAGACGGCCTCGCCCAGTCATCGACTACAGGGAGTTAAACAAACGACTATCCAGAAACGTTAACATTAAAAAATTTTTGACTTTTTTCGCCCCGTTAGGAAATAAAATAAAACTATTCAGCACAATAGAATAAAGTCAGCCTTTGGCGAAGAAATGCAAGATGAATCTAAAGACAGACGCTTTTTCCACACCGAAGGACATAAGATTTAAACGATGCCATTTGGGTTATCAAAACCCTTAAGTACATGAGTGTAACACGTATTTCAAGGGCTTATAGGAAACACAGCAAGGTATTCCTAGACGACAACCATGGGATCGCAACAGCAAGAAACATTTTTGAAACTAGACTTGGTTTTCTCTTGGGTAGCATCAGCCGGATGAAAGGAAAAAAGAGAATTACTTTTTCCTACAAACAAAGTTATTTCCTAGGACACCAAATAGATAAAATGGATTTTAAAAACATACATCAAAAAAACACGCCTAAGAATTTTCCCCCTGCCAACCCCAGTTTAGAAAGTAAGAATTTTTTTGGTCTAACGGTTACTATAGAATCTTTTTAAGGGGGTACCCGATATGCAAACCCCCAAACCACTATTTAAAAAAGAATCAGACTTTTACTTGGGGGAAAACCCCCAAGAGGGAAGATTTTAAACGCTAAATCAAAAAAAACCAATTTACCAGTACTAATCTTCCCCGATTACCCGAAAAGAATTTATCCCATGCACCCAAGCCTCAGATATAGGGCTAGAGGAATATTAATTCAGGAAAAAAAAGGGCGTTCCAACCCATAGTTATGCATCTAGACTAGCACAACCGCAGAAAAGAATTACAGCATCAAAACGTGAGACTTTAGCGTAATATACTGCTAGAAAAATTTGAGAACATTGTGATTACAAAATAAGAGTGTGGGCTGTCACCCGAATACGAACCCGTTCAAGATAAAAACCCAGAGGCCGACTTTCCAGATGGGTTTGACGTTACGAATTCGAAGTCGTTTTTAATACATACCCGGAAAGAAAAACTAGCCCCAGACGCACTCTCAAGGGAAAATTAGCCCCCGAAAAAAAAGGGAATACCTCAATTGTGTATTGAAAAATTTAACACAAGAACGACCTAGTGCACAGAACTGGAAAAGGATGCATGTGGAGCACGTAGTAACGTCCTAACAGACCCCCAGGTATTTAAGAACCACAATACCCCTAAATACAAAAAACGATTTCAAAAAGCAATGAATTTTTATACAAAAGCAGAAAAAGTATGCAAAACGTAACACGAGGGATAGTGAAACAAATTTGTAACCCTCAGACATAGTCCAGAAGTATTAAAAATGCTCCATAACAGTGCCCAAGCGGGCACCCCCGGGAAAAAATAAGGGCTTTCAAGCAGGCACAAAAAGTACTTCGCCAGGCATGAAAAAACATATATTCCCACGTGATCTGCACGATTTGCGCCGAAGTAAAAAGGGGAACACGCGTTCCCCAGCACCAATGCTAACGTACCCCATACCCCCGAAACCATGGAAAAGAGTTTTACATCATACACTCGAGCTTCCCCTGTCAGAAAATGGATAAAAATACTTGCAGTCGCCATCGACTATTTTTCCCCCATATTGCATATAACCCGAAAAAAAAAAAGGCCAAGGGCGCATAAAATATTCGAACAAATAATTTGCAATTTCACGACACAAAGGAAAGTGTCGAAAACGGTACAGGTTAACAATCAAAACAGCAGGGCAGTAAATATTTAACACAGAAAAAAAATGTGCAAGCCCATAGACCTCAGAGTAAGGAGTAGTAAAGACCAACCACAAAGTAATAATTGAGGGGTCTAATTTACGTAAGATGGCATGGGGAAAGTTGGGTCCCCCATGCAAATTGCACTGAATTCCCCAATAAAAATCAGCCACCCGGGGAAAAAGTCAATTACATTTGTTTGGGGAAGATAAAGTTCTCCCCAAAGAAAAATCTTAATGTGAACCCCCAAACCGTGTATAATCAGGATGATTTCGTGGCAAAAAAATACAAAATTTTAAATCATTCACCCGAGAGTAAAAAGCCCATGAAAGAAACTCAAGGGAAAACGAAACAACAAAAAAAAACGGCACGCGAGTAAATTAGACATGGAGATTTAGTAATGGCAAAACTCCAGTACCTATGCCCCCAGTAAAAAGTATCACCCAAGTTTAAAGGTCCTTATAAAATAATTTCAAAGAGGAGGAAAAAGTTCAAGATTCAATCTTAGATCGGAGAGGAAATAATCAAACAGCAGATCACCTTAAAATTTCCCGACCATTTCATCTTCCTGATTTAATGCAGTAAAAAACATAGCCATTGACGAGTATATCAACAATACGTGTCATTTTTTTATCCGTCAGCCGTTTAAAAAATCCCCAAACAAAATCTCAAAATTCCCGAGTTTTCAAAAAGCCCCAAGATTTGCAACCCCAGGCTCAGGCTCCGTGACGTACCTCAGGGGAAAGGGAGGCTCATCTTCCCCCCCCGCTGATCAGAGGGACGTAAACACAGAGATAAATATAATATACTTGAAGATATTTGGGTTTCTGAAGATTTGTTTTGCTATATGCCACATGCATGCATCCTTTTGGGTGAGCATCTTCCCTTTCCCCCCCCCCCGCCTGCCACCGAACCCCCTTTCCCCCACACGCCTGGGAAATACTTTGGAACTCATCCTTCCGGCTTTGACTGAAATGAACTACCGCACTATATTGTATGCTTATTATACTTCACATCTGTAAAGGTTCCAGCGTGCGCTCAGCCTTGGTTAACCCACACGACCGCTATGAAATATGAGGTGCCTCAAAAAATTCTAAGTCCAGTTAGGTTAGGTTAGGTATACTTTGTGGTTAAGGTAGGTTTAGGTTAGGTATACTTTGTGGTTAAGGTTAGGTTAGGTTAGGTATACTTTGTGTTAAGGTTAGGTTAGGTATACTTTGTGGTTAAGGTTAGGTTAGGTTAGGTATACTTTGTGGTTAAGGTTAGGTTAGGTTAGGTATACTTTGTGGTTAAGGTTAGGTTAGGTTAGGTATACTTTGTGGTTAAGGTTAGGTTAGGTTAGGTATACTTGTGGTTAGGTTAGGTTAGGCTAGGTTAGGTATACTTTGTGGTTAAGGTTAGGTTAGGCTAGGTATACTTTGTGGTTAAGGTTAGGTTAGGTTAGGTATACTTTGTGGTTAAGGTTAGGTTAGGTTAGGTTAGGTATACTTTGTGGTTAAGGTTAGGTTAGGTTAGGTATACTTTGTGGTAAGGTTAGGTTAGGTTAGGTATACTTTGTGGGTTAAGGTTAGGTTAGGTATACTTTGTGGTTAAGGTTAGGCTAGGTTAGGTTAGTATACTTTGTTGGTTAAGGTTAGGTTAGGTATACTTTTTGGTTAAGGTTAGGTTAGGTTAGGTATACTTTGTGGTTAAGGTTAGGTTAGGTTAGGTATACTTTGTGGTTAAGGTTAGGTTTAGGTTAGGTATACTTTGTGGTTAAGGTTAGGTTAGGTATACTTTGTGGTTAAGGTTAGGTTAGGTTAGGTTAGGTTAGGTATACTTTGTGGTTAAGGTTAGGTTAGGTTAGATTTTTACATATAGTGACTTTGATGATTTTTTTGGGAGCCATAAATCACTTATATTTGCTTCCCCCACCAAAAACCCCGTATTCCCGCCAGTTCCCCAGGCTTGTTGGCTATAGGGGGAAGAAAAAAAAGTAGGGGTGAAGGACTTCTTCCAAAGTTTTACCACGCCTGCACCCCACGCCTCCTTCCCAACAACACGCTTGCATACACGCCTCCTTCCCACACACACGCCTGCAACACACGCCGTCCTTCCCCCACACACGCCTGCAGACACGGTTCCTTCCCACACACACGCCTGCACACCGACACCCTTCCCACACAGACGCCTGCACAAACACACGCCTGCACAACACTCTCCTTCCCACACACACGCCTCCTTCCACACACACACGCTTCCTCCCAACACACGCCTGCACACCGACACCCTTCCCACAAAACACGCCTGCACCACACGTCTGCACACCGACACCCTTCTTACCACACAACGCCTACTTCCCACAACACGCCTGCACACACACCCTCCACACACGTGTGTGTTGTGTGTGTATGTGTGTGTGTGTGCAGGAAGGGTGTTGGTGCGCAGGCGTGTGTGCAGGCGTGTGTGTGGGAGTGTCGGTCACAGCGACAGATTCACTGTCTGACACCGAAGTACAATCGGTCATCATAACATTTGCCGACAGGTGTCAGATAGAGTGTCTGCGGGCGTCCCTGTTCTGACGTCATCAATAACAGTCGTAGCCCTGTTGGAGGGAAGATTTTTTTTTTCCGCGCGCTTTTTACAAAAGTCGTGTTTTTTACGGAAATAAGGCCTGGAAATCAATTATTTTGGTGATTAGGTGTTTTGAATGTACAGTCAACATAATTAGGCAAAAAAAAAAATGGGTCTGGACGACTACTTTAAGAAAACAAATTATGACTAGACAGACACAGATAGACACAACAATAACGACGTAGAAAGGTCACTTGAAGATTCAAGAGAAGAAACAAACATAAGTACACCAAATAGTAATGTCGACATGTTAAATGACACAAATGAAACACACGAGTACAGAAAGAAATTGCGCAGCTATTGCAAGGAATTTAGTGAAAAGGATTCCAACCAAGTTATGTTAGTTTGTAACGTAACAGAAATTCTCTTAATAGACGAATTTGAAGCATATGTAAATGAATTGTTATTGGAACTAGGTGTGGATTGCAACTCCTTTTACAGAAACCTGAGGTTGTTGACATGAATTTTGTTAGGATGCCTAACACCGGCCTGGGACCCTGTGAGGCCCAGAGTCTTAGTTAGGAAGGTAATTTTTTTTATTGTTGTTAACCAATCTGTGTGAATCCCCTTGGAAATAGAAAAGATTATCTACAATTGAGACACCCTTACAGAAATCAAAGACAGAATACTGGTGGAAAAGAATAGTTTAACAGTCAAATTGGTACATCCTGTTAATTGTACTACTAATTATCATTACTTATTGGATTCCTAGAAATGTTCTTTATGTACAAGAAGCCGCTACACAGACCCGAACCCTGTAATAGGTTTTGTCTAGCAACGTAACATAATTAATTACTTAGATGGTATAATATGATAGAACAATAACTGCATTTAGATTCAGTCAGGAATTATGAATTAAGATAGAAATATTTCATCATGTATTGCTAGCAACTAGTGAAAACAGAAGTCTTGTCGGGACGACAAGCGGTAGCCTGCCGAGCCCTGTAATAGGTGTTTTAGTCTGAATAAGGATAGAAATAAGTTAGCTAGATTGATTTATTAGTGAGAGAGAGAGCGAGAAGATGTACGCCAGAACTCTTGTAAAACCGATAATTCTTCCAGCTTGTCAAAACAAAGATTAAGGTCTAGATAACGAAAAGTGTAAATTCAGCCTTTCCTTGCCTTTCATGATTGGCTGAAGAGAAAGGGAGGACAGTGTATGTCTTGTCTCTTATTGGTACCTCCAAATGTGACGTGACGTGACGTCATGTTCATAGGTTAGTTGTGAAAAAGACTCTCATTTTTGGGCAGATAACTTTTGGTCCACGAAAGACACACACGTGACCGAGTGTGTAGAGACCTCACGAGAAACTTCCGTGAGACGCAGTGAACACGAGAGACGCAGTGAACACTAGAGACGCAGTGAACACGAGAGACAGAGTGATAGACCTTGAACATTCTACACGCAGTGAACACAGAGAGAAATGGTGAGTTCCTGGATACTACAAGTGAATGAAAGTTACAGTTGTTATCCTTAATAAACCCAAGAAAGATAACCGACTGATTATTCCAACCTATGCAAGACCAATGTGCATGACCATCGGTGCATAACAAACCCGCACTAACAGTGGGATTAGCAGTGATATCAGCAAGTTTGCTGATGATACTAAGTTAGGTAGGATTATTGGATCACAGTCTGATGTAAACATATTGCAGGGAGACTTAGATAAACTTAACGAGTGGGCAGTCAGATGGCAGATGGAATTTAATATTGATAAATGCAGCGTTATGAATGTTGGTAGAAAAAACCCTGGTAATAGATACACCATAAGCAATGTATCGCTGAAAAGATCAGAAGGTGAAAAAGATCTTGGAGTGAGGGTGAGCCCAGACCTCCGACCTAGGAAACAATGTATTGAGGCCAGAAATAGAGCTAATAGAGTATTAGGATTCATTACCAGAAGTGTTAAAAGTAGAAGTGCGGAAGTTATTCTAAAGCTTTATCTGGCTCTAGTCAGGCCTCACCTAGACTATGCGGTTCAGTTTTGGTCTCCATATTACAGGATGGATATAGCCTTGTTAGAAACAGTGCAGAGAGGGATGACCAAAATGATACAAGGGATGCGTAATTTTAGTTATGAGAGGAGATTGAAGTTATTGAAATTACACTCACTCGAGAGACGCAGAGTAAGGGGCGATCTGATAGAAGTTTTTAAGTGGATAAAGGGATTTAATAAAGAAGAGGTAGGAAAAATTCTTACGGCTTTTAACCAGGGTAGAACAAGAAGTAACGGATTCAAGCTGGAAAAACGTAGATTTAGAAAGGAAATAGGGAAAAACTGGTTCACAAATAGGGTGGTGAATAAATGGAATGGTCTCAGTAGACAGGTAGGCTAGTTAGTGCGGAGTCATTAGGGAGCTTTAAAGAGGAGCTGGATAGGTTCATGGATGGGGATGAAAGGTGGATGTAGGTAGTGTTAGGTGACAGGAACTACCACGTGTAGGCCTCGCGGCCTCTTGTAGCTTCCTTATTTTCTTATGTTCTTATGTAACACTAGCTGGCGATCTTAGTGTAGCCAGTTACCAAGGTCGCCACTCGGTTTTATTTTTGTAATTTGTTCATTTATAACCATAATATGACACAGATGAAGACACAAAATGACACAGACTCTCCAGATAGCCCCTTCTAACTTTTCTGAAATCATGGATGTAGAAATGTAAGTATTAACGCCACCACACGTCTGTAAATAAAAAAGAAACGTTGTCCTGGCGACTTAAGTGTTATCTGCGGTACCTCTCTACCCTTCTCTCTATCTCTCTACCTCCCTCTCTGTCTCACCTTCTCTACCTCACTATCTGCCTCTTTCTCTACCTCCCAAACCTTGCTACTCCTCTAAGTCTATCTTTTCGTTTCAATTGATCTACCTCCCTCACTACCCTTCTCTCTGCCTTCCTCTCTAACTACTTTCTCTACCCTTCTCTCTATCTCCCTCTCTACCTACCTCTCTATCTACCTCCCTGCCTCACTTTATCTACCTCTCTCTCTCTATCTACCCTTCTCTCTGTCTCACTTTCTCTATCTTCCTTTCTACCTCACATTTTCTACCCTTCTTTTTGCCTCCCTCTCTATCCTTCTCTACACCTTACTTTCTGCCTTCCTCTCTACCTCACTGTATCTACCTACCTCTGACTTACTCTCTATCTCTCTCTCTACCTCCCTTTACCTCCTTCTCCCTCTCTACCCTTCCCTCTGCCTCTCTTCATCTTCCTCCCTCTTCTCTTTCCCTCTATTCCATTCCCTCTACCTCCCTTTCTCTCTCCCTTTCTCTCTCCCTCCCTCTGGCCCCCTTACCACCCTTCCCTCGGCCTCTCTCTCTGCCTATACCAAGCAACACATCGAAAATTATATGGCCACAAGCATTTTTTTTTTTTTTTTTTACATCACAAAGGACTGGCCAAGGGCACTATAAAATCTCCCCAAAGTTGCCATCACCGTCGCCTTATTTCTCATGCTCCTTATACCTTATATGGCTAAGGAAAAGTAAGGAAAGTATAAAAGGAAAGGATAAATTTCACAGTGTTTTTGTGGCGCCTTAACTTTTACAACGTTCACGTTCTGGCGCAGGAAAGTTTTTTTTTTTTTTTTTTAAGTACAATTGAGATTCCGCAGTTTGCATCTATAATGAAAGTAAGAATGCCCTCGGAAAGTAAGAAGCGATATAGTCAGCTCCGAAGGTTTGATCTTTATTTTGTTCAGTTTATTTTGTTTTGTCTTATTTTATTTTGTTTTGTCCTCAGAAAGTAAAAATCACTACGTATACTCAGCTCTGAAGTTTTTTCTTCATATTTAGTTTGTTTTCCACTCAATTATATTGTCACGTAACGAACGCAATATTTTTCTCACACCACAGAAATATTAACCCCTTCACACCCAGATCTTTCCTTTGCTATAAAAAAAATCGCATGTTGTTACCCATAAAATTACGAAAAGTAACTGAATATACCAAATTAGTTAGTCGACAAGGATACTGAACAGGTGATATCTATACAATATAGCTTATATTCACTAAAAATTGTCTAGTGGTAGCCAAATTACAATAGAAATTATGTTCTGGGCCTCAAGGGTTAAATACATACCTACAAATGTTGAAAAGATAGGGGAAAATGAGACAATGAGAGGTAAGCACGAAAATCAAGGTTGGAATTAATGTTATAAGTAAATCTAAAGACATTGATAAGTTGATATTGTGTAGGAAAGTAATTATAAGAACATGCGAACATAAGAACATAAGGAAGGTAATTGAGGGGTAAGTACGAGAAAAAAGTGTATTGTTGGAATTTGAAGGGTATTGATAGGATAATTATGTAGGAAAGAACATAAGAAAATGAGGAAGCTACAAGAGGCCGCGAGACCTACACGTGGTAGTTCCTGTTACTTAACACTACCTACATCCACCTTTCATCCCCATCCATGAATTCATCCAGCCTCCTTTTAAAGATCCCTATTAACTCCGCACTAACCACCTGTCTACTGAGTCCATTCCAATCGTTTACCAAATTACCACCCAATTTGTGAACCATTTTTTCCTTATTTCCTTTATAAATCTACGCAATCTACACATAAGAAAATAAGGAAGGTACCTGGAATAATAATGGTAGCAATGGTATTATGTTGGTAACTAAATGATGCTATGGTTCACACAGAGGGTCAGCCAGACGTAGGGAGAAAAAAGTGGCTATGTAGCTACACACTTGCGAATATTGTGTCCGTACGTGTACATTCGAGGCAACAACATTAGAAGGGGTTACTATACTATTAAGCACTGCCGTTTTCTTCTTCAACAGTCCGCCGCAGAAACCTTCACAGAACACCACAAGCTTCAATAATTCCTCAAGACTCTCCTGTTTAAAAAAAGAATGCTTTATATAACATTTGTAGACTTCTCGCAGACGTATGACCTTGTACCCAGAAGCGTGCTTTTCACTGTTTTGAAGAGGTTAGGTTGCGGGGCAGTAATGTTGGGGGCAATAGTTGCCGTGTATAATGTTACTAACAGCATATTAGGAACAGCATTGATTGCCACAACTATAGGAGTAAGGCAAGGTTCTCCTACATCATGTTTACTGTTTATCATCTACGTTAATGATCTAATTAAAATTGAAAAGGAAAATTGTGATTCAGATGGTTTTTTGTCATGGTTACACTTGTTGATCCTTATGGACGATGCGGTATTGTTATCGACGAGTAGGGCAAACATGATAAGGAAGTTGTCATTGCTATGTCAGTTTTGTAAGAATTATGGCATGAAAGTGAATAAGACTAAGACTAATTTCATGGTTATCTGTGGTTCGGATGCTGACAGGCTTCCTATGATTGTAGATGGACTGGTTGTGAATCACTGTCAACGCTACACTTACCTCGGCTCACCCTTCACGGCAGACGGCTCTGCGTCGTCGGCGGTCAAGGCTCACGCTCAGGATAAGATGGCTCACTTTAATAAGTTTGTTTCCTTTTTGCATAAAAATAATGACGTGCCCTTCATTGTAAAGAAGAGAGTGTTTGATGCTGTAGTATTATCTGCTGTCTTGTATGGATGTGAGTCGTGGCTGAATGCAGATTTGAAACCAATAGTTAAACTATATAACTGGTCACTTAAACAGATGCTGGGAGTCCGAGGTACGACTTGTAATGATCTTTGTTACATCGAGTCAGGGTGTCCACCTATACAAGCTCTTGTTAAAAGTAGACAAAGAAAGTTTTTGCGAATATGTAGCTACGCGGAGCGATCTAGGATGGATGATGACCCTTTAGGATTTGCTTTGCGAATCGTACTGGACACGAGATATAATACCAAGACTTATGTGTCAGATCTTATAAACAATAATATTGATGACTGTGCAGTAGCAATGGATACACTTAAAATTAACATCATGCATTCTGCATCATCGAGAAGAATAACCTACTTAAATGTCATGAATCCCAACTTAACAGTGCAATCTTTGTATATTGAAAAGCATAACATTAGTGAATTATATAGAATAGCTTATACACGCTTCCGTGTGTCAGCTCACTCTTTAGCTATAGAGGCAGGCAGGTGGAATAGGAGGGGACGCGGCCGTCTCCCGGTAGATGAGAGGCTGTGTCCCTGCGGCAAGATACAGACCGAAGAACATGTCATGGCTGAGTGTCCCTTATCTAGTGATGTTCGCAACGTTTATTGTATCAAAAGTATCTATGATTTATTCTCAAAAACAATGACCGATGATGATGTGTGTACAGCTCTATACAAAATATTACGGATATCTGCGTAAATCTTTAGGTTGAATGAAGATTTATAATTTAGTTATTCATCATAATTATGTATTCTTTTGTTGGACCATAGGATATGTTGTATGTGAATTTTCTTTGTATTGGTGTGGTCAATAAAATATCTAATCTAATCTAATCTAATCTTTATACCGCGACGTGGAGTATAGTGTTATTTCTTACATGAGTCGAGTTGGTAAGTTTGGTTTGACGTAATATTATAAGAGAAGACGAATGCAACGTGGGTTTTAAAGTTTTTTTTTTCATGAATCGAGTTGGTAATTTTGGTTTGACACATAGAGAAGATGAATGAGTAAAGATAAAGTATAGCGAGAGAGGAAAGTAAAGAGTTAGTGTTAAGTCAATGGAGCTTTAAGAGGAGGCTAGAGAGGGCTATGGATGGGGATGAAAGGTGGATGTAGGTAATGTTAAGTAACAGGAACTACCACGTGTAGGTCTCGCAACCTCTTGTAGCTTCCTTATTTTCTTATGTTCTTATTTCCTCTCTTCCCCACTCATTCCCACGCCTTTCCTCTTTCTCCCACTCATTTCCCACGCTTTCCTCTTTCCCCCACTCATTTCCCTCTCTTCCCCACTCATTCCCACTCTTTCACACTCATTTCCACACTTCATTTTCACACTCATCACACGTGTATGAAAAAAACCCAGTCGTGTAGGTCTCCCAGCCTCTTGTCTCTTCCTTATGTTATTATGTTCTTCTTATGTAAAGATCACACACATGTCACTTTGAGGCACAGAACACATGTCAATGATGAGATTAAAGCACATGTCATCCAGGAACAAGCCATCTCATGTCTTGCAGTGAAAATTTAATACGATGATGGAAACTGTCTCCCATGGGAACTCTTTTTATTGTTTTATATTGCTAGCATTTGAATGAAGTAAAATGGGTATAACTACTCTCTCTCTCTCTCTCTCTCTCTCTCTCTCTCTCTCTCTCTCTCTCTCTCTCTCTCTCTCTCTCTCTCTCTCTCTCTCTCTCTCTCTCTCTCTCTCTCTCTCTCTCTCTCTCTCTCTTCTCATGATGGCAGCAATCTTTCCCATCCGAACAAAATCAATATAACTTTTAAGCTCCTTCGATAAGCTCTTCAGTTGGTTGATTTGTTTCACATACAATGATAACACTATACCACACTATATACACTATACTACATACATGAACTACCACGTGTAGGCCTCGCGGCCTCTTGTAGCTTCCTTATGTTCTTATGTTCTTCAGTTCTAATCTTATCATGGATGCTTACGTTGTGTTTTCAAGTTCAAGTTCAAGTTCAAGTTCAAACATTTTATTGCCATAAGAATACACACAAATATTAAATCCATCATTAACCTTTCGTGGAAAAGTCTGCTGAGAAAATTCTCGTTAGCAGACCCAGTTATTAAGCAAGGTAATATGTGCACATTCCAGAGCGAAGACTATTATATCATCTCTATGTAGAGTATTCATACAAAACATCTGTAAATATCCTTACTCATACTAACGTATACTATCTATATAAACACACACACATACTCATACAAACATATTATTATGTAACATATATACATACCATACATATGCACAAACATATAAGAGCATACAGTAAATATATTCATACATATAAAATAGATGAAACCACACACACACACACACACACACAACACACCACACACACACACACATACACACACACCACACACCACACACACACACACACACACATACACACACAATGTACACATACACAACATGTGTGTATGTGTGTGTGTGTGTGTGTGTGTGTGTGTGTGTGTGTGTGTGTGTGTGTGTGTGTGTGTGTGTGTGTGTGTGTGTGTGTTTACAAAATAGTCAAGCTCGTAATATCCCATCTTTTAATACCGATTTATAATATTTTTTCTAAATTTTGTATTTTCACACCACTTCTTTATTGTGTCGTGTGTGTGTGTTGTGTGTGTGTGAGTGTCTGTGTGATGTGTGTGTGTGTGTGTGTGTGTGTGTGTGTGTGTGTGTGTGTGTGTGTGTGTGTGTGTGTGTGTGTGTGTGTGTGTGTGTGTGTGTGTGTGTGTGTGTGTGTGTGTGTGTGTGTGTGTGTGTGTGTGTGTGTGTTAGGGTGCCAATAGCGCATATGGATAAATTTAAAACTTGATATTTTTGAACGGCCCTTGGTGGGATATTGTGCAGTAATGAGAAAACCTCTCATGCACAATTTGAAGCGAATCGGTTTATATTTAGAGGTGGCGCAAGTGAATTGAAACCTGTATTATGTGTACTATGTGATTATACCTGTACCGAAGTCTGAAAGGCTAGGGTTCTAAATCACCCATTTCTTTTTCAGAATGGCTCATTCACGCGCAGCTACGACTGTTTGGCTGGTGGGACAGCCAAACCCCGACCCCATCCTCGGAGCCAAGCTCCCCTCTCGTGGCGACGTGCTCAAGCGGGCTTTCTACTTCCACAACGTGGAAAAGAAAACCATCGCCACCAGCGCCGCGGCCACTGTCCAAGAGGTGCTAAGGTTCTGGGAGACCGCGAGGATTCCAACGATGACGGCAAAAAGCGCCGTTCGCAAGGTGAAGGTCTTGTTCAAGGACTGGAAGGCGCTCGTGAAGAGCAAGGGAAGAGCGACGAACAAGACGAAGGAGGAAGAGTTTCAAGAGGCCCTCTGCGACCTCTTCGACGTCGCCCACGCCGACGCGATGACCCTGATGACGATCCCGGCTGATCGCGAGTTCCTAGCGGCGCAACGCGAGAAGGGTCGCCGAGGGATCATGCAGGGAGCTGACAGGGAGCTGGAGCGCCGAGTTCAGCGCCGGGAGATGACAGTGGCGGCAGAGAAGCGATCACGAGAAGCCTCGACGTCGCAGCTGGACGAACGCGCGGTGCTCGCGTCCTCCTCCTCCTCGGTTGAGTCCAGTCCGGCACGCGGCGGGGCGGCTGCTACCACTGAGCCGACCGGTGCAAGCCCTCCGAAGCGACGAGCGCGGGGGTCACAGGTCGTGCTCTCCCAGGAGTTAGCGAGCGCCCTCGACCGGACCGGCGTGAGCGACCGCAAAGCGCTCCGCATCGTCACGGCGACCGCCAGTAGCCTCGGCCACAATCCTCAGGAGCTGATCCTGAATGCCGAGAGCATCCGGCAGGCTCGCGCCGGCTACCGGTCCCAGCTGGCCGCGGAAGTCAAGACAACCTTCGTCCCTGACACGCCTCTTACCGTTCACTGGGACGGGAAGATCCTGCCGGATTGCGACGGTACGCGGGTGGATCGGCTGGCTATCCTCGTCTCCGGCGACGGCGTCCAGAAGCTCATCGGCGTTCCCAAGCTGGCAAGTGGGACTGGAGAGGCGATGGCGAGCGCCGTGGCTGAAGCGCTCGACGACTGGTGGCTCGCAGAGCGTGTGGTGGCTATGTCGTTCGATACGACCGCCGCCAACACTGGAGCCCTCGCCGGTGCCTGCACCCTGCTGGAGCAGAAGCTTGGTCGGCGTCTGCTAAGCCTCGCCTGCCGGCACCATGTACACGACCTGGTGCTGGAGAAGGCGTTCTCTATCTGCATGGGGCCGTCGTCGGGTCCTGACATCGGCGTCTTCAACCGATTCAAGGAACGGTGGGCTTTCATCGACCAGAGCCAGCCGGAGCCGCCAACGCCCGACGAGCTGCCGCCCACCCTCCTGAACAAGCGGGACACACTTCTGCAGTAGTGGGCCGCGCTGTTCAACACCAGCCACCCGCGGGACGACTACAAGGAGATGCAGGAGCTCTTCATCGTCCTGCTGGGTGGCGAGGGCGACATCCCGAAGGTGAAGTTCCGGCGACCGGGCGCCATGCACCGCGCGCGCTGGATGGCGCGTGCCATCTACGCGGCGAAGATTACGCTGTTCGCCGCCCAACTGGGGGAGCTCTGCTCGCCGCGCGAGCTGTCCAGCCTCCGGCGGTTCACCTTCTTCGTCGCTGAGGTCTACGTGACCCGCTGGTTCGAGGCGCCCGTGGCCGCCTTCGCGCCGGCGAATGACTTGAAACTGGCCGCCGACCTCCGCGACTTCCACGACGCTGAGATCGGCAAGGCGTGCGTGAAGACCTTCTCCCGGCACTTCTGGTACCTGAGCAAGCCACTGGTCGCCATGGCTCTCTTCGACCACCGCTTGCCAACCGCCGAGAAGAAGGCGCTGGCGGAAGCGATGCAGCGGGAAAAAGGATCCGAGGAGCCGCCGAAGCGCATCACCGTCTCCGACGCCCGCCTCGCCTCATCCACGCTAGCGTCGTTCGGAAGCCAGGCATCCGGCGCCCTCCTCGACGCCGTCGGAGCGAAGAGGGCGTTCCTCTCGAAGGAGCCGGAGGAGTGGCCGAGTGACACGGGGTTCGTCACGGCGTCTCGGCGCGTCGCGAGCCTACACGTCACCAACGACACGGCGGAGCGAGGGGTGGCGCTGTTCCAGTCCTTCAACCTCAGCCTGACGAAGAACGAGGATCGGCGCCAATTCCTCTTGCAGGTCGTCGAGAGGTACCGTCGACAACAGCCAGGAACATCTAAGGCTTCCCTTCCCCGGCCAAGCGGAAGACAATGAGTGGCTTGGGCAACCATGATACCCCCCGCCCCTAGAGGGGCTAATACTCGCTTTGAAGAGCGAGGGGGACCAGCAGTCCAGCTGGAGGAAGGGGAGGCCTCAAAAGGCTTCAATATTGCCAACAAACACCCCAGAGACGATGTCCTTCCTTGTAGTCCCTATCGGAGTCTATACCTATCTTTACCTATGCTGTACGTTAGGGGTTAATAATTGTAAAAAATGAAATGGCCGACGCTATAGGAAATTTATTTAAGGGGTCTGGGGGGGGGGGGATGCCGTAGAGTTAAATAATTTCTGAGAATGTACAAGTAAAAAAAACACGAAAAAAACAAATACCGTCCCGGAAATACCGGTATTTTATTTAGGCGGTACGGTATAGCGGTATCGGATTGATACCGGTTATTGATGAAGTACCGGTATTACTCCCGCAAACCGGTAATCGGCAATACCTGTATTTTTCTTGATACGCACAACCCTAGAACTTGTGAAACGTACACGCATATGAGAGAGGAGAAGAGAAGAGAGAAAAAGGAGAAAAGAGAGAGAAGGGGAGAGAGAGAAAAGAGAGAGAGAGAGAGAGAGCGAGAGAGCGAGAGAGAGAGAGGGAGAAAGAGAGAGAGAGAGAGAGAGAGAGAGAGGGGAGAGAGAGAGAGAGAGAGAGAGAGAGAGAGAGAGAGAGAGAGAGAGAGAGAGAGAGAGAGAGAGAGAGAGAGAGAGAGAGAGAGAGAGAGAGAGAGAGAGAGAGAGAGAGAGAGAGAGAGAGAGAGGAGAGAGAGAGAGAGAGAGAGAGGAGAGAGAGAGAGAGAGAGAGAGAGAGAGAGAGAGAGAGAGAGGGAGAGAGAGAGAGAGAGAGAGAGAGAGAGAGAGAGGGGAGAGAGAGGAGAGAGAGAGAGAGAGAGAGGGGAGAGAGAGAGAGAGAGAGAGAGAGAGAGAGAGAGAGAAGAGAGAGAGAGAGAGAGAGAGAGAGAGAGAGAGAGAGAGAGAGAGAGAGAGAGAGAGAGAGAGAGAGAGAGAGAGAGAGAGAGAGAGAGAGAGAGAGGAGAGAGAAGAGAGAGAGAGAGAGAGAGAGAGAGAGAGAGAGAGGAAGAGAGAGAGAGAGGAGAGAGAGAGAGATATTGATATTGATATATTTATTTGGCCATGTAGTTTTGTACATATGAAACATATTACATATAGTGATAAAGCCAGGTCCAATAACCCGAAGCTTTTATAGGACCTGAAAGCTATAATACATAATAACATAGCAAAGGGACTGGTCAGGCCATTTTGAAAATATAACATTTTATGGATGATAATATGGAATTTTAACAATAGTAAACCAATCATTTTTAAATGCATAAAAAAAAAAAAATCTTAATAACCATAAAAAAAAAAAAAAACACAATATGACATTTATGGTTGTAAAGAGTTTATAAATTTTCATGTATTGTCAAGCATGCTTTTTATCAAGTTACGTTTGAAAGATTTTAAGTTTTCATCAGTAATAAAATGTTCTGGTAAGTTGTTCCAGCTTTTAGTTCCTCTTGACAAGATACTCTGTTGTGCATGTGATGTCCTGCACAATGGTATACGTAAATTATGTGGTCTTCGGGTTACATTGTAGGGTATTGCTCTAAAGCCAAGGTCTAAAGGTAAAGAGTGTATGGATTTATGTACAAAAAGATTGGTTTGAAGGAGTATGATATCTGGAAGCTTTAATAACTTGAAGTCTCGGAAAATACTGATGGTATGGTCATAACGATTTTAAAGAACATAACACGTAACAACTTTTTCTGGCTAATAAAGAGGCTGTCAATGAAGGTTTTATAGGCACCTCCCCATAAAGATGAACAATATAAAAGATGTGGATATATTAGGGTAAAATAAACTTGTAGTAAACATTTTATATTCAAATAGTGCCTTAGTCTGTAAAGTATGCCTGTGTATAACGATATCCTAGATTTCACCATATCAATATGTTCTTTCCATTTCAACTTACTATCTATGTATATCCCTAGAAATTTAAATTCGAAAACCTCATGTAATGATAGATTATTTATCTTTATTTTGTGTGTGTACTGGCTGAGTCATAAGGGGACTGGAGACCATGAAAGCAAGTTTTATTAATATTTAAAGTTAATTTGTTGCTCTTAATCCAATTTGAAACTTTATTTAATTCTTTATTCAATGTAATTGTAATATTTTCAAGATTGTGGCCTTGAATAAAGATTGTGGTATCATCAGCGAAAAGTATGAATTCAAGTTTATTACTGCTACGAATGATGTCATTTATGTATATTAAAAAAAAGCACAGGACCAAGAATTGAACCCTGGGGTACTCCACATGTGATGTCATTATAAGGAGATGATGTATATTATATGATGTATATTGCTTTCTATGACTTAATAACTTTTGAACCAGTTGTGAGCACTACCACGTATTCCATAGATAGATAATTTGTGTAATAAGATTGTGTGAGAAATTGTGTTAAATGCTTTTGTGAGGTCACAAAAAACTGTTATTTGTAGCATTTTATTGTCCAGTGCATTGTAAATTTTTCTGACAGATATGGTAGACTGCTAATTCAGTGGAAAACTGGGGACGGAATCCATGTTGAGTTGGAGTTAAAATTGAGTGTTTTGAGAGGTAACCCATTAATCTCATTACCATTACTTTTTCAAAAACTTTACTAAAGCTTGGCAATATTGAAAATTGGTCTATAATTTTGCATTAAAGAATTGTCACCTTTCTTGAAAAAAGGGACAATTCGAGCAATTTTCATTCGATCTGGAAAGGTACCTCTTGAAATGATTTATTTATAATGAATACTAGAAATGGTGAAATTATTTCAGAGCATTCTTTTATTATTTTCATATTTATTTCATCATGGCCAGGAGATGTAACTTTCATATTTGCAATTACTGTTTTTATTTCAGCTGGTGTTGTAGGTCTTAAATAAAAAGAAAAAGGGAGTGGTTCTGGAAGATATATGTTAAATGGCTCTTGTGTATCTTGAATGTTATTAGCAAGTGTGCTACCTATACTGCTGAAATGATTATTAAATGACCTAGCCACACTTTTGATTATCAGTGATTGTATCGCCATTGACAAGAAAAGAAGGTGATATCCTAGTTTTATTTTTACCCAGTAGGTTGTTGATTATGTCCCATATTTTTTTAGGATCCCCAGCATGATCTGTAAATCTAGTTTTATAATAATTTTCTTTTGCTGTTCGTATTGTTGCCGTCAATTTATTTCTAAAAGATTTAAAAGTATTTTTATATGTTAAAGGCCATTTTGCATATAGCTTTTGTAGTTTATTCCGTTGTTTGATCAACTTTTTAATAGGTGGTGTAATGTATGGTTTGCCTTGATGCTTTTCTTTGATTTTTGTTGTTTTCAATGGAAAGTGCTTATTGTACAATTCTAAAACCTATTCATATATTTATCAAAAAGATCATTCACATCACAATCCAATGCATTTGTATTCCAGTTAAATTTTGCTAAGTCATCTTTGAAATCATATATTTTTTCAATGTCTAGTTTTCTTTTTGTGAAAGTCACTGTGTTGGAAGTATAACTATCATTGACTACTGAAAAATAGCTATAAATAGGGAAATGATCACTAATTGAGTTAAATATTATCCCACTTGTTAAATAATTATCAAAATTATTAGTCCAGATATGATCAATGATTGTGGCCGAATTTCTAGTTACACGTGTTGGTTTATTGATTGTGGAAAAGAAGTAGTAACTATGGAACATATTTATCAAAATTTGAGCATTTTTTTCATTATGATTTAAAATATTAATATTAAAGTCTCCCATAATATAAATAGGTGTCCTAGAGGTTGATAAAGTGGTAATGATATAGTTAATAGATGCAATAAAATCATCAATATTAGAATTAGGGGGTCTATATATCATGCCAATAATAAAATTGTGTGGTTGGGTAATTTCAAGGAATAATGATTCAATGTGAGCAAATTGCAAAGAAACTTCTCTAATAGTATTGGCCTGAAACATTTTGTGAAGATAGATGGCAATACCTCCACCTTGTGTATTCTTATTATTGAAGTAATTATCATAACCTTCAATGGGAAAAAGTTGACAGATGGCATCACTGAGGCGAGTTTCACAAAAACCTAAGACATCAAATTTCATACTAGTTGCATAAATACATTGCTTTACACAACTATCTATATGAAGAGGTAAACTACTAATATTAAAAGCTAGTAGCTTTAAACCTGAAGGGGATTCATTGATCATTCTATTAGAGTCATCACAAAAGAAGTAATTACAGGTTGGTTTATACATGCTGCAATTAACAGGAAAGTTGTTGGTTGCATTACCATTGTCAGCATGTTCAAAGGGATTGTAAATCATATTATCAATAATGTGTAAAGGGAAATTGTGTTGTAACATTATCATTAAATAAAGTAAGGAGATCATTATTGTTCAAACTAGCAAAAGGAAAGGAATCTTGATCCACAAAATTATGGATTTTTATGGAGGAGAGAGAGAGAGAGAGAGAGAGAGAGAGAGAGAGAGAGAGAGAGAGAGAGAGAGAGAGAGAGAGAGAGAGAGAGAGAGAGAGAGAGAGAGAGAGAGAGAGAGAGACACGTGTATATATAATAGTTAGCCACGCATCATTGGACATTGGATCATTGGATTGGTAAGAGAGACATATACACATAAAACAGGTACTCAGTGCATGCTTACCTACAAGCAGATATTCCCTGAAGCCTCATTCTGCTTGAACTTGCGTGTTTTCATGAAAAGACGATTTTTAAAGATTGAGTTTTCAAATATTCAATTCTTTGGCCAATATTTTCATCCACTGCAGACAAATAAAATGATAAACTACATTTTTTATTAAGAACTGTTTCAGTTGTTGTATTGAAGGGTAATTCTGATATGTCCCGAAAAAGTACAGGGAATTTACGGTAAATGATAGATCATTCAGGCTCAAAGGGCAGAGGATGTGAGAGCGCGAGAAACAGGCTTGAGCGTGAGCTTATTAGAAAACTCCCCATTGGGTAGTCAGGTCAGGTCAGGCGGGATCTTTGTAGACCGCACGTTAGGGGAGCGTAGACTGCAGGCCCCAATGTAGACCGCACCTTAGGGGAGCGTAGACTGCAGGCCCCGATGTAGACCGCACCTTAGGGGAGCGTAGACTGCAGGCCCCGATGTAGACCGCACCTTAGGGGAGCGTAGACTGCAGGCCCCGATGTAGACCGCACCTCAGGGGAGCGTAGACTGCAGGCCCCGATGTAGACCGCACCTTAGGGGAGCGTAGACTGCAGGCCCCGATGTAGACCGCACCTTAGGGGAGCGTAGACTGCAGGCCCCGATGTAGACCGCACCTTAGGGGAGCGTAGACTGCAGGCCCCGATGTAGACCGCACCTTAGGGGAGCGTAGACTGCAGGCCCCGATGTAGACCGCACCTTAGGGGAGCGTAGACTGCAGGCCCCGATGTAGACCGCACCTTAGGGGAGCGTAGACTGCAGGCCCCGATGTAGACCGCACCTTAGGGGAGCGTAGACTGCAGGCCCCGATGTAGACCGCACGCTATAGTAGCACCGACTTTTTTTTATTATTATTCGTTTTTCTTTATTTTCACTTCCTGTCTAACCAGTTCTTGTTCTTCCGGAGTTGCTATTTGTTTACCTTTTTATTTTGCTGTTGTTGTTTTTACAGGTGGTGGTGATAGAGTGTGTGTGTGTGTGTGTGTGTGTGTGTGTGTGTGTGTGTGTGTGTGTGTGTGTGTGTGTGTGTGTGTGTGTGTGTGTGTGTGTGTGTGTGTGTGTGTGTGTGTGTGTGTGTGTGTGTGTGTGTGTGTGTGTGTGTGTGTGAAGGAATTTTGTGATGAATATGGAATGAAGATAAATGTAGGTAAAACAAAGTTTTTCGTGATAAACGGTCAAGCAGGGGATGCCGAGCCGCTGCGCGTGGACGGGTTAGTGGTGGAGCCCTGCAGCAGCTACGTGTATCTGGGGACTCCCTTCACGTGTGACGGTTCGGTGTCATCTGCTGTGAAAATACATGCACAAAACAAGTTATGTCATGTTTTAAAATTTGTCTCATTTATTCGAAAAAACAATGACATTCCTTTTATTGTAAAACGTCGTTTGTTCGATGCTGCCCTTATGTCGTCTTTACTGTATGGCTGCGAGTCTTGGGTAGGCGCTGACGTGAAACCTATCATTAAGTTGTACAATTGGGCCATGAAGGAGTTGTTAGGGGTAAGGAGAGCCACTACCAATAATGTATGTTATGCTGAGTTAGGATACCCCTCGCTGCCTGACCTTCTAAGACACAAACAACACAAGTTTTATCATAGTATGTGGTCAGAGAGACGTAACATGAAAGATGACCCTTTGTCTTTCGCTCTTAAGTATGTTATGTCTTTAAATATCCCGGTTGGAAAACTTGTGGCCCACATGACACACAATAATGTCCCTCACATGTCCTCTATGTTGTATAATGTACATAATACAATTGCTAACTCTGAGGCAACTAGATGCAATGTATATAAAACAATTAACCCTGAATTTAAAGTACATGACATTTATGAAAAGAAACATGTAATTAACGATCTACATAGGATGTCGTTTACACGTTTTAGAGTCTGTGGTCATAGTTTAGTAGTGGAAACGGGACGCTGGAACAGGCGCGGACGTGGTCGCCTTCCTCTCGAGGAGCGCCTGTGTGTATGTGGTGACATACAAACAGAACAACATGTGGTAGAGGTGTGCCCCATATCACAACACATTAGAAACCTTTACAGATTTAATACTGTTCATGACGTATTCTCTAATTTCAGTGATGTAATAACATGCAAAATTATTCATGAAGTTTTAAATAGTTATACTTAAGAAATGCATATTCTTTTCCGTTAATAGTTTATTTCATTTTTTTGTCTTTCATAGGGACGTAGATCAAGCTGGCTGCTTGTTGAATTTTATGTGTTTAGTAGTTTATCGTAGTAGTAGTAGTTTTAGTAATTATTTTTTGTTGGACTACAGTTTGTTACTCAAAATTTGTGGGAATGTTTCATTTTTTGGACATTGAGTGTTTTGTCTATTCATTAATGATATTATGTGTAATTTATGTATAAAGCTGTGGTCAATAAATATCTATCTATCTGTCTATCTATCTATCTATCTATCTATCTATCTATCTGTCTATCTGTGCGTGCGTGCGTGCGTGCGTGCGTGCGTGCGTGCGTGCGTGCGTGCGTGCGTGCGTGCGTGCGTGCGTGCGTGCGTGCGTGCGTGCGTGTGTGTGTGTGTGTGTGTGTGTGTGTGTGTGTGTGTGTGTGTGTGTGTGTGTGTGTGTGTGTGTGTGTGTGTGTGTGTGTGTGTGTGTGTGTGTGTGTGTGTGTGTGTGTGTGTGTGTGTGTGTGTGTGAGACACGATGATGGCTGATAATATTATCAGCCATCATCGTCTTCCTTCTGTTTACATTTTAACATCACGGTATGCGTCTCGTTACAAAGTTTTCCTACAATTTACAGGAACTACCATGTGTAGGTCTAGCGGCCTCTTGTAGCTTCCTTATTTTCTTATGTTCTTTCTTATGTTCTTATAGGAGGAACAATCAATCGACTTGCGCCACCTTTAGATATACTTCGATTGCGCTCAAATTTTACACACGTTGTTTTCTCACCACCCCACAGTATTCCACTAAGGGCCGTTCAAAAAATCCAACTTTCGTTTTTTATTGGCACCCTAGCACTGTGTGTGTGTGTAACAGTGCATTACATAACTGTTCTTACTTAATTGTGTTTTTAAAGATTGCGTCAAGCTAGTTTTGTCCAGTTTAATCATTTCTTTATCGCATTTATCTCTACATTAAAGGACAGTACACACACACACACACACACACCACATACACACACACCACACACACACACAGACAGACACACACACAACAAATAAAAAATAGATGATTGAGAAATAATGTCGCTTATCTATCTTTCTATTAGTATGGGTGAATGTAATGGTTATGGGTGAATATAATGGGTATGTGTGTGTCTGTAATGGGTATGGGTGAGTGTGTAATGGGTATGGGTGTGTGTGTAATGGGTATGGGTGTGTGTAATGGGTATGGGTGAATGTAATGGGTATGGGTGTATATGTAATGGTTATGGGTGAATATAATGGATATGGGTGTGTGTAATGGGTATGGGTGAGTGTAATGGGTATGGGTGAGTGTAATGGATATGGGTGAATGTAATGGATATGGGTGTGTGTAATGGTTATGGGTGTGTGTGTAATAGTTATGGGTGAGTGTGTAATAGTTATGGGTGAGTGGGTATAATGGGTATGGGTGTGTGCAATGGGTATCAGTTGTTGTTGTTTTTTCTAATCTACAGAAGACCATGAAGAGCCTTAACTAACACTATATAATCGATGATAGTGCTGCGATAAGGCACTTGAGGAGAGGGACTGGTGCGGGGGTATAGCAACAGAGTGAAAGGTCAGTCAGTGATACACCTCGCCTAGCCCGGCCTACCCAGTCTACCTCCTACATCGCTCGGCCTACCAACACCCAGCGACCATGACGTCTTGTGCAGGAGGTGGGAAATCAAGGTGGAAAGTGTAGTGTAAAAATATAGATACATAAGAACATAAGAAAATAAGGAAGCTACAAGAGGCCGTGAGACCTACACGTGGTAGTTCCTGTTACTTAACACTACCTACATACACCTTTCATCCCCATCCATGAAATTGTCTAGCTTCCACTTATCGCTCGAGTTCTAAGAAAGCTTAGTGTGGTTCATTGATTGATAAGGACATTTTTGCGTGTGAATATATCAGTGGTCTCAAAATGCACAAAAAGCAGAGGTTATCATTTATTAGTCTTGATAATGGGTGTATAGGGAGTGCGGGTGAGACGTGGATGCAGGCAGACTGCGCTAGTGACAGGATGGGTGAGGAGGAACGAGCACCCGGGTTAAGCAATTTAGCCCAGTGTGACTTGAGGCAGAATGACGTAAGCTGTTTGACTGCGTTGTTTGGAAGGTAGTGATTGTGGTGTTAGTGGTGATGGTGGTGTGTGGTGGTGATGGAGGTGTGTGGTGGTGGTGGTGACAGTGGTGGTGGTGATTGTGGTGTGTGGTGGTGAAGATGGTGCTGGTTGTGTGGTGGTGACTGATTGTAGTGTGTGTTCCATGCCTCTGTTCTGTGCTGCAGGGAAGAAGCTATTCACGCCGGGCCCGCTGTCCTGCTCCACCCAGGTCAAGGCAGCGATGATGCACGACCTGGGCTCCCGCGACCAAGAGTTTATCGACTGCGTGAGGGAAGTCCGCGCCTCGCTGCTCGACATTGCTAAGGTCCGTCCGTCTGTCTCTCACTGGTTTGACTTGCCTTCTTCTTCTTATTATTATTATTATTTTTCTTTTTTCTTTTTCTTTCTTCTTGTTCTTCTTGTTGCTGTTGTTCTTCTTCTTCTTGTGACCTTTGGCGCTTAGTATCGCTTCATAGGTCCTCTTCAAACTTCGTCTACTTAGTTAACAGACTTGTCAACTCTTCCCTTGGCTTTTTTAATTTTTTTATACATCACAAAGGACTGGCCACGGGCAAAAAAAAAAGAGGTAACACAAAGCTCGCATTTCACTTGGGATGCTATAACATTTTCATTCGTTTTCAGTCCTTATACTAACATCTTAATTCATTGTCTCCCTTGCCGGGTCGATGATTCTTGTCTCTGTGTTGTCTGTCCCGCAGTCGCCTTGCTATGATTTGATACTGATGCTCTTACAGTGATGGCAATGTACAAGTTAGAGAATGATATCAAAGACCAAACGTTTCATAAGGAGTATAAATGTTAAAGAGTCTCACATTAACCCCTTCACGCCCAGATCTTCCCTTTACTATAAAAAAACTGTCTGTTGTTAGCCATAAAATTACGAAAAGTAACTTAATATACCATATTAGTTCGTCGCCAAGGATACTAAACAGGTCATATCTATAAAATATTGCTTGTATTTACTAAAAATCGTCTAATAGTACCCAAATTATAAAGGAAATTACGTTCTGGGCCTCAAGGGTTTAAGAAGCACGAAGTCCTCCTCTCGTTGTGTTAAGCCGCGCATTCTCAAGGCTGTGACCCCTATGTATGTACAGGTGAGCGAGGACGAGTACACCGCCGTGCCCCTGCAAGGCTCCGGCACCTACTGCGTGGAGGCCGTGCTGCAGACCACCTCGCCCCGGGATAACGCCAGGGTAGGGGACTGCACATTACACGGCAACTATTACAGCTCCTACCTATCACTACCACCTGCACTATCTACCACTATCACCACCTGCCTATCACTCCACCACCTTCACTACAATCACTACAATCACTACCACCACCTGCACTATACAGTTACTGTCACCACCACCATCAGTCACCACAACACACCACCAACTATTACATTCCTACCTAACACTATACTACCACGACCATCACTGTCACCACCACACACCACAATCAGTCACCTCCCCACCGCATACCACCATCAGTAACCACCATCACCGTCACCACTACACACCCACCACCATCTGCACCACCATACACCACCACCAACTGCAGCACCATCACACTACCTGCACCACCACACACCACACACACCACAATCACCACCAACACACCAATCATCACCACACACCACTGTCACCACCACACACCACCATCACCACTAACACCCCAATCACTACCTTCCAAGCAATGCAGTCAAACAGCTTACGTCATTCTGCCTCAAGTCAAACTAGACAGTAACTTTACGTAGACTTTTATGGCAACAGAGAATCTAGACTGGAATGGCGAGGAAATATATCTTTTTACTCACTCACTACAACAATCACATATTTAAAACGTTATTGATAGGCACTGCACATACACCTAACAATGCAAGCTACGTGGATATCACATAAAACTTGCAACTAAGGTAAAATACATTTTTATTTTTTTGATAAAAAATGTATTACACTAGTTTTTACACAACCATTTACGTCACCACTTATATCAATGGTTCACCCTCCCCTCACTATAACCACCACCACCACCACCACACAATCAATCACAACCACCACCACCATTATCAACACCAATACCATGCACCTCCATCATAATACTTATCACCATCACCACCATTACCAGTACCATCAACACCACTACCCTACCGTCACTTAAACCACCACCACCACCACCACCACCATCATTTTGAATTATTACTTGCTGTTTTTTGGATATATCTCAGAGTCGAGAGAACAGAGGAGGAGATCACGTAGTATATAATAGGAAGAGTAGGGAAGGAGCAGGGTCATAGAGTATGACCCTGGGAAGGAGAGAGGGAGGAGAGGGAGTTAACGTGGTCACGCCCCCTCCCGCAGGTTCTGGTGCTGACTAACGGCGCCTATGGGGAACGCATGGTGAAGGCCTGCCAGTATGCGGGGATCGAAGTGCGCGGCGAGGACTACATCGAGAGCCTGCCCATACCCGTGCCTGAGGTGAGTAGTGAGAGAGAGAGGGGGGGGGGGAGAATGAGAGAGAGGGAAGAGACAGGGGAGAGAGAGAGAGAGAGGGAGAGAGAGGGGGGGAGGGGGGAAGAGTGAGATAATTAATGAGAGAATGAGTGAGAGTGAGATAGAATGAGAGAGAAAGAAAGAGAATGAATGATAATGAGAAAAAATGAGAGAATGAAAGAGAGATAATGAGAGAGAGGAGAGATAATGAGAATGAGAGAATGATAATGAAAAAAAGAGCGAGGGGTATTCTTAGCGTATTTTACTATTTTTACTTACTTTTACTATTTTACTATTTGTACTTTTAATGAGCCCAGCCCCTTGACGAAGGAGCTTCGGTCACCCAGTCACTCGGCTGCCGCGGCGCATCGCGTATCTACCCATGAAGGCTGGACCAGTCATCTCGCCATTGCCGTTGACTGGTTTGGAAATTTTTAAAAAAGTTTTTTTTTTTTTTACATCATAAAGGACTGGCCAAGGGCACATCAAAAATAGGTAACACAAAGCCCGCTTAGTTGCCAATCCATATAAAGAAGACAGTAAGAGAGTAATAAAAAAAAAGAGGGGTGGGCCAATTTAGTTCGGGATGCACGCCTGCAGGTATGACTAATGACTTATTCGTCACAAAGCACACAGACCATGCTCCTCTTCAAGGCTTTCGGCCCTAAAATTTTCAGCAACGGGTGACAGCTGATATCTAGACGACTTTCCTCGGCAGCTACGAAGCTATCTTATTTAACTAACACACGCGTATCGAGCATCATGTGGCATCGGCTGTCCTGTGTATAATTGATTGTAATGCCAAAAAAAGGGGAAATGTGCCAGAGGTCACCAGACACCAGAGGTCATATGGCACTGTTCTATGTACGTATAGCAATCCTTAGCTAATACAGGTGATTTGACTCCTCTCACCATCCCTGCTCACCGCATCATCCCTCCCCGCCCATCGCTTGTGCCAGGGTGTGTTGTTACCTTTGCCCACGCCTGCAGATACAGCGGCTCCTGGAGGGGGAGGGCGCGTGGACCACCGTGGCCATGGTGCACTGCGAGACCTCCAGCGGCGTGATCAACCCTGTGGAGGAGGTGGGCCGCCTGGTGCGCCGCTACGCCCCCGGTAACCACCCTCTTGTGTCGATTGATTTAACCCCTTGAGGCCCAGAACGTAATTTCCATTGTAATTTGGGTACCATTAGACGATTTTTAGTGAATATAAGCAATACTTTATAGATATGACCTGTTTAGTATCCTTGTCCACTAGCTAATTTGGTATATTTAGTTATTTTTCGTGATTTTATGGCTCAACAGCAGACAATTTTTTTATAGCAAAGGAAAGATCTGGGTCTCAAGGGGTTAATGCCAAAAATGGGGAAATGTGCCAGACATCAGAGGTCATATGGCACTATGGCAAAGCATAAAAAGGGGAGGGGTTATAGAGAAAGAGTGAAACGGTGAGGGAAGGGGAAAGGAACGGATTGTTACAGCAGGATGGTTAGATCAGATGAAGGATGTGTATTTGTTGGAGGAAGGAGATTAAATTACTCAGGGAGAAGTAGGACCCACTTCCCTCTCCGTCTACCTTATACGTGTGTGTGTGTGTGTGTGTGTGTGTGTGTGTGTGTGTGTGTGTGTGTGTGTGTGTGTGTGTGTGTGTGTGTGTGTGTGTGTATGTGTGTATGTGTTTAATTGATAGGTCTATAGCGTCTGTAGGTTGTGCGTAATTTTCTGCTACTATAGACGATTGCAGAAAAAGTTTGCTCCCGGCGGGATTCAAACTGGGTACTTCTCGCTCACCGCGTCCAGGGACTAACCACTGGGCCACCGGTGCGTGCGTGCGTGCGTGCGTGCGTGCGTGCGTGCGTGGGTGGGTGGGTGGGTGGGTGGGTGGGTGTGTGTGTGTGTGTGTGTGTGTGTGTGTGCGCTGGGAAAAGGTTCATATCAGTTTGGTTGGGTCCGTACTTCAAGAGGCCCTCGTCCTCGTCCTCGTAATAGGGAGCTTTAAAAGAAGGCTGGACAGCTTCATGGATGGGGATGAAAGGTGGATGTAGGGAGTGTTAAGTAACAGGAACTACCTCGTGTAGGTTTCCCTGCCTCTTGTAGCTTCCTTATGTTCTTATGTCCTTATTTTCTTATGTTCTTATGTTCTTGTCCTCCCCCCAGGCGCGGCGTTCGTGGTGGACGCCATGAGCAGTTTCGGCGCCGTGCCCCTGGACCTCGAGGCCGCGGGCGTGGACTACCTGGTGTCCTCGGCCAACAAGTGTCTGGAGGGCGTGCCGGGGTTCTCCTACGCCATCTGCAGGCTGCAACACCTCCTCTCCTGCCGCGGTGAGCAAGACTAGAGGGAGGGTCACCTAAGAGGGAGGGTCACCTAAGAGGGAGGGTCACCTAAGAGGGAGGGTCACCCAAGAGGGAGGGTCACCTAGGAGGGAGGGTCACCTAAGAGGGAGGGTCACCTAGGAGGGAGGGTCACCTAAGAGGGAGGGTCACCTAAGAGGGAGGGTCACCTAAGAAGGAGGGTCACCTAGGAGGGATGGTCACCTAAGAGGGAGGGTCATCTAAGAGGGAGGGTCACCTAGGAGGGAGGGTCACCTAAGAGGGAGGGTCATCTAAGAGGGAGGGTCACCTAGGAGGGAGGGTTTCCTAAGAGGGAGGGTCACCTAGGAGGGAGGGTCACCTAAGAGGGAGGGTCACCTAAGGGCCTGCCGCCTCACACCACCTGTTATTGTTTCTTAATGAGGTTCAAGCCGCCAGAAATGAGTGACACATACACGGCTTAACCCCTTGAGGCCCAGAACGTAATATTCATTGTAATTTGGGTACCACAAGTCAATTATAATGGATATCAGCAATATTTTATAGATATTACCTGTCTAGTATCCTCGTCCACTCGCTTATTTGGTATATTAAGTTACTTTTCGTAATTTTATGGCTAACAACAGATGATTATATATAGCCAAGGAAAGATCTGGGCGTGAAGGGGTTGATAAGAAATCCATTGTCCGATGTAGGCAGTTCTTTTTCCTCCATCTTGGTAATAGTGGTGTCACTGATGTGTTATTATAGTTTCTTTCTTTTCCTTTCTTTCTTTCGTTCTTTCCTTCAGTTTTCTTCATTTCTTTTGTTTTCTTTCAGTGTTCTTCCTTTATTTTGTTCTTTCTTTTTTCTTCCCTTCTTTCGTTCTTTCTTTCAGTTTTCTTCATTTCTTTTGTTCTTTCTTAGTTTTTTTCATTTTGTTCGTTCTTTTATTTCACTCTTTTATTCATTCTTTCTATATTTCTTCCCCGTCCTTCTCATGCCACGTTGCCGTATATTCTTTCTTTTTCCTTCCTTTCTTTCGTTCTTTCTGTCACCCTTCTAGTATTTACTTTTTTTCTTTTTCTTCCCGTCCTTCTCACTCCACACTGCCTTCCTACCCATAACAGGAACTACCACGTGTAGGTCTCGCGGCCTCTTGTAGCTTCCGTATGTTCTTATGTTCTTATGTTCTCATGACGCTTCCCTCGCAGGCCAGTGTCGCGTGCTGAGCCTGGACCTGGTGGCGCAGCACCTCGCCCTGCACCACAACGGACAGTTCCGCTTCACGCCCCCCACCCACGCCCTCCTCGCCTTCCGCGCCGCCCTCCGCCAGCACCGGGAGGAGGGCGGCGTCCAGGGCAGGGCGGCAAGGTGGGTGGCTCTAACAATAACAATAGTACTAGTGGGTCTCTGTAGGCTACTGTGCTTAGAGGCATGGGAAGCAGGGACAGGTGGTGAAGGGGGAGAGATCCAATATTTGCAGAGTAATTCATTTAACTGAGACTTTAGCGAAGAAGATCTCCTCAGTCTCTTACCCAGGCAAGTCGTAGGGAAAAGGAGATGCTTTGGGCTTGATGGCTATCGGCTGCACGATTTGTCATTAAGCCAGACAGACACTTCGTTCGACACTTTAAGTGCGTTCGGCACTTACATTCTTTCACCCAGAACGAAGGTGCCAGCCGTTCTGACATCTGGGTACCTATTCCAGCTCTATTTACGAAGAGGCTACCGTAAACATACCTAGCAGGCTACCGTAAAGATAACTAGCTTCTTGTAGATCTCGTCGCTTCCTTATGTTCTTATGTTCTTATTGGGTTATAAGCGCCACCTCGGCTGACAGGCACTCCATTGCAGGTACCTGAAGAACCAGCGCGTGCTGGTGGAGGGCATGGAGGGCCTCGGGTACCGCCGACTGCTGCACCCCCGCCACGCCTCCTACATCATCACCGCCTTCCTCTACCCCCAACACCCCAACTTTGACTTCACCACATTCTACACCAAGCTGGCGGACAGAGGTGAGATCGCTACCACAGTTACCACACAGAAGGAAACCGCAGAGTAGGACGTTCCATTGCTATTCATTACGTTCTCTTTTTGTCTTGCTCTTGTTACTTGCATAGCGATCTGAGGGAGCGCCTGACTTTACGAACATTGATTTAGCTTTCATTATCACTAGTGTAGGTAGGTGGTAAGAGATATACGGGCTAAGGACACAGTACTGTATTCCTTACTAGTTTCCCCCCAGGTGGCTTTATCAGAGGACATGCCCGTGTATCTCTCACCACCACTCTCCCCTACCTACACTTGTCGCAATGTCTACACAATTATTATAACTATAACTCTGATAATACCAACACTCCCAGCACACTCACCCAGGCACCACCACAGAGTAGGACGTCCCATGTTTTTCAATGCGTTCTCTTTTTTCTCATTCTTGTTACTCATATTCGTATAGCAATTAGAGGGAGCGCCTTACAATCTGAAATCCTGATGAGGGTGTGTATGGACATAATAGTAATAATAATTATAATAATAATAACAATAATAACAACACTCCCAGCACACTCACCCAGGTGCCTCCTCCCCCCCAGGCCAGGTGATCTACCCCGGCAAGGTGACGCGCGCCCCCTGCTTCCGCGTGGGCACCATCGGCCACCTCTTCCCCGAGGACGTGAGGGACCTGCTCACCAGCGTCCAGGCCGTCATGAGGGACATGGGCCTGCCCGCGCCCCTAACCTGATGCCCCGCCCTCCGCCCCTACCTCGCACACACACACACACACACACACACACACACACACACACACACACACACACACACACACACATGCACACACACACACACACACACACACATAAAAAAAGACTGGATAAATGTAGATACGGAGACGGGACCACACGAGTGTAGCTCAGGCCCTGTAAAACACAACTAGGTAAACACACACACACACACACACACACACACACACACACACACACAGTCACCACCGCCACAACCACTCCAAGACGCTGGCCATGGACAGGCGGCACCGGATGCAGACTCGGTTTGCTTGCCTCCCTCCCTCGCCTTCCCTCACACGCACTCCATCACGTCCAGAAACCGTCACCGTCCGGGCAACCATCGCCTGGCTACCTGACGCCTCGGGCAGCAGGAGGCAGCGGGCAGGATGTGGTGTCCTGTGTCCCGGGGCTCAGGGTGTTGGCACGGACCGCCTTAAGGGGCCTGGCGGTGCCTCAATGACTGACGAGTGATCGATGACATAAGAACAAAAGAATATAAGGAAGCTACAAGAGGCTGCGAGACCTACACGTGGTAGTTCCTGTAATGACAAAGCCTGTGGGTGACTGTCGTGCCTTCATTGCCTTGTGTGTTATATATGCATCACTATGGATAGAATTAAAGACCAGAAGCTATAAGAAGGCACACTGAAGGAGGAATCTGATATCCCTGGTGGCTTGGGTGAGGTATATAAGTATGACTGATCCGCCACTGGTGACTAAAGAACATAAGAACATAAGGAAGCTATAAGAGGCCCTGAGACCTATATACACGTGGTGGTTCCTGTTAAAGAAGGCACACTGAAGGAGGAATCTGATATCCCTAGAGGCTTAGAAGGTGAAGTATATAATTATGACTGATCCGCCGCAGGTGACTTCGAGGACACAGAGCTTCCACGCGGCGTTGTGACATAAGAACACAAGAAAATAAGGAAGCTACAACAGGCCGTGAGACCTACATGAGGTAGTTCCTGTGGGGAATGTTATGTGGCAATCGAAGTGGTGGTAGTATTACAGGCAACACATTCCTTCGCGTAAAAGTTGAGTGAAGACAGACAGACAGACAGACAGACAGACAGACAGACAGACAGACAGACACAGACAAAGCCACGTGTCTGTGAAGGCAACAGATACAAGACACCAGAGTAGTGATTGAATCCTCGTAATAAGCGACTTGAAACACAGCCTGTCATTATTTCCCTTGGGCTGTGTGTGTGTGTGTGTGTGTGTGTGTGTGTGTGTGTGTGTGTGTGTGTGTGTGTGTGTGTGTGTGTGTGTGTGTGTGTGTGTGTGTGTGTGTGTGTGTGTGTGTGTGTGTGTGTGTGTGTGTGTGTGTGTGTGTGTGTGTGTGTACTTGTCTGTGTGTGTGTGTGTGTGTGTGTGTGTGTGTGTGTGTGTGTGTGTGTGTGTGTGTGTGTGTGTGTGTGTGTGTGTGTGTGTGTGTGTGTGTGTGTGTGCGTGTGTTTATGTGTATGTATGTGTGTGTATATGTGTGTCAGAAAGCAGGCGAGGGTAGAGTGAGGGGTCTGGGTGGGGCATGGAGGCGAGCCGGGTCAGTTTGTGGCAGGCTGCCCGGCGGTGTACACGGGTTCGGCTCCTCTCTACAAGCTGTGTCGGGCTTGTGTCTCAACGCCTCTACTTCGCCAGCCTTAATTCAGTGCACAAAACCAGCTTCGATCAAAAATCAGTACACAAAACCAGCGTCGATCAAAAACCAGTGCACAAAACCAGCGTCGATCAAAAACCAGTGCACAAAAACCAGTGCACAAAACCAGCGTCGATCAAAAACCAGTGCATAAAAACCAGTGCACAAAACCAGCGTTGATCAAAAACCAGTGCACAAAAACCAGTGCACAAAACCAGCGTCAATCACCAGCGTCAGCCTGCTTCCTAACACTGCACTCCCACTTCAATACAGGAATCCCAACTGTTATTACTTGTTCTTCAGAAACGCAAAACATGATCAGCCTCGTTGCGCGGGGTCGATAGTGTGTGGGAAAGGAAACATACAGGAGGACTGAACTTCTACAGGAGGTTTGAGTAGGATACGAGGACCAACAGCGGCGAGGAGGCAGCGGCAGGTGGCTTGAGCGCTTGCAGGTAATTCAGACCACATAATTATACCCATCACACACACACACACACCACACACACAGTAAGTTCACCCTTCACTCCCACACGAAACTCTTTAAGGTTATAAGTTAAATTGGCGTTTCCATAATTTTTATACTCTTACTATGTTGTTATTCTTTCATTCGATTCCATCCTTGCCTCTCTGCTGTGCTTCCTTGTCTCATCACCTCCCTGTCTGTCTCTCCACCTCCCAGTCGTTCCCTCCGCTTCTCTCCACTCCCATCGTCTCAAACTCCCTGTCTGTCTCTCCACCTCCCTGTCTCTAACATGCTGTCTCTCCACTCGTCGTCTCAACACCTCCCTGTCTGTCTCTCCACCTCCCTGTCTGTCTCAACACCTGCCTGTCTGTCTCTCCACCTCCCTGTCTGTCTCACCATCTCCCTGTCTGTCTCTCCATCTCCCTGTCTGTCTCTCCACCTTCCTGTCTGTCTCTCAACCTCCCTGTCTGTCTCTCCATCTCCCTGTCTGTCTCTCCACCTCCCTGTCTGTCTCTTCACCTCCCTGTCTGTCTCTCCACCTCCTTGTCTGTCTCTCCACCTCTCTGTCTGTCTCTCCACCTCCCGTCTGTCTCCACACCTCCGTCTGTCTCCCACCTCCCTGTCTGTCTCTCCAACTCCTGTCTGTCTCCCTGCCTGTCTCTCCACCTCCCTGTCTGTTCTCCATCTCCCTGTCTGTCTCTTCACCTCCCTGTCTGTCTCTCCACCTCCCTGTCTGTTCTCCACCTCCCTGTCTGTCTCTTCACCTCCCTTCTGTCTCTCCACCTCCTTGTCTGTCTCTCCACCTCCCTGTCTGTCTCCCACCTCCTGTCTGTCTCTCCACCTCCCTGTCTGTCTCCCTGCCTGTCTCTCCACCTCCCTGTCTGTCTCTCCACCTCCCTGTCTGTCTCTCCACCTCCCTGTCTGTCTCACCACCTCCCTGTCTGTCTCTCCACCTCCCTGTGTCTCCCCTGCTGTCTCTCCACCTCCCTGTCTGTCTCTCCACCTCCCTGTCTGTCCTCTCCACCTCCCTGTCTGTCTCTCCACCTCCCTGTCTGTCTCTCCACCTCCCTGTCTGTCTCTCCACCTCCCTGTCTGTCTCTCCACTCCCTGTCTGTCTCCCCCTCCCTGTCTGTCTCTCCACCTCCCTGTCTGTCTCCCTCTGCCTGTCTCTCCACCTCCCTGTCTGTCTCTCCACCTCCCTGTCCTGTCTCTCACCTCCCTGTCTGTCTCTCCACCTCCCTGTCTGTCTCCCTCCCTGTCTGTCTCCACCTCCCTGTCTGTCTCTCCACCTCCCTGTCTGTCTCTCCACCTCCCTGTCTGTCTCTCCACTCCCTGTTCCTCTGTCTCTCCACCTCCCTGTCTGTCTCTCCACCTCCCTGTCCTGTCCTCCACCTCCCTGTCTGTCTCCCTCCTGGTCTCTCCACCTCCCTGTCTGTCTACTCTCCACCTCCCTGTCTGTCTCCACCTCCCTGTCTGTCTCCCACCTCCGCCTGTCTCTCCACCTCCCTGTCTGTCTCTGCCTCACCTCCCTGTCTGTCTCTCCTCCTCCCTGTCTGTCTCACCATCCCCTGCCTGTCTCTCCACCTCCCTGTCTGTCTCACCACCTCCCTGTCTGTCTCTCCACCTCCCTGTCTGTCTCTCCACCTCCCTGTTGTCTCTCCACCTCCCTGTCTGTCTCTCCCACTCCCTGTCTGTCTCTCCACCTCCCTGCCTGTCTCTCCACCTCCCTGTCTGTCTCTCCACCTCCCTGTCTGTCTCTCCACCTCCCTGTCTGTCTCTCCACCTCCCTGTCTGTGCTCTCCACCTCCCTGTCTGTCTCTCCACCTCCCTGCTGTCTCTCCACCTCCCTGTCTGTCTCACCACCTCCCTGTCTGTCTCTCCACCTCCCTGTCTGTCTCCCACCTCCCTGTCTGTCTCTCCACCTCCCTGTCTGTCTCCACTCCTGTCTGTCTCTCCACCTCCCTGTCTGTCTCTCCACCTCCCTGTCTGTCTCTCCACCTCCCTATCTGTCTCTCCACTTCCCTGTCTCACCCACCCTCCCCTCCCTGTCTGTCCCCCCCCCTGTCTTCCACCTCCCTGTCTGTCTCCCACCTCCCTGTCTGTCTCTCCTCCTCCCTGTCTGTCTCACCACCTCCCTGCTGTCTCTCCACCTCCCTGTCTGTTTCACCACCTCCCTGCCTGTCTCTCCACCTCCCTGTCTGTCTCTCCACCTCCCTGTATGTCTCTCCACCTCCCTGTCTGTCTCTCCACCTCCCTGTCTGTCTCTCCACCTCCCTGTCTGTCTCCCCACCTCCCTGTCTGTCTCTCCACCTCCCTGCCTGTCTCTCCACCTCCCTGTCTGTCTCTCCACCTCCCTGTCTGTCTCTCCACCTCCCTGTCTGTCTCACCACCTCCCTGTCTGTCTCTCCACCTCCCTGTCTGTCTCACCACCTCCCTGTCTGTCTCTCCACCTCCCTGTCTGTCTCACCACCTCCCTGCCTGTCTCTCCACCTCCCTGTCTGTCTCACCACCTCCCTGTCTGTCTCTTCACCTCCCTGTCTGTCTCACCACCTCCCTGCCTGTCTCTCCACCTCCCTGTCTGTCTCTCCACCTCCCTGTCTGTCTCTCCACCTCCCTGTCTGTCTCTCCACCTCTCTGTCTGTCTCTCCACCTCCCTGTCTGTCTCACCACCTCCCTGCCTGTCTCTCCACCTCCCTGTCCTGTCTCACCACCTCCCTGTCTGTCTCTCCACCTCCCTGTCTGTCTCTCACCCTCCCTGTCTGTCTCACCACCTCCCTGCCTGTCTCTCCACCTCCCTGTCTGTCTCACCACCTCCCTGTCTGTCTTCTCCACCTCCCTGTCTGTCTCTCCCTTCCCTGTCTGTCTCACCACCTCCCTGCCTGTCTCTCCACCTCCCTGTTTGTCTCTCCACCTCCCTGTCTGTCTCTCCACCTCCCTGTCTGTCTCTCCCCTCCTTGTCTGTCTCACCACCTCCTTGCCTGTCTCCACCTCCCTGCCTGTCTCACCCCTCCCTGTCTGTCTCACCACCTCCCTGTCTGTCTCTCCACCTCCCTGTCTGTCTCTCCACCTCCCTGCCTGTTCTCACCACCTCCCCTGTCTGTCTCTCCACCTCCCTGTCTGTCTCTCCACCTCCCTGTCTGTCTCTCCCCTCCTTGTCTGTCCCACCACCTCCCTGCCTGTCTTTCCACCTCCCTGTCTGTCTCTCCACCTCCCTGTCTGTCTCTCCCCTCCTTGTCTGTCTCTCCACCTCCCTGCCTGTCTCTCCACCTCCCTGTCTGTCTCTCCACCTCCCTGTCTGTCTCTCCACCTCCCTCCCTGCCTTTCACTGGCTTCATCCGTAACCTTGGGTTTATCTGCAACCTATAATTTCCCGTCCCAAAAAAAGGTAACGTAATTGGTGCTGGAGGCAGCATCTCCGCCTCCCGACATTCCTTGTCAACACACACACACACACACACACAGGTATTCCATCTTGACTTGTCTCTCACGTTTCTGTCGGCGACGGCAAATAAGTATGTAAGTGTGTAAGTAATTCGAGGACATCGGGTGAAGGAAGGACATAAGAACATTAGAAAATAAGGAAGCTGCAAGAGGCTGGGAGACCTACACGTGGTAGTTCCTGTTACTTAACACTATCTACATCCACCTTTCATCCCCAATCCCCATTCATAAAATTATCCAGCCTACTTTTAAATGTTGTATGTTGGGGACAAAGCTGCACGGAAGAAATAATGAGTCTTGATATAGGTACCAACCCTCGTCAAGGATAATAGTCCACTGTATTTTTGCATTCCATTACACATTTTAGCACTAATCATTATAAATGCTTAACGTTTTAAAAGAAGCAACGCGCACAGTTGTAAGGAGCAGCCGGTGGTGTGCCGCGGGGGCTGCGGCAAAGACAAGGCAGCGTGCAGGAAAGTGTTTGCCGGGGCAACACAATGCTCCCTGGCCGCGGGGTATCCATGACTGACGGGTCAAGGAACACCAAACACGCTATTTTTTTTTCTTTTTTATTTGACCTTTGTGCTTATAGTGCGTATAGGCAGTGAGCTCCAGTAGTGGGATGATAGGTTCTGGAGGCACACTTGAGGGCTGTGATGGTTGGCCCTCGCCCGTGGTGGCGCGGGCAGGATTCTTATGGTGACGCCTGTGATTAGAGGCTCATGCCGCCCCCCTGTGTCCTCCCTCCTATGCACTCGCAATGGAAGGTAGAGTTAATGGGCAGCATGTGGGTGTTCTTAGGCCACTCGACGGTGCAGAAAGATTTTAAGTGGATTTTTGGTTCTCACTCGGGATCGAACTCGAGTCACCAAGAACGCTACTCGCAGACGCTAACCACTCTGATACCGCCTCCCCAATCCACATCTGCAGTACCTATCCTGCCCCGTCACGCCCCCAGCCCCTTGAGCAGCCAGCGACGCCGCCCCACGAGGCTCCCCTGACACGCTCTATCTACGAAGGAGCGCAAAACAAAAATATAAAAGTTTGGTGCGGCAGATTATAGCACTGGAGTGGCATGTGTTATCATAGGGTGTTATTCTGGTTGCGGCGGCCCGGCAGACACCCCCTTCACCACGGCACCGGATTGGTCTGAGGGCCAGTGACGCAGCGACACAGGGCTGGTGGCTGGCGGGGCAAGTAGCGCAAGGTCTCAGAATACGACGGTTTTTTTTCTTCCTGCGTCTAAAGTGTATTCTTATCAAGTTTTGCAATGTTGGCAGGGCGGCGGGTGCAGTGACGCAATGGTGCCACTCACGGGACACCTAACCGCGTCGTGAATGGGAGGTGTGTCATCCGTGCAGCGCAGTAGCATTTCCAAAGCCTCATTTACAGCCCCAAGCTGATGTGGATCCTGAGGCGGGATTGTCAAGGGCTCGGTGAGGGAGGAAGGGTTCATGAGCCTTGGAACACAATTATCGGTACAGGGAAAGCTTAGACGGGAACAACCCACCACAGGCACACAACACAAGGCTTCCTCGACACCAGAAGGAAAGGAATGTAACAAAATAAAAATATAACCTGCACGAAAACAAGCTGCACTTGAAGGATTTTATTGACAGTTAGCAAATAAAGGAAATAAGCAATAGGGAAAAAAATCAATGCCACACCGCCCCCCATCCCCCCCCAAAAAAAGTCGTTCCTACACGCACTGGCCAAAAGACGAAAGATAATACAGAGCCCGGTGACCTAAAATAACACATCAATGACACACGGACAGGATGGGGCGAGGCAGGGTAATGACTGTCGACACTCTCGCTGTGGCTGACTGATAGGCTGCAGGCAGGGCATCAAGGTTCCATGGCGGTGCGGTGGCCTGAATATCTGACCTGACGAGCCTTACTACCTGGCGCTGGGCCCAATTAAGCCAGACCCCGACGTGCCCGGCTACCCGCGCCAAGGCTACACACGCCACTGTAATCACACTCTCACACATATTCTCTATGTGTGTGTGTGTGTGTGTGTGTTGTGTGTGTGTGTGTGTGCGTGTGCGTGTGTGTGTGTGTGTGTGTGTGTGCTTCATTCAGCCTTGGCAAGACTCCCACCCGAGGCCCTTCTATAGCACCCTCGGGTTCCCCGCGACCCTGGGACGCATTTGGATCCTTTAATTAAGGCCACGTGGCGCGACACCCGTGAAGGAAGGGAAGGAGGGGAGGCGCTTGCCGCTTAGGCCTCCCAGGCCGCCTTTCTCGCAGCGTGTAACAAGGATGTTGATAAACTTTTCCATGTGTTTGGCAGACACTAAACACGGCTGTGACATTCCTGTGACGACAATACTCATTACTTTCGGTTTTACATATCGTGTTGACAGCAATGGTCATCACCGCATCCACAGGTTGTGGATGAACATCCATTAAAGTATGCGTGTCCACTGTGATGTTTTGATTTCCATAAGAATAAGTGAGATGCCTATAAATGGGAGAGGCGGTAGCAGAGTGGTTAGCGTCTCCGAGGGGCGTTCTCGATGACCCGAGTTCGATCCCCGACGACAACCAAAATCTTTCTGCACCGTCGAGTGGCCTAAGAACACCCACATGCCCTGCCCATTAACTCTACCTTCGATTGCGAGTGCATCGGAGGACACAGGGGGGCGGCATGAGCCTCTAATCACAGCCTTTTTTGCGTCACTGTAAAAATCCTGCCTGCGCCACCACGGGCGAGGGCCAACCATCATAGCCCTCAAGTGTGCCTCCAGAGTCTACCATCCGAGCCTTAGAAGTCACTGCCTACACGCGCTATAGGCACACATACACACACACAAAAAAAAAAAAAATAATAATAAATAAAAAAAATAAAAAAATAAAAAAAATCTCGCTGCCATGGAACCCTGAAAAAGTATCCCACCCATCCCCTCCACACACACACAACCAGAGCTGGGCAGTATTTAAATACATTTGTATTTAAATACGTATCTAAATACATTTATGTATTTAGAAATGTATTTATAAATACATTGGTTGTCATGTATTTAAATACAGTATTTAAATACTTTTATGAGTATTTAAATACATTGTATTTAAATGCTCATAATATAAAAATATAAATACTTTTTTATCAGATAATTAGGTCATAAACCCGCCCAACTATCTGGCAATCCTGATGTTACAGTGAACCAGTGTTTCCGCTTTCAAGGAAATTTTCTTATTTTTAGGAAATTTAGGCCTGAGAAGGAAATTTCTAAGGAAACCCAAAATCTAAGGATATCCTAAGAAAATCCATTTTTTTCGGACATTTTAAAATTTGTGTATATTTAAAATGTATTTACAAATGTATTTAAATGCAATTGATGTATTTAGTATTTAAATACATTCGTAAAATGTATTTAGTATTTAGTATTTAAATACATTTCTCCCATGTATTTAGTATTTAGTATAAGTTTAGTAAAAACATTCAATGGATTTAGTGCCCAGCTCTGCACACAACACACACACACATTCCTGACGTGCGCGGATCACCACGTCACCACAGCCCCATCCTGGCTGGCACTTGCATCTATACCATCTGAGCTTTTTTTTTAGAAAATCTTATTAGACTTACTCCCTCCCCGGGAGGAACCTCGGGTGCTGCCCCGGGAGCGATTTTTTTTTCCCAAACGGGTCAGGTTACGCTCGGTTACGGTTAGGTTAGGTGAGGTTTCATGATTACATTTGTGAGTAGCTTTGTGTGGGAATCACTATGAGGGTATTTTCAAGAAAACCCTGTGGTCATCTTCGGAACTACAGCCAAGCGTAGAGGGCCGCCCACCACTGCAAACCTGTTTGGAAAAAAAATCCGCGCCCAGGGAGCCTCGAGTGTGAGCCTCGGGTGTGAGCCTCGCCCCACCATTGCCCCGCCCAGCTGTACCCTGATCCCTTTGGCTGGCGGCCACGACCACCCCGCACACTGCCACACCTGTTGGCACTGTCCCCCGCGTCCTTGACCCTCCTGGCACCTCACACCTCTATACCAACACACTTATGCAGCCCCCCCCCCCCCTCTCTCTCTCTCTCTCTCTCCTACACTGCCGCCATTGTGACATAATAATGGATATAATATTGATATTAATGATAACGATGATAGTAGTATTAGAAGCTTTCCCCTTGTTGAATTTCCCCCTCCCTGCCTTCCCCTTGTTGAATTTCCCCCTCCCTGCCCTCCCCTTGTTGAATTTCCCCCGTCAGTCTCGCTTTCCATCGTTTGTTATCATCTTTTACTATCATCACAATAATCCTGTCATCAATTACTGTTAACACTAATTACAATGATCACTGTTGCCCGTCGTCAGCATCCCACCATGGCGAGGCTGACGTGGATGATGGCAAGGTCGCGGCCCGCCTGGATGACGTCAGCGCGGGGTTGGCTGACGACCCGACGCCACTACCACCCCAACGGCGACCCCCCCAGGATACTGATTACAGGTGAGGCGGCGGGCACAGGGGCGTGGCATAGGGGGTGAAGGGCGGGGGCCATGGGTGGAGGGAAGAGGGCGGGGGCCATGGGTGGAGGGTGAAGGGCGGGGGCCATGGGTGGAGGGAAGAGGGCGGGGGCCATGGGTGGAGGGTGAAGGGCGGGGGCCATGGGTAGAGGGTAGAGGGCGGGGGCCATGGGTGGAGGGTAGAGGGCGGGGGCCATGGGTGGAGGGTGAAGGGCGGGGGCCATGGATGGAGAGTAAGGGCGGGGGCCATGGGTGGAGGGTAGAGGGCGGGGGCCATGGGTGGAGGGTGAAGGGCGGGGGCCATGGGTAGAGGGTAGAGGGCGGGGGCCATGGGTGGAGGGTAGAGGGCGGGGGCCATGGGTGGAGGGTGAAGGGCGGGGGCCATGGGTGGAGGGAAGAGGGCGGGAGGCATGGGTGGAGGGAAGAGGGCGGGGGGCATGGGTGGAGGGTAGAAGGCGCGGGCCATGGGTGGAGGGAAGAGGGCGGGGGCCATGGGTGGAAGGTAGAGGGCGGGGGCATGGGTGGAGGGTAGAGGGCGGGGGCCATGAGTGGAGGGTAGAGGGCGGGTGCCATGGGTGGAGGGTAGAGGGCGGGGGGCCATGGGTGGAGGGTAGAGGGCGGGGGGTATGGGTGGAGGGAAGAGGGCGGGGGCCATGGGTGGAGGGAAGAGGGCGGGGGCCATGGGTGGAAGGTAGAGGGCGGGGGCCATGGGCGGGGGGCATGGGTGGAGGAAGAGGGCGGGGGGCATGGGTGGAGGGTAGAGGGCGGGGGCCATGGGTGGAAGGTAGAGGGCGGGGCCATGGGTGGAGGGTAGAGGGCGGGGGGCATGGGCGGAGGGTAGAGGGCGGGGGCCATGGGTGGAGGGAAGAGGGCGGGGGCCATGGGTGGAGGGCGGGGGCATGGGTGGAGGGTAGAGGGCGCGGGCCATGGGTGGAGGGAAGAGGGCGGGGGCCATGGTGGAAGGTAGAGGCGGGGGCCATGGGTGGAGGGTAGAGGGCGGGGGGCATTGGTGGAGGGAAGAGGGCGGGGGCCATGGGTGGAGGGTAGAGGGCGGGGGCCATGGGTGGAGGGAAGAGGGCGGGAGGCATGGTGGAGGGTAGAGGGCGGGGGCCATGGGTGGAGGGAAGAGGGCGGGGGCCATGGGTGGAGGGTAGAGGGCGGGGCCATGAGTGGAGGGTAGAGGGCGGGGGGCATGGGTGGAGGGTAGAGGGCGGGGGCCATGGGTGGAGGGTAGAGGGCGGGGGCCATGGTGGAGGGTAGAGGGTGGAGGGTAGAGGGCGGGGGCCATGGGTGGAGGGTAGAGGGCGGGGGGGGCATGGGTGGAGGGTAGAGGGCGGGGGCCATGGGTGGAGGGTAGAGGGCGGGGGGCATGGGTGGAGGGTAGAGGGCGGGGGCCATGGGTGGAGGGTAGAGGGCGGGGGGCATGGGTGGAGGGAAGAGGGCGGGGGCCATGGGTGGAGGGTAGAGGGCGGGGGGCATGGGTGGAAGGTAGAGGGCGGGGGCCATGGGTGGAGGGTAGAGGGCGGGGCCATGGGTGGAGGGTAGAGGGCGGGGGCCATGGGTGGAGGGAAGAGGGCGGGGGCCATGGGTGGAGGGTAGAGGGCGGGGGCTATGGGTGGAGGGTAGAGGGCGGGGGGCATGGGTGGAGGGTAGAGGGCGCGGGCCATGGGTGGAGGGTAGAGGGCGGGGGCCATGGGTGGAGGGTAGAGGGCGTGGGGCATGGGTGGAGGGTAGAGGGCGGGGGGCATGGGTGGAGGGTAGAGGGCGCGGGCCATGGGTGGAGGGTAGAGGGCGGGGGGCATGGTTGGAGGGTAGAGGGCGCGGGCCATGGGTGGAGGGTAGAGGGCGGGGGCCATGGGTGGAGGGTGAAGGGCGGGGGGCATGGGTGGAGGGTAGAGGGCTGGGGCCATGGGTGGAGGGTAGAGGGCGGGGGCCATGGGTGGAGGGTAGAGGGCGGGGGCCATGGGTGGAGGGAAGAGGGCGGGGGCCATGGGTGGAGGGTAGAGGGCGGGGGCCATGGGTGGAGGGAAGAGGGCGGGGAATGAAGAGACGCGATAATGATATGGATAATGGTAGCAGCAGTAGTATGTAGTAGTATAATAATAAAATAATGGTGGTGGTAGATGCATTTGTAGAAGTAGAAATAATAGTAGTCAGTGGCGCACCCAAGGGGGGGCCATGCCCCCCCCAAAAAAATCCTTCCTTGTAAGAAATCAGAATACAGTAATAGTCAGTTAAAAGCAATATATTACAGGTTGTAGCGATGTGGCCGCATCCCCTGCCCGTGTGCACCTGTACAATAAACCCTTCATGCTCGCGGGGGTTAGGGAACAGAGACACCCGCGAGTATCGTAAATCCGTGAGCATGACATTAGTCATTCATTTACCCCATATTTATTTATTTAAAAAAAAAAAAAAAAAAAAAAAAAAAAAAAAAAAAAAAAAAAAAAAAAATTTACATGACAAGGAACTGGCCAAGGGCACAACAAAAATGGGTAACACAAAGCCCGCTTAGTTGCCAGTCCCTATAAAGAAGACAGTAAGAGAATACAATAAAAACGAAGGGGTAGGCCAATTTAGTTCGGGAGGTGTCTTGTTACTCTTCTTTTGAAAAGATTTAAGTCATAGGAAAGTGGAAAAATAGAAACAGGAAGAGAGTTCCAGAGTTCACCAGTGAAAGGGATGAAAGAGTAAAGATACTGATTAACTCTTGCATTAGGAAGATGGACAGAATAGGGATGGGAATGAGTAGAAAGTCTTGTGCAGCGAGGCCGCGGGAGGGGGGGAGGCATGCAGTTAGCAAGTTCAGAAGAGCAGTGAGCATGAAAATAACGGTAGAAGAAAGCAAGAGAAGCAACATTGCGGCGGTGATTTAAAGATTGAAGACAGTCAGTCAGAGGAGAGGAGTTGATGAGACGAAAAGCTTTTGACTCAACCCTGTTTAGGAGAGCTGTATGAGTGGATCCTCCCCAAACATGTGAGACATACTCCATACATGGGCGAATAAGGTACAGAGCAAGCAATTGGGAGGGGAAAAAAAAAAAAAAAAAAAAAAAAAAAGTTGAAAACCCGCGAGTAATCAAATCCGCGAGCCTGAAACCATCGAGCATGAAGGGTTTATTGTACTACTTTGCTTTGGTGGCACTTATGCTTCACGTAATGCCTTGGCCAAGCCTCTAACACTGCCACAACTATTGTTTCAGCAGCAGAAATAAGAAATAAGGCCTCAAAAGGGAAGCAGCTGATGGCGGAAAAGTTTACCATCCAGCGGCTATAGCGAGAAATCTGGCGGCTTTACTAGACGGGCTAGCGTTAAAATAAAATCTGGACCCCCCTGAAAACAATTCCTGAGTGCGCTCCTGATAGTAGTAATAGTAGTAGTAGTAGTTATGGTAAAATAATAATGATGATACTAATGATATAAATAATAATGATAAAATAATAATAATAGTAGTAATGATAATAAAAAAATAATCACAATTATAACAATAACCCCCCCCCCCACAGGCAGCCTGGGGCAGCTGGGCATGGGACTGGCCAAGCTGCTGCGCGGCAAGTACGGCACCCAGAACGTGATCATGTCGGACATCGTGAAGCCCTCCAAGGACATCGCTCACTCCGGTAACGACACTGCAGTACTAGTCCTGTTTGTCATCGAATTCTAATTTCATTCAAGAAATTAAGAGTCCATGCCAATCATTTGCCACCCTACAGTATTTGTGAACCAATTTTTCCCTATTTTTTTTTTAAATCTACGCTTTTCCAGCTTGAATCCGTTACTTCCTGTTCTACCCTGGTTACTAGCCGTAAGAACTTTACATACTTCACCTTTATTGTATCCCTTGATCCACTTAAAAACTTCCTATTCCCCTGCAGGCCCCTACGTGTTTGCTGACATCCTGGACTTCAAATGCCTTCAGGAGATCGTGGTCACCTACAGGATAGACTGGCTGGTGCATTTCTCAGCACTCTTGTCAGCAATAGGCGAGCAGAACGTCCCTCTCGCTATCAGGTAAAGGAAGGGGAGACAGAGGAAGGGGCAGGCTGTAGTCATAAGAACGTAAGAAAATAAGGGAGCTACAAGAGGCCAGGAGACCTACACGAGGTAGTTCCTGTTACTTCACACTACCTACATTCACCTTTCATCCCCATCCATGAAATTGTCTCGCCTCATTTTAAAGCTCCCTATTGACTCCGCACTAACTACCTGTCTACTGAGTCCATTCCAATAATTTACCACCCTATTTGTGAACCAGTTTTTCCCTATTTCCTTTTTAAATCTACGCTTTTTCAGCAGGCAAAGGTTAAAAGTGGGATAGCGGGCACTTGAGAGCGAGGATTGGGAAGCTATAAAGGAGACCGCAAGAGTGAAGCAAAGAGAGCTGTAAGGATGGAGAGAAAGGGAAGGTACTAAGGGGAGGGAAGTGGTGGATTAAGGTCGCCAGGTAGAAGGAAGGGAGGGTGGGTGAAGGTCGCCAGGTAGAAGAAAGGGAGGGTGGATGAAGGTCGCCAGGTAAAAGGAAGGGAGGGTGGATGAAGGTCGCCAGGTAGAAGGAAGGGCGCAGAAACGAGAGAGGTGGAAGGAAAAGAGAATGAAAATCAAATACAAGACGAGGAACAACAAGGCAATGGTGGGGATAATAATTTGGAGATCTACCTTTGTCAAAGAACTTCATGTTAACTTATCTTTTCTTGATGAATATGTCCAGGAGATCTGCATGGCTAGGTGTGAATTACATTATCAGTGACAGACACATGATATATGCCTCTCACTAGGAGTTGCTCTATACTTTTTTTTTTAACGAGGTGAAAAATCCTGACCCCTTGCTGCTTACCGACTGATATTTGATGCCGAGAAGGGAATACTACGCTTCTTCTAGATTTCAGCTGTATTTTATCATAGTTAACCATATTATCAGGTAAACATAGGCATCACTTTAAGCATGAGACCTTATGATAGAATGGAATTTCCGCCGCGTTAAAAAAAATAGGCTATAGTATTGTGACCCCACCACTCATTACCTCCGCCAACGAAGTTGGAGGGAGGTTATGTTTTCACCCCAATCTGTCTGTCTGTTTGTTTGTTTGTTTGTTAGTGTACAGGATTTCTCGAAAAGTTACGAATAGATTTGGACCAAACTTGGTATGCCAAGTCTATTTGGTATAAGGAAGAACTGATTTCATTTTGGATGACATCGAATCACAGCTGTTGCCATGGCAACCAATTGATGAAATATTCGGGCGGAGGTATGCGCTCTACTGAGCCCCCCCCCCCTAGTTCTCCTATGTGATGGGCCTTCCTTCCCCAGAGTGAACATTGACCCTTCCTTCCCGAGAGTGAACATAGACCCTTCCTTCCCCAGAGTGAACATAGACCCTTCCTTCCCCAGAGTGAACATAGAGGGCCTGCACAACGTGATGGAGCTCAGCAAACAGTACAACCTCCGTGTCTTTGTGCCCTCCACCATAGGCGCCTTTGGGCCAGACTCTCCCCGGAACCCCACGCCCAACCTCACCATCCAGCGGCCCAGGACCATCTACGGCGTGAGCAAGGTGAGGGCATAAGGGCATAACAACATAAGGAAGCTACAAGAGGCCGTGAGACCTACACGAGGTAGTTCCTGTTACTTAACACTACCTACATCCACCTTTCATCCCCATCCATAAAGCTGTCTAGCCTCCTTTTAAAACTCCCTATTGACTCCGCACTAACTACCTGTCTACTGAGTCCATTCCAATCACTTACCACCCTATTTGTGAACCAGTTTTTCCAATTTTTTTTTAATCTACGCTTTTCCAGTTTGAATTCACTACTTCTTGTTTTACCCTGATTACTAGCCCTGCGAACTTGTCCTATCTCTCCTTTATTGTATCCCTTGAAGTACTTAAAAACTTCTATCAGACCGCCCTTCATGATAACACAGGATCCCAAAACGTGCAAACACTGATCCAGCCTCTGCACCCCCCCCCCCCCCAGGTGCACGCCGAGCTGCTGGGGGAGTATTACCACCACAGGTTTGGGCTGGACTTCCGTTGCCTCAGGTTCCCCGGCGTGATCTCTGCCGACACCATGCCCGGCGGCGGCACTACAGGTGAGGCCCACTGTTCCCTGTTCCATTAACCCCTTGAGACCCAGATCTTTCCTTTGCTATAAAAAATTGTATGTTGTCAAGCTATAAAATTACGAAAAGTTACTTAATATATCAAATTCGCTAGTCGACAAGGATACTAAACAGGTCGTATCTATAAAATAATGCTATTCACACAAATCATCTTATGGTATACCCAAATTACAATGGAAATTACGTTACGGCCCTCAAGGGGTTAAGAGTGGCAACCCATCACACTACTATACCCATACAGACTCTCTTCGTCATCTCACTTTCTGTCCTTTCTATGTGAGTGATGTGAATTCTTCTTCTTTCTGTTGAACGTCAGATTTCCCCATAATATCTTATGAGGTTAGACGGCCGATGATACACTTCCAACTATCTCTATCCATTGCCTCAACCTCTTCAATGGCTAATGCTACCAGATCCTCTTCTCAATACACTGCCTCCATGTCTTCATTGGCCTGTAATCCATAAAATCACCGTAACCACTATACCAAGAGCGACGTCCCCTTTGGTATAGTGGTCTAACGTGCTAGTGTTTGACGTACAAAATCTGGTGATAGCGCCAGTTCGAACCCTCACCTGGACATAAGAAAAAGGAAATGATTTCTTTCCGAATTATGATTACCAGCCTGAGTCATTTGTCTGTTGGAAGGACATACTGACGGGATTTCAGAAGGTATCTGTGGCCCAGGGCAATGTGAAGCCTCTGTCGGTCCCTAGAAAACACCCCATGGCTCCATCAACAGCCACATGCAGTTATGTCACCAGGGCACTCACACTCCCCCCCCCCCCACTTGACCAAAACTGTCCCTTCAGGAATCTCCCTCAGAACACCATCACAACAACAAGTTAAGAAGATAAAGAAGAGAGGAGAGAAATCAACCCCCCTACATTTCATGGCCCCACAGCCACCCATCACACCTACTATATCCATACAGACTCTCTTCCTCATCTCACGATCTGTCATTCTTTCTAAGTGAGTGATGTGAATGTTGAACGATGTGAGGAAATTGATGAAATAAGTAAAGTCCTGAAATATGACAGCCTGGCAAGTCACTAGGGATGGATGGGTTATATAAGAATTGCTTAGGTGAGGAGGAGACGGTTGTAGCTTTGATCATATAAATGCATTCACAATGGTCTTCACTGGTCTTCAAAAACTGTCCCACAGAGTACCACAGTGCACTAAAAACTGTCCCACAGAGTACCACGGTGCACTAAAAACTGTCCCACAGAGTACCACCATGCACTAAAAACTGTCCCACAGGGTACCACAGTGCACTAAAAACTGTCCCACAGAGTACCACGGTGCACTAAAAACTGTCCCACAGAGTACCACGGTGCACTAAAAACTGTACCACAGAGTACCACGGTGCACTAAAAACTGTCCCACAGAGTACCACCTTGCACTAAAAACTGTCCCACAGAGTACCACAGTGCACTAAAAACTGTCCCACAGAGTACCACGGTGCACTAAAAACTATCCCACAGAGTACCACGGTGCACTAAAAACTGTCCCACAGAGTACCACGGTGCACTAGAAACTGTCCCACAGAGTACCACGGTGCACTAAAAACTGTCCCACAGAGTAGCACCATGCACTAAAAACTGTCCCACAGAGTACCACCATGCACTAAAAACTGTCCCACAGAGTAGCACAGTGTACTAAAAACTGTCCCACAGAGTACCACAGTGCACTAAAAACTGTCCCACAGAGTACCACCATGCACTAAAAACTGTCCCACAGAGTACCACGGTGCACTAAAAACTGTCCCACAGAGTACCACCATGCACTAAAAACTGTCCCACAGAGTAGCACAGTGCACTAAAAACTGTCCCACAGAGTACAACAGTGCACTAAAAACTGTCCCACAGAGTACACAGTGCACTAAAAACTGTCCCACAGAGTACCACGGTGCACTAAAAACTGTCCCACAGAGTACCACCATGCACTAAAAACTGTCCCACAGAGTACCACGGTGCACTAAAAACTGTCCCACAGAGTAGCACAGTGCACTAAAAACTGTCCCACAGAGTACCACGGTGCACTAAAAACTGTCTCACAGAGTACCACGGTGCACTAAAAACTGTCCCACAGAGTACCACCATGCACTAAAAACTGTCCCACAGAGTAGCACAGTGCACTAAAAACTGTCCCACAGAGTACCACCATGCACTAAAAACTGTCCCACAGAGTACCACGGTGCACTAAAAACTGTCCCACAGAGTACCACCATGCACTAAAAACTGTCCCACAGAGTAGCACCATGCACTAAAAACTGTCCCACAGAGTACCACGGTGCACTAAAAACTGTCCCACAGAGTACCACGGTGCACTAAAAACTGTCCCACAGAGTACCACGGTGCACTAAAAACTGTCCCACAGAGTACCACAGTGCACAAAAAACTGTCCCACAGAGTACCACGGTGCACTAAAAACTGTCCCACAGAGTACCACCATGCACTAAAAACTGTCCCACAGAGTACCACGGTGCACTAAAAACTGTCCCACAGAGTACCACGGTGCACGAAAAACTGTCCCACAGAGTACCACCATGCACTAAAAACTGTCCCACAGAGTACCACCATGCACTAAAAACTGTCCCACAGAGTACCACGGTGCACTAAAAACTGTCCCACAGAGTACCACCATGTACTAAAAACTGTCCCACAGAGTACCACCATGCACTAAAAACTGTCCCACAGAGTACCACAGTGCACTAAAAACTGTCCCACAGAGTACCACCATGCACTAAAAACTGTCCCACAGAGTAGCACCATGCACTAAAAACTGTCCCACAGAGTACCACGGTGCACTAAAAACTGTCCCACAGAGTACCACCATGCACTAAAAACTGTCCCACAGAGTAGCACCATGCACTAAAAACTGTCCCACAGAGTACCACGGTGCACTAAAAACTGTCCCACAGAGTACCACGGTGCACTAAAAACTGTCCCACAGGGTACCACAATGCACTAAAAACTGTCCCACAGAGTACCACGGTGCACTAAAAACTGTCCCACAGAGTACCACGGTGCACTAAAAACTGTCCCACAGAGTACCACAGTGCACTAAAAACTGTCCCACAGAGTACCACCATGCACTAAAAACTGTCCCACAGAGTACCACAGTGCACTAAAAACTGTCCCACAGAGTACCACGGTGCACTAAAAACTGTCCCACAGAGTACCACCATGCACTAAAAACTGTCCCACAGAGTACCACGGTGCACTAAAAACTGTCCCACAGAGTACCACGGTGCACTAAAAACTGTCCCACACGAGTACCACAGTGCACTAAAAACTGTCCCACAAGAGTACCAGTGCACTAAAAACTGCCCCACAAGAGTACCACGGTGCACTAAAAACTGTCCCACAGAGTACCACAGTGCACTAAAAACTGTCCCACAGAGTACCACGGTGCACTAAAAACTGTCCCACAGAGTACCACGGTGCACTAAAAACTGTCCCACAGAGTACCACCATGCACTAAAAACTGTCCCACAGAGTACCACGGTGCACTAAAAACTGTCCCACAGGGTACCACAGTGCACTAAAAACTGTCCCACAAGAGTACCACGGTGCACTAAAAACTGTCCCACAAGAGTACCACGGTGCACTAAAAACTGTCCCACAGAGTACCACGGTGCACTAAAAACTGTCCCACAGAGTACCACGGTGCACTAAAAACTGTCCCACAAGAGTACCACAGTGCACTAAAAACTGTCCCACAAGAGTACCACGGTGCACTAAAAACTGTCCCACAAGAGTACCACAGTGCACTAAAAACTGTCCCACAAGAGTACCACGGTGCACTAAAAACTGTCCCACAAGAGTACCAGTGCACTAAAAACTGTCCCACAAGAGTACCACAGTGCACTAAAAACTGTCCCACAAGAGTACCAGTGCACTAAAAACTGTCCCACAAGAGTACCACGGTGCACTAAAAACTGTCCCACAAGAGTACCAGTGCACTAAAAACTGTCCCACAAGAGTACCAGTGCACTAAAAACTGTCCCACAAGAGTACCACAGTGCACTAAAAACTGTCCCACAAGAGTACCACGGTGCACTAAAAACTGTCCCACAAGAGTACCAGTGCACTAAAAACTGTCCCACAAGAGCACTACAGTGCACTAAAAACTGTCCCACAAAGTACCACGGTGCACTAAAAACTGTCCCACACGAGTACCACAGTGCACTAAAAACTGTCCCACAAGAGTACCAGTGCACTAAAAACTGTCCCACAAGAGTACCACAGTGCACTAAAAACTGTCCCACAAGAGTACCAGTGCACTAAAAACTGTCCCACAAGAGTACCACAGTGCAATAAAAACTGTCCCACAAGAGTACCAGTGCACTAAAAACTGTCCCACAAGAGTACCACAGTGCACTAAAAACTGTCCCACAAGAGTACCACAGTGCACTAAAAACTGTCCCACAAGAGTACCACAGTGCACTAAAAACTGTCCCACAAGAGTACCACAGTGTACTAAAAACTGTCCCACAAGTGTACCACAGTGCACTAAAAACTGTCCCACAAGAGTACCACAGTGCCCTCCCTGTCCTATCACCCTGTCTCCCTGCTCAGTGTTGTCTTTCCTTCACCAGAAAAGCATCAAGGCCCCAAGCTACATTTAATAGAGTAATATGCTGCCGTCTACTGGCCTGTGTCACTATGGTAATAATGCAACCCTTCCCCGCAGACTACGCGGTGCAAGTGTTCCACGACGCCATGGAGGGCCGGATGCTGGAGTGTTACCTGCGGCCCACCACACGCCTGCCCATGATGTACATTGACGACTGTCTCAGGTCAGCCACAACAATACACACATCATTATAACCTTATAAGAGTAACCATTGATAAATCATCATCTTTCTGTTTAACGTCAGACTTTCCCATAATGTCTATCTTATGGGGTATATATATTTTACTGTAAGTACAAAAAAAAACTTACGATGAATTCCTGGGATGAAAAATCAAAGCAAAAAGTCTTCGGGCACAAGGTTGCAGTACCTATCACAATTGTTACCATTGCTTTAATACTTTGCATCCTAAAGTTTGAAATCCCATAGTAATGTCGCAGTAAGGATTGATCACACTTCCAGCACTCATGTATTACAGCTAGCCTCCTTGCCACTCCCTGTGTTCCCTCCCACTCCCTGTGTTCCCTCCCACTCCCTGTGTTCCCTCCCACTCCCTGCCACTCCCTGTGCTCCCTGCCACTCCATCCCATCCCTGCCACTCCCTGTGTTCCCCCAGGTCACTGTGGGAGATGCTGGTGGCGCCCTCAGACAAGCTCAAGCGGCGCACCTACAACGTCACGGCCATGAGCTTCTCCCCCGAGGAGATTGTGGCGGCGGTGAGGCGGCACCACCCAGACCTGCACGTCACCTACAAGCCAGACTCACGACAGAACATTGGTGAGTCTGTGTTAGGCAGGCAGGCAGCTGTAGGCAGTCTTTTACTCCCTACACAGCCAGAAACCAAGGCTAGGGTTAGCAGTTTTGAATCTATACTTAATGAGAAGATTCTTAAGCATCTATCTGCTCACAATCTTCTATCTGATCATCAGTACGGTTTCCGTAAAGGGCGATCTACTGGCGATCTTCTAGCTTTCCTAACTGAATCTTGGTCATCCTCCTTTAGGGGTTTCGGTGAGACTTTTGCTGTTGCCCTTGACATATCAAAAGCTTTTGATAGAGTCTGGCACAAATCTTCAATTTCCAAACTACCCTCATTCGGTTTCTATCCTTCTCTTTGTACCTTCATTTTAAGTTTCCTTTCAAACCGTTCTATTGCAGCTACTGTAGACGGACATTGTTCTTCTCCTAAATCTATCAATAGTGGTGTTGCCCAGGGTTCTGTCCTATCACCCACTCTCTTTCTATTATTCATTAATGATCTTCTAAGTCTAACTCAAAGCCCTATCCACTCCTACGCTGATGATTCTACCCTGCATTTTTCAACCTCGTTTATTAGACGTCCAACTCAACAGGAACTAAGTGATTCACGGAGAGATGCCACCGAGCGCCTAACTTCTGATCTTGCTATAATTTCTGATTGGGGCAAAGCAAGCCTTGTTTTGTTCAATGCCTCAAAAACCCAATTTCTTCACCTATCTACTCGACAAAACCTACCAGATAACTATCCCCTCTTCTTCAATGACACTCATCTGTCTCCTTCTTCTACAATGAACATTCTAGGACTATCCTTTACTAAAAATCTGAACTGGAAATCTCACATCTCATCTCTTGCTAAAACAGCTTCTAAGAAGTTAGGTGTGCTGTGGCATCTGCGTCCTTTTTTTTCTCCCTCCCAATTGCTTGCTCTCTACAGGGGCCTTATCCGCCCATGTATGGAGTATGTCTCACATATTTGGGGAGGATCCACTCATACAGCTCTCCTAAACAGGGTTGAGTCAAAAGCTTTTCGTCTCATCAACTCCTCTCCTCTGACTGACTGTCTTCAATCTTTAAATCACCGCCGCAATATTGCTTCTCTTGCTCTTTTATACCGTTATTTTCATGCTCACTGCTCTTCTGAACTTGCTAACTGCATGCCTCCCCCTCTCCCGCGGCTTCGCTGCACAAGACTTTCTACTCATTCTCATCCCTATTCTGTCCATCTTCCTAATGCAAGAGTTAATCAGTATCTTTACTCTTTCATCCCTTTCACTGGTAAACTCTGGAACTCTCTTCCTGTTTCTATTTTTCCACTTTCCTAAGACTTAAATCTTTTCAAAAGAAGAGTAACAAGACACCTCCCGAACTAGATTAAAAAAAAAAAAAAAAAAGAATCTTCCCTCTAACATGGCCCTTGTGCTCATGGCCTTCATGTTCAGCCCCTGGCCAGGCAGCTGTGGCAGCCCTGGGACAGCTGGGGACGTCTTGGCATCAACAAGTCTGACACAAAGGCAGTGGCATTGGGGAATAAATCCATCAACAGTCCATGGGGAAGGCGAGACAACCAGGACAAAAATATTACCAAATTAAAAGAATTCAGACTGGCCAAAGTTACTTCCAAGTGAAGAGTATTGAAAAACCCAAACTGCTTTACAGGGAGGGAGGGGGAGGGAGTGACCCCCCGAGCACACCAGGGTGCTGCTGCCCGGCTATCCCAAGGCTACAGTCTATGTAGACATAGTTATGCTGCAAGCCCTGCCGTGCACCCATGCTGCATACAGTGGTGGGTGGCGTCCTGACAGAGGCAACAGGAACGTGATCCCTGAGAGGAGTAACAGCTAAACACTTCACTACATAATTATGTCCTCTGTGTTGTGTGACATGTCTTCTTGACCTGATGATTTTTTTCATCTCTGAATTTCCCCGTCTTACAGGAACTACCTCGTCTAGGTCTTGCGGCTTCTTGTAGCTTCCTTATTTGTTCTTATGTTCTTATGTCTTTGCAGCGGACACTTGGCCCGAGGTGTTTGACGACAGTGAGGCGCGCTGGGACTGGGGTTGGCAGCACCACTACGACCTGGAGGCCATGTGTGAGGCCATGTTTGCCTCCCTGAAACAACAACAACAACAGGCACAGGGGGAGGCCGGCCCGGGCCGGTGACTGGCCACCTAGAGGGCCGGGGTGTGGAGGCACGGAGGGAACAGACCAAGGCAGGGTTTCCAATGGAGGAGACTTGGATAGCTCTATCTTGCTATTCATTATAAAGTGTGTGTGTGTGTGTGTGTGTGTGTAAGTGTGTAAGTGTGTGTGTGTGTGTGTGTGTGTTTGTGTATGTGTGTGCAAACATTGGTCAAACATCTAAATTATTAGACTATTGCATATTTTTTTCTCCATTCGTCCTGTAATGATTTTGATTTTTCTTTCTGAATTGCATTTTTTTCTGCAATGGATCTGTATCTTTGCAAAAAAACGTTCAACCTCTTACAAAACATTTGCCGCCTCACAAACTATCTGTTCTTGAATATCAACACAGGGCAAGTTTTCTATTTTTGCAAACCCTTCACCAATCTGTCCAGCACAGTGGTATGTAGTGTTGACCTTCAATAGCTACTATGACAGTATTATGTAGTGTTAGGATCCTTACTCTCATCGCCATAGGTGCATATGATTTGTCAGAACATGTAGATCAATAAACTGAAGCTTCTTTTCTTACTGTTTTGCCCTGTTTTAGGAGAAGAAAGTCAAGGAGGCACCGTTATAAGAACATAAGAAAATAAGGAAGCTACAAGAGGCTGGGAGACCTACACGTGGTAGTTCCTGTTACTTAATTAACACTACCTACATCCACCTCTCTTCCCCATCCATGAATTTATCCAGACTCAAGAAACTTAAAGATCACTATTGACTCCGCACTGACCACCTGACAACTGAGTCCATTCCAATCATTCACCACCCTATTTGTGAACCATCCCTCACAGGCAGCTGAGTGTGTGCACTGATGTCTGTCTGGCCAAGTGTCATTATTGCAGCAATGTATTAGTGCTGTGCTGGTGTTTGTGATAAATTATCACTATTGCTTCTCGTCTTAGCAAATAAATCAAAATTAAATGCAACAAGCGAAGAAGTAATCATATACTTTCCTTAAACTTAACATGCTAAAGTAAAGGTAAAGATGGGGGCACACGCTATGCTGCGCGTGGCCTCGGTGCTCATCTCCGTGGCATTAGCCTTTGAGCCTGTGGTGGGTGACAACCCGCTACCCCGGGACACAGGGCTAGTGTGACATCCGGGTTACCACAGTTACCTTCCCCAGGTTTCCCCAGGTAACCATTTATCAACTACCCAAAAGGAAAGATTAACATCTGGTTGGGCTGGCCGCCGACTGAAATTAATCAATCATAGGGGGCATATGCCGGGGGGCGCGTCGCCTCGCCCACCCTACGACGCCACTGCCGGGGGTCACCACGCGCGAGTCCCCATGCAGGCTCCCTTCCCATACCAAGCAACTCCCGACAGGAAACATCAACTTGCCCCAGCCATGAGCCTTGTGGGCGCCCCTTGGCCTCCTCCACGCCGGATTGTCTCTTACAGATACAACCCGATGGGAAGGATGGGTTTCAGGGTAGCGTGCCACATGCCCATATAGCGTATTTTACGGCATATAAGACGCTGCATCGTGGAAGACGCACGTTGATTTTGGAGAGAAATTTCTAAGAAAAATAAACAGACCACCAAAACCTTTTTATTTCAGCATTTTCACACAAGAGCACACTCACTATTCATTATCTTAATTCAACACTGCTCATCAGCCATTTTTATTTTCTAGATTGTATGCAATAGTATAGTAAATCGTTTTGATGAATTCGCCATGGGTGATAATTTCCAGGACTGAAAAGAGCTTGTGATACGTTTGACAGCCTGGTGGTAAATGATACATGATGGCTGGCCGAACATGTACCCGCAGGTGTGACGGCGGGAGTGAAAACCAAGCCCACCGCGGCGGTGTGCAGCTGCGTGCCTGGCCGCTCACCGCGATCAGTCTGGCAGTCTGGCTTTGTCGTCCTGAGTGTAAACACCTCCTCTCACGTCCTCCCGTGCCTCACTACGTTGCCTGCCTCCTGTGCCTCACCACGTATTGTTTTAATTTTCCTGCATGCGTGTAGTATTTGGGATGGCTGTATGTACATGGGTATACAAACTTTCATCTAATGTAACAAACAAAGTTCCTTATACACGGAATGGCTGTTGGCGCCAATCTGCCGAGGCGGAATGCCTCCCGCCAGTACCTTAGTAAACATCAAAGCGAGAGGACAGATTAGTTGATTTGAATGTCTTATGGTATTTAAAATACTTGTAACAGGTAAGTACTGAGTTTACATCATATAAAAGGCTGAATTGAATAGCTACCTAAGCTAACCTCCTACAACATTCGTCTTGGAAGACAGATGAATATTTTTCAGGGTATTTTTTAGGGGAAAAAATGCGTCTTATAAGCCGCAAAATATAGTAGCCGAGGTTGGCGCTGACGGACTATACAAGTAATAGGCCTCGATTCAGTCTCACGGTGCAATCGCTGATTTGACACGTAATCATCCCAGCGATACCCCATGATTCTGCAAAGACACTTATTACCAAAGGCATTGATTCGGCTCTTCAAGTTTTCAAAATAATTTTGTATTTTAGTTTTCAAAATAAATTTTCTAATTTTTGATAAAGAAAAATGCATTGGAAAAGATTACCAAAAACAAAACCCTGCCTCTGCATACCAGACGTGTGCACACGCAACACTGACATGAGTGTTGAGCCTGCCGCTGATCCTGTCCGGTCACAAGGCACTGGCACTGTACCGGAGACTGTCAGGGAGGACACAGGGGGGCGGCATGAGCCTCTAATCACAGGCGTCACTATAACAATCCTGCCTGCACCATTATGGGAGAGCCATCATCACAGCCCTCAAGTGTGCCTCCAGGGCCTGCCATCCCACCCCTGGAGCTCACGGCCTACATGCGCTATAGCCACAAATGTAAAAAAAAAAAAAAAAAATAATAATAATAATAATAATAATAATAATAATAATAATAATATAATAATAATAAAAATGGAAAAAAAGAAATTAAAAAATCTACCATTTCCCATACGACCACTGAGTGGCACATTCCGGGCTACTGGGTCAGTGCTGAGTGCCACATTCCGGGCTGCAGGGTCAGCGCTGAGTAGCATACACCAAGGCTACACAAAGGTCAGGCCCATCACACCCTGCCTTCCACTGCCTCCACCTCCCCTCCCCTCACACCACAACCCAGCCTCACTACACACAACGGTATTATTCCAGATGAACACCAAATTCACTTTGGTGGATGAAACAATTTTTTTCTGGTGAGTTTTGATGTGTTTTAAATGAATCTGCTAACCGTTTCTGTCGCCAATTATTTTTTAAAGTTAGGTAAAGGTTAGGTCAGGTTAGGTATAGGTTATGCTAGGTGAAGGTTAGGTTAAATAAAGGTTAGGTTAGGTATAGGTTCGGTTAGGTTCAATTTGTTTGTTTTTTAATTTTTGTTGCATAAAAAAAATATATATTATTTGCGACAGAAACGGTTAGCAGATTAATTCAAAACACATCAAAAATCACAAAAAAAAAAAATTTCGTCCACTAAAGGAAGTTCGGTGTTCATCTGGATGGAAATGTACCCACTAAACTGTCATTAATGTACAGCAGTTTTGTTCCTCGATTGCTTTGTAATGCCTGCCTGAGGGGATTCCAGCAGGCAGGCTTGGTCCACTGTCTCCAAATCCACTCTGGTACTCTATGCCATCTCCATATACTACCTCCACATCCCCTCACACCACACCACATCCCCTCACACCACACCACATCCCCTCACACCACACCACATCCCCTCACACCACACCACATCCCCTCACACCACACCACATCCCCTCACACCACACCACATCCCCTCACACCACACCACACCACATCCCCTCACACCACACCACGTCCCCTCACACCACAGCCCAGCCTCTACACAACACAGCGCCACTTACTTCCTGATGGTGGTGTCCAGGCTGGCGTCCCTGTGGAGACCTGTGCTCTGAGGGTGGAGGGCCCGGGTGGTACATGAGGTCCTGTGCTTGAGCCCGTGCCTCTGTTTGGGAAAGCTGTGTGTGGAGGGCAGGCAAGGGAGCATGGAAGTGAGGAGCAGGCAGCTGAAGGTCCTGTCCCCTTGTCATGGCCAGTGTTCATGCCCTGCCTGGCTGCCTGGCGCCTCTGTGGGGTAGCAAGAATGCAGGGGGTGTTAAGGGCTGGGTTACATGCCACAGCAACTATGTTAAGTAAAGAAAAAAACAAGGAGGAAAGGATGAAGGCAATTTTGTTTCTGGATGTCAAAGAAAATAAGCCATTAAGAAATAGTAACAAATCGCACAGCAATAATTTCTTGAGGTAAAAAGAAAGCCTCTCAAACATGCAAAATGTAAGTTTGAGAATGAAAATAGCAGCCTTGAGAGCCAGGACACAGAGTGCATGTTTTTACAGCCCCGGCGAGTTGGGGGAGGGGAGTAAATACATAACATGAGAGCAGAGAAGCATCAGAAGAATCAGGTTTCTTCCCCTGGCAGTGTTATTTCCCATGAAAAAAAAATTCCGTTTTGTGTCACCCTGCTTGGGCGAGGGCCAATTGTATGCACAAAAATATATATACATAGAGCATGACTGCAATACATGAGCATTCCTCAGGGCAGCGGGGCAGCATGAGCCTCACATCATAACAGGCGTCACTCAAGCATCCAGCCTGCACCACCACGGGCCCACCACCACCACCACAGCCCCACAGCAGTATCATGCAGGCCATCCACCTGACCCCTCAAGGAAGATAAAAGCCTAGAGGCACTATGAATACAGTGTCTGTGAGGCACTGCAGGCACGGCATCGCTACCTTGCATAAGCTTGACCCAAACAAATGGGGAGAACATAGCAAAACACAGATTCTGCTTTTTATAGTCATGGGCAATCACCACCAGGGAAACCATCTCTGCCACCACCAGGGAAACCATCTCTGTCACTACCAGGGAAACCATCTCTGTCACCACCAGGGAAACCATCTCTGTCACTACCAGGGAAACCATCTCTGCCACCACCAGGGAAACCATCTCTGTCACTACCAGGGAAACCATCTCTGCCACCACCAGGGAAACCATCTCTGCCACCACCAGGGAAACCATCTCTGCCACCACCAGGGAAACCATCTCTGCCACCACCAGGGAAACCATCTCTGCCACCACCAGGGAAACCATCTCTGTCACTACCAGGGAAATCATCTCTGCCACCACCAGGGAAACCATCTCTGTCACTACCAGGGAAACCATCTCTGCCACCACCAGGGAAACCATCTCTGCCACCACCAGGGAAACCATCTCTGCCACCACCAGGGAAACCATCTCTGCCACCACCAGGGAAACCATCTCTGCCACCACCAGGGAAACCATCTCTGTCACCACCAGGGAAACCATCTCTGTCACCACCAGGGAAACCATCTCTTGTATTTACTCACCAAAAAATGTAAAATTCATTTCCCTGTGTTTTTTGCCAACAGATGAGTATCATACTTGTTCCATGTATACAGTTGTCACCACCCTAACGTTACCCATGCATACTTTTTGTTCATTTCTTTAACTACATCAACCATAAAGACCTGAACAGCCTCGGTGCTAAGACAGATCCTGGCTGCACATCTTCTCTAATCTCAAACCCATACATTGGCATCTCTGTAGAATGCTTCAATAACACCTCATCAGCTCCTCTAGTGGACGCAACTCTCAGGGACACTTATAATAGCGGGTATTTTAGAGTTAACATCGGTCATTCATTCATAAAGTTTCACAATTATGCCTCTGCCATTAATGTACGGGAGTTTTTGTTCCTTGGTTGTTTGTTGATGCCTGCCTGAGGGGCTTCCAGGGGTCTGGGTCCACTGTCTCCGAGACCACGCTGTTGCTGTATACTGTCACCTCTGCTCCATCAAGGACACACAGGCAGTCTTCCATTCACCTCACATTTCTCCATGGTTCTCAAATTGAAGATCTGGTTATGTATATTCAGTCCCTTCATATTTCAAACCACTCTGCTTCTAATCCTCTGTATCCTTGGTAGTTTTATGCATTACTTCCATCACCATTCTACCATACAGTAGCTTCCCAGGTGTCTTCAACAAATCATTCCTGTGTGACTGACTGCCACACTTACTTTGATCTGCTCGCCCTGTGTACCATAGAGTTGGTACTGTGTACCATAGAGCATACCTGACTGCCAATAGTTTGGAAAATGCATTGGATAAGTCCAAGTGTTAAGAAAGCACAGCATGTAGGCATTTAAGCGTGAATGCAAGCAAAAGGAAAGTGTTGGTAAGTGGTGCAGACAATATGCCACTACCCAGGCCATGGCGTGACTGCGTGCATGTGCTGTGTGTGTCATGGCTTGACACAGATCAGGGGCGGTCTTGTCATGCACAACTACTGCCGGCATCCTCCCCAACGCGGCAGTGGGTGAACACTGTGCAGCTTGAGTACACTGCATGGCAACAACACAGTGAAGGGAACCTCGGTCACAACTACACACATGCAATACTCGTTACTTGTCTTGTAGAACATTGTGCAAATGTTATACAAACAGAAGCAATCCATGTACAGGGAGGTCCCGAAGATACGAGCAGTTAGGTTCCACCTGGAATACTCGTAAAGCGAAATCTCGTATAACGAAACACATAACTAATGGTAAAATATAGGTTTGGTTCCAGGACCCCATCAATGGACCCGTTTACTCTACTTGAGGTAAGGATTGATTTGAGATCTTCAAGCCTCATATAGTTGGGCAGTGATGTTGATTTTTCTATGTGAACAGTATTTTTCATGATACAGCCAATTTAAGTACAGGAAAATGTATACGCTCTAAAACGACTGGCGCCATGTTGTGACGTCAACAGCGCAGACAACAGAGCAAAACAGCTGTGAAGCGGCCGCTACTATATGTACTACCTACTAATACATCAACTTGCATTACCCCTACTACCGCAAGATGACCAGTAATCCTCCTTCAAGTGATGTAGTAGGTATTCACTGTGTTTGTGAATATGTAAGTTGTAGTTTATAAGGAAAAAGTGGATAGACAGAAATAAGTGGCCCGTGACACCAGGTAAGTGATGACTTCTGGGATCGGCATTCCTTATAGGGAGCTTAAATGAACCTGCAATGACATGTAAAGCTAGACAGATAGACGAACTCATAGAGGAACAGGTAGAAATGTATGGCTTTCTTTCCCTACATAAGCAAAACATACACCCTTCGTCACTCTACTCACCACTACAACCTTTACTAACCATACATTTCTACCTGTTCCTCTATGAGTTCGTCTATCTGTTTATCTGTACATGTCATTGCAGGTTCATTTAAGCTCCCTATAAGGAATGCCGATCCCAGAAGTCATCACTTACCTGGTGTCACGGGCCACTTATCTCTGTCTATCCACTTTTTCCTTATAAACTACAACTTACATATTCACAAACACAGTGAATACCTACTACATCACTTGAAGGAGGATTACTGGTCATCTTGCAGTAGTAGGGGTAATGCAAGTTAGTAAGGTTAGTTAGGTTAGTAAAATAAAACTAAAATTTTACAAGGGTAGGTTAGGTTAGTAATTTTTTTTTTATGGGGGTCTCGCTATGAGGTTATTAGTGAGATTAGGTTAGGTTAGGTTATAGTGAGGTTAGATTAGTAATATTAAACATATTATATTTTTGAGGGGTCCAGGGGGGTCGTTAAGGAGGGGAGGGGGGTGAAGGGGGCATCTCCCCCCTCCACTTTATAATTACAGTTTAGAGGTATCTGAAGGGATCTGTGAAGGTCTGGAGGAAAAAACACTAATAAGGGCGGGAAAGGACTCTAGAATTTTACCTAGCTCACTGCGTGTTGTATACTTAACATGAAAAACCCAGCCTGTCTCATCCCTACCTCAAAAGCCTTGCATACTGCATACTACTCCCGCAACTTATCACAGCTCAGCTAAAGCCCCACAGCTACATATCATTTGCAAGTTACTTATCCATGCACAAGTACATACATTAATAATACATCAAAATGGTCTTCACAGCAATAGTATGAATTTTCCTTCATCGAGAAATCACGCCTTGCAGACATCCACCACTGTTTTCTCTTTTTCTTGTCTTTAGGCATAGTTATGAACACATTCTCTGGAGTTTTAATTGTGGTGTTTTTGCACATTAGCACAAAACAAGCATAATATGTTCTTTTTGTCTGGGACATGTTGAATGCATAGATAGGTACTGCGGTCTGCTGAGCCAAAACAAGCAGATCAGCTGATCAGGCGAGATCTGAGTCTGCGCTTACTACGTCACAACCAATCACAGCGCGTTCCGCCGTGTTGTGATATTTTGGCCCAAAAAAAGCCATATATTTAATTTATGGTGCATTTCTCAGCAAAAAGAATATGAGTACAGTGATATGTAGCCTATATTGCACCCAAAGCTTCATAATACTCCGTGTTTTAGGTGTGAGTAAACGGGTCCATTATAAAAAAAAAAAAAAAAAGGACATGTTTTTCAAGCTAAAATAAACTATAGCAAACACAACAAACACACAGCGTCTATATTACCCACACTGTACTACCTATTCTGTAGAAAAAGCATTCTGAAAGAGAAAATAGCACACAAAATAACATAGCTGCACATTAATTATATATAAAACATGCATAACAAGCTAAAAAGACGTTGTACTGTAGGGGACGCCACATGATACAAGAGAAGGTAGTGTAGCGGTCCCAAGGTTGGGGCCCCACACCTGCTAATTACCCCTAAAGGTCAGGCCGTGCCATATGCTTAATTACCCTTCAGGTCACGCCTTGCTAGGGGTGACCTGACTGCGGTCCCAAGGCTGGGGCCGCACACCTGCTAATTACCCCTAAATGTCAGGCCGCGCCATATGCTTAATTACCCTTCAGGTCAGGGCTTGCTAGGGGTGACCTCACTGGGGTCAAGCAAATCCCCCTTTGTCCAGCCCGGGAGTGGTAGGGCCCGCATTTTGAACTTTATAATTTTACTCACCCCAGTTTGAATGTCGTACCATTGGATTTTCGAATCTCGTATATTGAAAATAGACCCTAATTTACACATCTCGTATCATCGGATTCTCGTATACCGAATGCTCGTATAACGGGACCTCCCTGTATTTAGCAAAAGTAAAGCAGAGAATCATTAATAGGATCTCCACCAAAGGGATAAAGGAGTGCAATGCAAGTGTAAACAGTGTGTAAGATTCCCTTGGCCCTTACCAGTGTACACTGACGTGGGCACAAAACCAGGCACATCATGCACACAAAAAGAATCAGAACTGGTTTACTGGTGGACCTTAGAATCACAGGAGTGAGGAGAGGGTGGGGAGAGCACATCACCAGACTCACTGTTCATCACATCATTTGTTTGTAAACCACATCAATGGTTTGTTCATCACATCATAAGCTCTCCAGTGTCATCTCATTTCTGACCTTTTGAGTGAGTTCCTCCCATGTGTTGGCTGAATGTGTTGAGCCCTGATGACTAAGGGGAGAGTGAACACATTAACAGTATTAGGAACTACCACGTGTAGGTCTCGAGGCCTCTTGTAGCTTCCTTATTTTCTTATGTTCTTAACAGTCAACAAACAGAGATCCCAGCACAGCGACTCGGGTGTTGAGGGGAGGCGGTGGCCGGTTGTGTCCGGGTGTGCTGAGCTTGAGGTCTGGAGTTCCATGTGTCAATGTAACAACAACTTAACTCTTGAAATACTTTATTTATTAAGGTAGTCATTCATCCTGTGCCTCATTGACTGATCCCGTCACTTTGTTTTGCTGCAAAGTTCTCTGTCTTATCCCATATACCCATGCATGACAGAATGGAGCCAAAATATTGAAGTCTATACTCGCTGTTTTTAACCCTTTCACACCCAGATCTTTCCTTTGCTATAAAAAATTGTATATTGTCGAGCCATTCAATTACGAAAAGTAACTGAATATACCAAATTAGTTGATCGAAAAGGATACAAAACAGGTCATATCTATTAAATATTGCTTATATTCACTAAAAATTGTCTAATGGTAGCAAAATTACAATGGAAATTACGTTCTGGGTCTCAAGGGGTTAACGAAGTGAAAAATGCTGCCCCCTTGCTGCTTACTGACTGATATTTGATGCCAGGAGAAGGGAATACTACGCTTCTTCTAAATTTCACCTGTATTTTATCATAGTTAACCATAGTATCAGGTATTCATAGGCATAATTTTAAGCATGAGACCTTAAGATAGAATGGAAGTTTCGCCGCGTTAAATAAAATAGACTACAGGGAGGTCCCGAAGATACGAGCAGTTAGGTTCCACCTGGCATACTGTTAAGTGAAATCTCGTATAACGAAACACATAACTAATGGTAAAATATAGGTTTGGTTCCAGGACCACATCAATATAAAAAAAAGATGTTTTTCAAGCTAAAATAAACTATAGCAAACACAACAAACACACAGCGTCTATATTACCCACACTGTACTACCTATTCTGTAGAAAAAGCATTCTGAAAGAAAAAATAGCACACAAAATAACATAACTGCACATTAATTAAACATAAAACATGCATAACAAGCAAAAAAGACTTTGTAATGTAGGGGACGCCGCGTGATACAAGAGAAGGTAGTGTAGCGGTCCCAAGGTTGGGGCCGCACACCTGCTAATTACCCCTAAAGGTCAGGCCCCGCCATATGCTTAATTACCCTTCAGGTCATGCCTTGCTAGGGATGACCTGACTGCGGTCCCAAGGCTGGGGCCGCACACCTGCTAATTACCCCTTAATGTCAGGCCGCGCCATATGCTTAATTACCCTTCAGGTCACGGCTTGCTAGGGGTGACCTCACTGGGGTCAAGCAAATCCCCCTTTGTCCAGCCCGGGAGTGGTAGGGCGTGCATTTTGAACTTGATAATTTTACTCACCCCAGTTTGAATGTCGTATCATTGGATTTTCAATCTCGTATATTGAAAATAGACCCTAATTTACACATCTCGTATCATCGGATTCTCGTATACCGAATGCTCGTATAACGGGACCTCCCTGTATATACACTTCTTCCATCCACTGTCCATCAAGCCTTCTCTCATGTTACAGGGAGTCTGTGTAGATAGAGATTTCATGAAACCCCCCATAGTGAATCTGAGTGAAAGTACAGAGAAAGAATTAATGTGACTTCTGTACCATTAATCATTTTATACTATACATACTGGAAAACTATCATTTCCCAAAATAATGGTGTTTTTTTAGCAAAGTTTCATATCCTCTATCATAGTGTCTATATTCTGATGTAAAATATATCGGGTAACTCCACAGTGTGTTGAATATTAACCCTAACCTGGCCTATGTATGATAGACAAAGAATATAGAAATTCATTATAGGCTATTGGATTATGATGACCTAATGCATAGACCACTGTATACCTGGACTGCGCACGGAATATCGGCTTGTTGCACATGGGCCTGAACTTGCCCTGAAGTCGGAGGGCCGCTCGGATTCATATATATATATATATATACGCATCATATAGACTAGTTTATCAGTGTACATATATGATATACTGTAATCTTCGTAAATGTTTGTTCTATAATATTATCAAATAAAAAACAGTAAAACACGGTAAAGAAATGTCATTACGAGACTCTGAAGAAATATGCATGAACTTAATATTCACTTCAACTCTTCGCCATTTAAAACTTTGCGAGTCAACTTTTATCATGAAGGGTATCAATAGAAGCGCAATTTTATTAGCTTTCCATTGCTATATTTCGTTATCTGATAAATGAATTAGAACCATGCATAAATTAGCGTTAACTAAATAAATAAAATCATCAATCGGGTAATTTTCCCGATTGATGGTTATTTATTTAGTCAACGCTAATTTATACATGGTGCTAATTCATTTATCAGAAAACGAAATATATAAGTAAATAAATAGCATCATCAATCGGGAAAATTATCCGATTGATGATTTTATTTATTTATTTAATGCTAATTTATGCATGGTTCTAATTAATTGATCAGATAACGAAATATAGCAATGGAAAGCTAATAAAATTGCGCTTCTATTGATACCCTTCATGATAAAAGTTGACTCGCAAAGTTTTAAATGGCGAAGAGTTGAAGTGAATATTAAGTTCATGCATATTTCTTCAGAGTCTCGTAATGGCATTTCTTTACCGTGTTTTACTGTTTTTTATTTGATAATATTATAGAACAAACATTTACGAAGATTACAGTATATCATATATACTGATAAACCAGTCTATATGATAGTCCATAGACCACTATATCTCTTTGTCGGGCAGCCCGCAGGCCCCTATGCAGCCCCGCAATTCAAAACATTGTTGCGTGTGCAGTCCAGGTATACAGTGGTCTATGCCTAATGTTAACCCTTTCGCGCCCAGATCTTTCCTTTGCTATATAAAATTGTCTGTTGTTAGCCATAAAATTACGAAAAGTGACTGAATATACCAAATTAGTTAGTGGACAAGGATACTAAACAGGTCATAGCTATAAAACACTGCTTATATTAATTAAAAATCGTATAATGGTAGCCAAATTACAATGAAAATTATGTTCTGGGTCTCAAGGGGTTAAGAATGGACACAGATCGGGCTAAGGCAAGCACCAGTGTTTTGTTACCACTCATGTTTGTTATCATTATATTATCATATCATTGTTATCGCATTGCTTTGTTATCATTATCATTGTGTTATCATTGTGTTATATTGTTATGTTTTCATTATCATGTCATTTTTTTCTATTCCCGTTAACCCCTTCACGCCCAGATCTTTCCTTGGCTATATAAAACTGTCTGTTGTTAGCCATAAAATTAAGAAAAGTAACAAAATATACCAAATTAGTTAGTGGACAAGGATACTAAACAGGTTATAGCTATAAAACATTGCTTATATTCACTAAAAATCGTCTAATGGTGGTCATATTACAATGGAAATTACGTTCTGGGTCTCAAAGGGTTAATTTCACACCAACTCACAAGGCATTCTGTGGCAGCCTTATCGCCACACACTCCCCGTAACACGGCTTCCCACAGCCTGTTTTTACTCTATATTAGTTTACAGGTATTTCTTTCCCTTATCCTGGACAATCACCTTACTTTTTGCCTGTCTTACTTTCTGTTTCCCTACTTTTTGGCCACATGTACTTTCTGTTTCCCTACTTTTTGGCCACATGTACTCTCTGTTTCCCTACTTTTTGGCCACATGTACTTCTGTTTCCCTACTTTTTGGCTACATGTACTCTCTGTTTCCCTACTTTTTGGCTACATGTACTCTCTGTTTCCCTACTTTTTGGCTACATGTAGGGTGAGATGGGTATATATCGTACACGGGGGTGTAACATACAGTGGCTATAATTTCTTTACTATTGAAAAATAAATTAGTTTGCCATTGATGTTAAAAGAAAAAGGAACTGATCGGCTAGGCGGGACAGGCTTGTTTAAATCGCGAAGGACGATTTTTATTGTTCATATCTGAAGGACTCGGGTAATATTTTTGTTTTTTTCAGTGCTCGATGTAATATTTCGCACTCCTGATATACCTAGTGTTTCCTGACTATGAATATGTGCTGATTCTGATGGTTGATGTTTAATAGTGAAAACAACATTACTTCAAAGATATCTGATGACTTAAGTCTCCAACCAGACGTTTCAGTCGGCATCATGAATGTGATACAAAAATTTAATGGTCCTACCAGATCGACAGGTAAACAAACACACATGCCCTCCCCCCTCCGGCCTGCCTTCCACCCTTCACACACACGCCCTCACCCTCCACCACCCTCGCCCTGTTACTGCCACTCTTAACTATAGGCATAGACCACTGTATACCTGGACTGCGCACGGAATATCGGCCTATCGCACAAGGGCCTGAAGTCGGAGGGCCGCTCGGATTCATATATATATATATATATATATACGCATCATATAGACTGGTTTATCAGTATATATGATATACTGTAATCCTCGTAAATGTTTGTTCTATAATATTATCAAATAAAAAACAGTAAAATACGCTAAAGAAATGCCATTACGAGACTCTCAAGAAATATACATTAACTAAATATTCACTTCAACTCTTCGCCATTTAAAACTTTGCGAGTCAACTTTTATCATGAAGGGTATCAATAGAAGCGCAATTTTATTAGCTTTTCATTGCTATATTTCGTTATCTGATAAATGAATTAGAACTATGCATAAATTAGCGTTAACTAAATAAATAAAATCATCAATCGGGTAATTTTCCCGATTGATGGTTATTTATTTAGTCAACGCTAATTTATACATGGTACTAATTCATTTATCAGAAAACGAAATATATAAGTATATAATTAACATCATCAATCGGGAAAATTACCCGATTGATGATTTTATTTATTTATTTAACACTAATTTATGCATGGTTCTAATTAAATAATCAGATAACGAAATATAGCAATGCAAAGCTAATAAAATTGTGCTTCTATTGATACCCTTCATGATAAAAGTTGACTCGCAAAGTTTTAAATGGCGAAGAGTTAAGTAAATATTAAGTTCATGCATATTTCTTCATAGTCTCGTAATGGCATTTCTTTAGCGTGTTTTACTGTTTTTTATTTGATAATATTATAGAACAAACATTTACGAAGATTACAGTATATCATATATACATGTACTGATAAACCAGTCTATATGATAGTCCATAGACCACTATATCTCTTTGTCGGGCGCCCCGCAGGCCCCTATGCAGCCCCGCAATTCAAAACATTGTCGCGTGTGCAGTCCGTCTATGCTACAGCTAAGTATTAATTATCCGACCTTGGGGGGACCGAAGGTAGGTCGGATAATTGGAATAGTCGGATGTTCGGCTGTACATAAAATGTCCACCACAGTCGTCTTGCCGATGTTAAATTCCCGACATATATCTTGTCTAGGAACACCTTGTTCTACTTTCCTTATAATATTCACTTTCTGTTCAATGTTCAACACAACACGCTTACGTTTAGCACTTGTAGACACATTATTCACTGTAGAAAGTAAAATAAATGGCCAAAACAAGACACAATGTGGTGGTGAAAAAAGTCGGTTGTTTGGACAAGTCGGATGTTTGGAGGTCGGATGTTGGGAATTTGGCTGTACAGGGAGGTCCCGTTATACGAGCATTCGGTATACGAGAACCCGATGATACGAGATGTGTAAATTAGGGTCTATTTTCAATATACGAGATCCAAAATCCAATGATACGACATTCAAACTGGGGTGAGTAAAATTATCAAGCTCAAAATGCGGGCCCTACCACTCCCGGGCTGGACAAAGGGGGATTTGGTTGACCCCAGTGAGGTCACCCCTAGCAAGCCATGACCTGAAGGGTAATTAAGCATATGGCGCGGCCTGACATTTAAGGGTAATTAGCAGGTGTGCGGCCCCAACCTTGGGACCGCAGTCAGGTCACCCCTAGCAAGGCATGACCTGAAGGGTAATTAAGCATATGGCGCGGCCTGACCTTTAGGGGTAATTAGCAGGTGTGCGGCCCCAACCTTGGAACCACTACACTACCTTCTCTTGTATCACGTGGCGTCCCCTACATTACAAAGTCTTTTTTGCTTGTTATGCATGTTTTATGTTTAATTAATGTGCAGTTATGTTATTTTGTGCTATTTTCTCTTTCAGAATGCTTTTTCTACAGAATAGGTAGTACAGTGTGGGTAATATAGACGCTGTGTGTTTGTTGTGTTTGCTATAGTTTATTTTAGCTTGAAAAACATGTCTTTTTATTTTATTTTTATTTTTTTATAATTGATGGGGTCCTGGAACCAAACCTATATATTACCATTAGTTATGTGTTTCGTTATACGAGATTTCGCTTTACGAGTATGCCAGGTGGAACCTAACTGCTCGTATCTTCGGGACCTCCCTGTATAGTATATTTTTTTTAACAAGGCGAAAATTCCATTCTATCTTAAGGTCTCATGCTTAAAATGATGCCTATGTTTACCTGATAATAAGGTTAACTAGGATAAAATACAGCTGAAATTTAGAAGAAGCGTATTATTCCCTTCTCCTGGCATCAAATATCAGTCAGTTAGTAGCAAGGGGGCAGGATTTTTCACCTCGTTAAAAAAAAAAAAATACGTATAGTTCATTATCTTGGAAGATAACGTCACCTTTTTTCTTTCTGTTTATCACATATCATTCTCCAATGAAAAAAAATGAAGTGAAAAAACCTGTGACACACGTGAGCGCCTCCGTGTGTTGCGGGCAGCGATGCAACACTCGGAACACGTACTGTCTCCATCTCAGGAGGCCTACATGTGGTAGTTCCTGTTACTTAACACCAGGGGCGTAGTTAGGCCTGGGCATTGGGGGCTGCAGCCCCGAATGTTTTATGAATAGCCCCGGATCTCAAATACCTTTTTATATTTTTTTAAATTTATTATTATATATTTTTTCTCACTGAAATAAGATAAGCTCTGACTGGGCCAACATAATTTAAATTATAGTAAAAAACAAGATATTTGGTTAGATGTTACTTAGCGTATGCTGATGACATCCTTTTTCTGAGCAGGACATGAGAGAGGAGGAGAGAACAGAGGAGATGAGGAGTGCATGACAGAGGAGACACCAAAAGACCTTTTGGAGAGGTGAAGAAGAGAATATCAGATGGACAAGACACACAGTTAACAGAAGTGCATTTTTTTCTAAGTGCATTTTTTTGTGTGTCCTTGGCCAGTCCTTTATGATGTAAAAATATAAATAAAGTAGTAAATATAAGACCGAGGTTGGTCAGATTTCAGTACTGAACACTCACTGCATTGGCAATATACGAGTACAATCTATATGACTGCTTCATCACACCAAAGCTCTATTTTTCTTACGGTTTTACTCCTACTGATGAAAATAAAAATAATAACGAAGTTGAACCCCAACTCAGATTGTCTTAATTTTATTTTAATTTCATTTTCGAAAGTTATCCTAAGCAAATTACCGGAGCCTTTTGGTAGAGTACAGTGTCTCACATCTTATTTTCATTATACTCAAATAAATAGAAAATTATCCTGTAAAAATTTTAAGATCTCTTGGCTGGGCTAAGCCCCCAATGGTTCAAGATCCTAAATACGCCCCTGTCTGTAAATATATATATATATATATATAAAACATCTTCCACATGCTGCTGAAGAAGGGTTCTTAGACCCGAAATCGCGATACAGCAAAAATGACAAACTACGGCAAAGTCATAAAAGTTATTACAAAAGAGAATAAGACACTCTTAAGACAAAGAGAAAATATCTTTAAAAAGATAATTAATGCTGAACTAGCTATCACTTTTAACGAGATCTGTCTCAGAGAAAATCTCCTGCCCGTATATCCTCCACATATATATACGTGTGTATATATATATATATATATATATATATATATATATATATATATATATATATATATATATATATATATATATATATATATATATATATATATATATATATATATTATATATTATATATATATATATAATATATATATATATATATATATATATTTATATACATATATATATATATATATATATATATATATATATATATATATATATATATATATATATATATATATATATATATATATATATATATACTATATATATTCCCGTATACTCTTCAAGGTTACATAACGTCAAAGGGCCAAAGTGAGTGCTGGGTGATGGGTGTTGGTGGAGGCGTCCGGAATTTTGGCTGTTCAGATATGGCAACCCTAATATTGTTTGAACTTCTTTTTTTTATTGTTTGAAATTCTCCTCACTCCTTCCTCTCACTACACACCTGCCTTCACCTCCTCCTTCCTACAATATAAATATTACCATTGCACTTTATCAACACACTAGGAAGTAATTGCTTGTATCCCTCCACAGCCCACCTTGACCAGCACTTGGCAGTCACTGCACACGCCAGGTATAAACTACGTGCTGCATGGCTAATTTAGGGTTTCCCAGAACACCTTGGCTTGCATTATTCATTCAGTCACCACGCACGGGATGCAGTTGCCACACACTCTATCATGTATTCCCCGCATGCACAAACACTGCGCTGTAACCTTGGTATACATTGTGCAATCATCCCCACCTGGGCATCGAGAACATAATCTCTATTCCAATCATATTCCTACACTTAATACATTACTGCTCAATACAAGAATTCATTAATATTTTCCGAGTAATAAGAAATCATAATGCAATCATGTGCTCTCCCCTCAACGTTTCACTCTTTCTCTATAACCTCTTTACTTTTTTATACTTTGCCATAGTGCCATGTGACCTCTGATGTCTGGCACATTTCCACCTTTTTGGCATTAAATCAATCAATCAATCCAATATCACTCCCACGCAATATCAGCTCCAGTGGCGGCTCGTGGCATAGGGCTGCAGAGCTGCAGCACCCCCAGACACTCACTGCCAGGTGTATGATTCCCTTAGAAACAACAGAATTAATACACTACTAACAAATATATGACAATAAAAAGTCATTATATGTTATTTAATTATTTTCAATACGTTACTAAGTGAATTTTCATTACGTAAAACCAGACCAAAATTTAAGTTACTTTCATATTTGCTGTACGATTCATGTCTGCGCCGCTGCCACGCCACTTGCGAACACAGTGAGCTGCGGTCAAGGCAGCTAAGTCTCGTCCCTCTCATGTTTACAGTATGTGTGGACGGTGTGGTGATAGTGTTTTCTTTAATTACCCTATGACTATGGGAAACCCAGTGAAGTATTTGCAAAACATCAACTTATCCCAGCTGACTTTAAATGAAAAGACTGATATCAAGCGGTACCGACTTTATTTTCAAGTACGTAATACTGTAATGCTACCATCACCTCAGCCACCCCTTCTTCTACCACCCCCACCATCCCTTCTACCACCACCACCACTACTACCATGCCCTGAAATGGGCCATAAACCTCCACTACAACTCATACCTGAGTTTGGTAAAATTAATGTATCCTACTGTTGTGTGAAGCTTGCAGTCCCTCCATTTTATTTCATCACGAGCCGCCACTGATCAGTTCCACAAAATCTCTAAATTCTGGTTGTCACATTATCACTCTTCATTATATTCACCTCATTTTCAGCCCCTGCCATATGCATACCATTCATCCGTCTCTATAACACGTCTTTCACCCACGCAAACGTCATCCACGGCACTACACCCGCCGTAGTCATCCATCTGCCGCAGTTGTCGTTGAGGCTAATTAGAACATGACTGGGTCTGGATTAAAGTATTTTTTTACCTTTCTTTTGTTTCTACAGGTCAGAACGAGTGTGAAAGTAACAATGAAATGTGCAAACAAACAAAAATCAAGGTTAGGTTAGGTTAGTTTGAGGGTTAGGTTAGAACGTTAAGAGTAGGTTAGTTTAATGGTTTGATTAGGTTATTATTTGATGCTTTAACAACTGAAGCGTGTTTTTTTCCCGTCAAAATGTCTAAAAAGTGTATTATTAGAAATTTGTCATCACTTATTCGAATTGAAAAAACACTTTTAGGTTTGCACAGGAAAAAACTATCTCTATTAGGGAAAGCATCACATATCAAGCAAAAAAAAAAAAACTTATCTGAGAATCTTGCAAAAGTCAAACTAAATTTTTACCGGGGTCGATCATGGCGTAGTACTCGACGAAAGTGGATTTGGCTTCCGCGTCACGTGCTGTGTTGAGGGTGGACGCAAGATCAATAGACTTTTAAAGTGTCTATTAGTGTCTTTAAGTGTCTGTCTTAAGTGTCTTTATAGTGTCTATTAATCCAAGGCCAAGAAAGGAAGGTCAGCCAGCCTGCGCCCATAAGTTAATCCCTCTCCCTGTTCACCTTGGGTGGACGTGCTTGTGCCTTATGTTGTGTGGCGCAGCGAGACGTCCTGCAGGTGGGTGTGACGTGTGACGGGGTGGCGCCGAGGGTTGTTCAAGGGTGGCCGGGTGTTGCTAAAGAGGCTACCCGCCAGTGACACTACCCTAGATAACACTATAGTCGCCAGTCACTTGCCACTGCACTAATGTCGCCAGGCACAATATATTATGAATTTTAGCATCACTACAGACTTTTATGTACCACTGAAGAGGCATGCACAGAAGTTTATATTATGTACATCACACTACATGTCTTCAGTGGCATGTAAAGTCTGTAGTGATGCTAGAATTTGTAATATATTGTGCCTGGCGACATTAGTGTAGTGGCAAGTGACTGGCGACTATAGTGTTATCTACGGTAGTAGCAACGCAGGTAGTACTAGCATGGGCGTAGTTAGGCCTGGGCATTGGGGGCTGTGGCCCCGAATGTTTTATGGATCTCAAATACCTTTTTTTTCTTTTTCTTTTTTCTCACAAAAATAAGATAAGCTCTAACTGGGGCAACATAAAATTATAGTAAAAAACAAGATATTTGGTTAGATGTTACTTAGCGTATGCTGATGATATCCTTTATCTGAGCAGGACATGAGAGAGGTAGAGAGAACAGAGGAGATGAGGAGTGCATGACAGAGGAGACACCAAAAGACCTTTTGGAGAGGTGAAGAAGAGAATATCAGATGGACAAGACACACAGTTAACAGAAGTGCATTTTTTTTCCAAGTGCATTTTTGTGTGTCCTTCGCCAGTCCTTTATGATGTAAAAATATAAATAAAGTAGTAAATATAAGACCGAGGTTGGTCAGATTTCAGTACTGAACACTCACTGCATTGGCAATATACGAGTACAATCTATATGACTGCTTCATCACGCCAAAGCTCTATTTTTCTTACGGTTTTACTCCTACTGATGAAAATAAAAATAATAACGAAGTTGAACCCCAACTCAGATTGTCTTAATTTTATTTTAATGTCATGTTTCGAAAGTTATCCTAAGCAAATTACCGGAGCCTTTTGGTAGAGTACAGTGTCTCACATCTTATTTTCATTATACTCAAATAAATTGAAAATTATCCTGTAAAAATGTAAAGATCTCTTGGCTGGGCTAAGCCCCCAATGGTTCAAGATCCTAAATACGCCCCTGCTTAACACTACCTACATCCACCTTTCATCCCCATCCATGAATTTATCCAGCCTCCCTTTAAAGCTTTCTAATGACTCCGCACTAACTACCTGTCTACTGAGTCCATTCCAATTATTCACCACCCTATTTGTGAACTAGTTTTTCCCTATTTCTTTTTAAAATGTATGCTTTTCCAGCTTGAATCCGTTACTTCTTGTTCTACCCTGGTTAATAGCCGTGAGAACTTTTCCTACATCGCCTTTATCCACTTAAAAACTTCTCTTCCATCACGTCACGGTGATAAGCCCCTTGAACACGCTAATAATGTGTTGTATCTAGTATCTCTGATAGAAGTGTTTAAGAGGTTAAAGGGATATGATAAAGATGTAGAAAAAGTTCTCACGGATAGTAATCAGAATAGAACAAGAAGTAACAGATTCAAGCTGGTAAAACTTATTTTTTAAAAAGAAATAAGGAGAAACTGGTTCACATTGGGTGGTAGATGATTGGAATGGACTCAGTCGTCAGGTAGTTAGTGCGGAGTCAATAGGGAGTTTTAAAAGGAGGCTAGACAGCTTTATGGATGGGGATGAAAGGTGGATGTAGCCTGTAGGTAGTATTAAGTAACAGGAACTACCATGTGTAGGTCTCCCGGCCTCTTGTAGCTCCCTTATGTTTTAAGTATTCCTATACATGTACAATGAGATCAAAGGTGTCGGGCTGCAGAAGTGTATGAAGCCTTAGTTATGTATCAGCTTGTTGGATCATACAATGCGAGGTCATCGCGTTTCGAGTAAAGCACGCAGTCACTGAGTGTGTATTATTCACATGGATTATTCTCTGGAGGCTGCCCCAGACATCGTGATAAGGCTTTAGCGACACTCTAATGGCCCAACTTTCCTGTGGTATTCTCTCTCTCTCACACACACACCACACACGCAGAGCGTTACGTCAGTGTGCCTGAGTGTGGTGTTATCACTCCAGGGTATTATAAGGACACAACACACGGGCCACCTGTTTACGTCTGCAGGTCAGACACCAACAACAGACACGTGTCCCGCCGCGGGACTCCCACTGTTTGTCTGCCCCTCAAATGCCCCCAATAGGTACAGTACCTCCCTGCCCATCCCTATGTACCTACAGCTCTTACCTTGCCTACCCGATGCACTTGTCATATATATATATATATATATATATACACACACACAAGGCCTTCTGCACACTATGAGATGCGCCCCCCAACACACACCACCTCCCTTGTGGGGATCCAATGTTAGTGGGTGATGAAGTACTGCATACCAACAATCTGTGATGACCAAGAGAGGCTTACCCACACCTGCTTTCCTGCCTCACAACACTAACCCTTCACCCTCCCCCTCTCCCTCACCCTATTGACACTATCTACCTGCCAACACAAGGAATCTCTCTCTCTCTCTCCTCTCTCTCTAACCCCACCTGTCCCTTATCAATCCACTCCACGTAGCTCAGATTTATCTCCTCACAATTTGACAGTGATGACCCACCCTCACTTTCCCACACACCCACCCACCCACCCACCACCACCCTCACCAAGGATAGTACATACGTGTACTATCCTTGACCCTCACCCACAGTGGCGTACCCAGAAAATTGAAAAGGGGGGGGGGGGGGCAATATATATATATATATATTTTATTATTATTTATTTTTTGCAAAGGGGGGGGGGGGAGGCGATGGCCGCATGCCCCCCCCCATCTCGGTACGCCACTGCTCACCCACCACCCACACCCACCCACCACCCAAATATCAGCCCACTCTCTACTTAACACTCACCCACAATTCTATTTTTCTCTCAGTCAAGCACTTTCTGGCCCTCATTCCCTCTCGCAGCCTTTTCAATGCCAAGGTTCAACGAGATGGTGTAGGCTATGATTATACAGCATTACATTATATACAGCATACATACTGTACATTCTCCTCCCCACCTCTCTCCCTACCCCCTCACCTTCAACTCCCGTGTATCACAACTAGATAATCACACACACACACACACACAAAGTTACCAACACTTGAGCAGAGAAGAGAAAGAGGAGACTTAATAACAATTATTAAGCTGATAACAAAGATGGAAGAAACAGTCAATGAGAGACTATAGACTGACTCTGAAACAAAGAGAAGATCGACACACAAGAGGACATACAAAACAACTAGGACAAGGGAGATGCCTGAACAACATAAAGAAGTACAGTTTCCCTCATAGCAATGTAGAAGTTTGGAATGGACTAAATGAGGAGGTGATGGTGAGGAGGAGGAATGGGTGCACATAATGTGCACCCATTGAAAGAAAGACTGGATAAATGTAGATACGGAGACGGGACCACACGAGTGTAGCTCAGGCCCTGTAAAACACAACTAGGTAAATACACACAGACACACAGTGACAAATGCAAGCGGCGACTGTCCTCCTTGAGCAAGGGGATGCGGTGCGATGTCCCAGCTTTACCCAAACATCGGCCTATATGACCTCTGACCTCTTTCCGGTAGGGTATCAGCATGCGGTCACGTTTCCAGCGCATGATCAAGGCCATGGGTAAATTACACGTAGGCCCTGTACACATGTCGAATTATATATAGTTTTTGCTCCGTTTCCTTCGCCACCACCAGCGTTCCCTCCCCCGCTCCGTCTGGCGCGGGGATTTTCCACTGATAGCACAAGTGTTAGGTAGAAACGATTCCAGGAGAGAGAGAGGAGAGAGAGAGAGAGACGTATACTTTATTTTCTATTCGTTCCTCACGTCTTGTGTGTCAGCGGGCAGGCGTGAGTAGGGTCATATCTCCATGCCCCTGGGCGTGAGTCACGCGTTACCGTGTTGCCGCGCAGCCCTGCTATATATCATACCCTTGCCCTGGACACCGTGTGACCCCAGGCTAGCCCGCCCTGCCATCCTTACCTAACCACCCGCCCACTGACGCCCTGTTGCGTAAGGCAGGCGTGTTGCTGAGCAGAGAGAGAGTCCAGCTATAATAATGCAGATTATCGTAAATATGATACCGGCGATAGCGGAAGCCATTCGGTGATAGAATAAGAAGTACCACCACCTACTATTACTATTACTACTACTACTACTACTACCACTACCAATTATGGAAACACTCTAAACATCGAGTGATAAGATCACTCGATGAGTGATTAATGTAAATCTCTATTACTGTATGTTACAAGAACAACTGACGAAAAACTGAGGGCGGTGGCGAGGGTGGTGGTTGGCGGTGGTGGGGAGGAAGGAGACAAGGCAATCTGTAGGACAACGCAAACCCCACCAGAGCTGTTGGGCTCAGGGCATTGTGTGGTAGCATGTTGCGCGGCCTCGTAATACCACAGGCCATAGACCACTGTATACCTGGACTGCAAACGCGACAATGTTTTGAATTGCGGGGCTGCATAGGGGCCTGCGGGGCGCACGACAAAGAGATATAGTGGTCTATGGACTATCATATAGACTGGTTTATCAGTATATATGATATACTGTAATCTTCGTAAATGTTTGTTCTATAATATTATCAAATAAAAAACAGTAAAACACGGTAAAGAAATGCCATTACGAGACTCTGAAGAAATATGCATGAACTTTTATCATGAAGGGTATCAATAGAAGCGCAATTTTATTAGCTTTGCATTGCTATATTTCGTTAACTGATAAATTAATTAGAACCATGCATAAATTAGCGTTAAATAAATAAATAAAATCATCAATCGGGTAATTTTCCCGATTGATGATGTTATTTATTTACTTATATATTTCGTTTTCTGATACATGAATTAGCACCATGTATAAATTAGCGTTAACTAAATAAATAACCTCATCAATCGGGAAAATTACCGGATTGATGATTTTATTTATTTATTTAACGCTAATTTATGCATGGTTCTAATTAATTTATCAGATAACGAAATATAGCAATGGAAAGCTAATAAAATTGCGCTTCTATTGATACCCTTCATGATAAAAGTTGACTCGCAAAGTTTTAAATGGCGAAGAGTTGAAGTGAATATTAAGTTCATGCATATTTCTTCAGAGTCTCGTAATGGCATTTCTTTACCGTGTTTTACTGTTTTTTATTTGATAATATTATAGAACAAACATTTACGAAGATTACAGTATATCATATATACTGATAAACCAGTCTATATGATGCATATATATATATATATATATATATATATATATATATATATGAATCCGAGCGGCCCTCCGACTTCAGGACAAGTTCAGGCCCATGTGCAACAGGCCGATATTCCGTGCGCAGTCCAGGTATAGTGGTCTATGCACAGGCCTATCACTGCCTTCGTCGTACACTGTAAGGCGCGGTGGCGTCGGGGGGGGGGGGGAGGCGTCTGGGAGGAGTGGGCCGGGGGCGTCTAGGGGGAGGGGGGCGGGGGCGTCTGGGGGGAGGGGGCGTCTGGAGGGGAGGGGGGCGGGGGCGTCTGGGGGGAGGGGGGGCGGAGGCGTCTGGGGGGTGGGGGGGCGGTGGAGGCAGCGACAGTGTGACATTTTGCTATCACTCTGAAGCTTTCCTTATCAGGGCAGGGCGGCGTCGGAGACAGCACAGAGGGTCCCGTGACTCCCGTGACGTGCCTCGCAGCCCGCGATGTCCAAGGGTCGCATGCGTCACCCGGCCGCCGCGTCGCAGGCTGTGGCGACAGGCGTGACAGTCGCGCTCAGTGCAGCTGCCGGACAGGAGTTCACTGCGACACGCTCTGCAATGCTGCTGTCTCCCCTCCTATAATAAAATAACCACACAGGGTAAAGATACCATAAGTTCTAACACAACAGGAGGAGGAGGACGTCAGTGCCACGCTCTTGTCTCTCAGCCATGGATCCCACCACCACCACCACCAGCGACGACGGCGACCTCAGTCACAGCAGCCTGTGGCGTCGCGTGCTGAGGCCCCCCGTGCTGCTGGCCGTGGGCTCGCCTGTGGTGCTGGTGATCAGCCTGGTGCTCCTCGCCGTGTTCCTGCTGCGGGAAAACTGGCACGGCGTGCTGCTGAGCGCCGTGGCCTTCGTCACCTGGACGCAGCTCATCTACTGGTTCTTCCGCGCACGCACGCTGCTGCACCCGCGCCACCCCCACCAGGTAAAGGGTCACGTATGTTCTGTGGTAGGCTTCCCTTAACTCTCTAAATGTTTCCGCAGACATAGGGATGATGGAGGGCAGTGGACGCTGTGAGAGACAGCCAGAAAAGGGAGAGAGGCGAAGAAGTAGTAGCTTGATGGAGATTATAAAACAGTCCTCAGCTGCCGGTGGCCGCGGACAAAAAAGCCAATTTGTGTGTGCGTCAGTAGCACCTTGTCCTCGCCGACCACGCCACTCACTCCCGCCCTCACGCCTCACCCCGCCACTCTGCTGCTTAGATAGACAGCCATTTTTTTTCACGAGTTTTTGAGTACATTATTTTAGCCCCTGATGACTATGCTATGCTGTACCGTGTGTCTCTGGGCGGCCTTGACACAGGCGGCCAAGGGGCTTGAGGTATCAATAAAGGGTGAGCCACGCCGGCGGGCCTGAGGGTCCGGCGCGGGGCAGCAGGGGAGCCTTACACCTCTAGACTAAGTATTTATTGCTGCAAATATACTCTACGACCTCCTGTCAGCCTGTACTGATTCCTCCCTGTCTGTGGGTGTCAGTGTGGTGGTGTGGTGACAGGGATGCCATGTCTTCAGTATACAGGTGTGTGTGTGTGTGTGTGTGTGTTATGTGTGTGTGTGTGTGTGGGCCCCTGTGTTCCCCCAGCGTGAGGCACGGTGCATGGCGTGCACGAGGCATGGAAGAGGCTCATATAAGGGGAGGCTGCGCCAGGCCTCGGCGGGCGTCACGAGCGGCGGCCCAGGACGCAGTGCAGGGATCAGTTTATTCATTGATTTGTGCATAAGACCCACCGCGAGGAACCCCTTGAGCGGGGACGCCGCACCCTTGCCGTGTTAGCGTGACTCAACACAGCCTTACCGTGTTAGCGTGACAACACAGCCTTGTCGTGTTAGCGTGACAACACAGCCTTGCCGTGTTAGCGTGACAACACAGCCTTGCCGTGTTAGCGTGAATCAACACAGCCTTGCCGTGTTTGCGTGACAACACAGCCTTGCCGTGTTAGCGTGACAACATAGCCTTGCCGTGTTAGCGTGACAACACAGCCTTGCCGTGTTAGCGTGACAACATAGCCTTGCCGTGTTAGCGTGACAACACAGCCTTGCCGTGTTAGCGTGACAACACAGCCTTGCCGTGTTAGCGTGACAACATAGCCTTGCCGTGTTAGCGTGACAACAAGCCTTGCCGTGTTAGCGTGACAACACAGCCTTGCCGTGTTAGCGTGACAACATAGCCTTGCCGTGTTAGCGTGACAACATAGCCTTGCCGTGTTAGCGTGACAACACAGCCTTGCCGTGTTAGCGTGACAACATAGCCTTGCCGTGTTAGCGTGACAACACAGCCTTGCCGTGTTAGCGTGACAACACAGCCTTGCCGTGTTAGCGTGACAACATAGCCTTGCCGGGCTGCTGGTGCAACACAGTCATCTATACAACCACTGCTGGATACCGCGGCAAGGCAAGGGATGTCATGGCGTGAGTGACTCATCAAAGACCCACCTAACTACTCCGAGGTGCGCCCGCTGCCATCTACGCCTTTGTGACCCACTTAGGTACGCGCCCGGTGGCATCTACGCCTTTGTGGCCCACCCAGGGGATTTCTTGATCATATTGGGATTACTTGAATCAGGCCAGTAGCCACGGGGAGACTATTGGGGGGCTTAGCCCCCCAAATAACTCATTAGCCCCCCCAAAAAAAATTACAAAGCGAATATATCTGTCTACACGCAAGGCAAAAAAACTACGAAAATTCAAGCCAGATTGACTAAATTTTCATGACACATGATTTGATTATATACAGAGCTCTACATTCGTTCATTATAGTAAAAACTCTAGTAAAAACATACTAGTCTACTATATTCTAGTAGAAATAATACGGGGAAGGGTAAGTATAAAAAAAGTACAGCCCCCTTACGATGGAAATAGCCCCCCACCCCTACCACAGCAATAGCCCCCCCTAGGGTCTCTTTAAAAAGAGGGTACCGCCATTCATCGGCCCTATGTTAAACGCTACTGGGCGCCATCTTAGTGCCAGGGCCTCTTCGTTCACCCAAGACCCGGGGAAGTTCTCAAGGCATGACCCCGCAGTATATCATTTTATACATGTATAAAGGATATACTGTTATCTTCGGAAATGTTTGTTCTATAAGATTATCACATAAAACACAGTAAAACACATTAAATAAAGGTCATTATGAGACTGAAGAAATATGCATGAACTTAAAATTCACTTAAACTCGTCTTCATGCAAAACTTTGTGAGACAACTTATAAGATGGAATATATCAATAGAAGCAGAATTTTATTAGCTTTCCATTGATATATTTCGTTTTCTGATAAATGCAGTAGTACCATGCATAAATTAGCGTTAACTAAATAAATCACCACGCCGCTCTCTCTCTCTCTCTCTCTCTCTCTCTCTCTCTCTCTCTCTCTCCGTGAAAGAGACAGTGAGAGAGATGAGTGAGAGAGAGATATGAGAGAGAGAGGGAGAGAGAGTAACTAAAAACCTTTTTCTACTTATATATATATAATATATATATATATAATATATGAGTCCCAAAACACGTTCTTGACTAGAGAGATCGTTTAAATACGAGAGAGAAGTTTTTCTGGCGTCACGGACTCTTTCCTGCTCTGATCTAAACCTCGTCTCTCCGTTGCGCACGGCTGCTAATATAATATATAAAGAAGATATGATAGATAATGAGTAACCCAAAAAACTTTTTCTACTGATATATTATATATATATAGAAAAATTTTTTTATTTTTCTCTATATATATATTTATATATATATCATAGTTTTGGTACTCTCTCTCTCTCTCTGTCTCTTTCACGGATAGATAAAGAGATATGAGTGAAGAGAGAGATATGAGAGAAGAACCAAAAACCTTTTCTACGATATATGTATAATACAGAGAAAGAAGTTGGTCTCGCTCATTTATTCTTTTCACGCATATATTATTCATTCGTACTCCTGTCTTTTCAGAAAAGAAATAGTAGCGGAGAGAAGAGCCCCGGGAGGATTTATTAGTTAACGCTAATTTGCATGGACTACTGCATTTATCAGAAACGAATATATCATGGAAACTGATAAATTCTGTTTCTATTGATATATTCCATCTTATAAGTTGTCTCACAAAGTTTTACATGACGACGAGTTTAAGTGAATTTTAAGTTCATGCATATTTCTTCAGGCTCTTAATGACCTTTATTTAATGTGTTTTACTGTGTTTTATGTGATAATCTTATAGAACAAACATTTCCAAAGATAACAGTATATCCTTTATACATGTATAAAATGATATACTGCGGGGTCATGCCTTGAGAACTTCCCCGGGTCTAGAGTGAACGAAGAGGCCCTGGCATTAAGATGGCGCCCATAAATTGAGTTATTGCTACTCTATTATTCAAGGTACTCTAGCCCCCCCTTACGATAGAAATAGCCCCCCCCCCCCTACGATGGAAATAGCTCCCCCTACCACAGCAATAGCACCCCCCTACCACAGCAATAGCCCCCCTACGATGGAAATAGCCCCCCCTACCACAGCAATAGCACCCCCTACCGCAGCAATAGCCCCCCTACGATGGAAATAGCCCCCCCTACCACAGCAATAGCCCCCCTACGATGGAAATAGCCCCCTTACCACATCAATAGCACCCCCCTACCACAGCAATAGCCTCCCTACGATGGAAATTGCCCCCCCTACCACAGCAATAGCCCCCCTTACGATGGAAATAGCCCCCCCCCTACCACAGCAAAAGCCCCCCCTACCACAGCAATAGCCCCCCCCCCCTAATTCCATGTCCTGGCTACGGACCAGACTTGACTCCTGCCTAACCAAATATTTAGGCATACCTACAACAAAATTGATAGTATATGATAAAAATAATTATATAATACATCGAATGTCCGTCTGTCTGTGCGTACAGCTAAGGCTCTGCCATTTCTGTTCTGATTTCAACCAAACGTTCAGGAAAGATTCAGGTCACCCCAGGGAGGGTTGTAGACCACAGGCAGCCAGGTTTATTCCAGGTTTTCTTCAGTAAGAAAAAAACTTCTGTGAATGTAGCAGAATGCTACCAAGGAGAGAGAGAGAGAGAGAGAGAGAGGAGAGAGAGAGAGTCATAAACACGGTGTTACGTGTACACCATTCGGATTGTCCTTATTGTGGTCAATGATTGGAATGGACTCAGTCGTCAGGTGGTTAGTGGGGAGTCATTAGGGAGCTTTAAAAAGAGGCTGGACAGTGTCATGGATGGGGATGAAAGGTGGATGTAGGTAGTGTTAGGTATCGGGAACTACCTCGTGTAGGTGTCGCGGCCTCTTGTAGCTTCCTTATGTTCTTGTCTTTCTGAGCATCATACTTATCACGGGTATCTTCTGCTATGAATAGTAATAATGATAATAATGATACCAATAAAAAATAATAACAACAATAATGTTAATAAGACTAATAATTATAATAATAAGAGGAATAGCCATAATAATAATAACAAAAATAAAAATAACATTTTGAATAATATCAGTAATAGTTTTTATTATAATAACAATAACAATCATTACAATAATAATAATAAAAAATAGTATTAATGATAATAAGGATAATGAAATCATTATCATCAATATTATTATTATTGTTATTATTATTACCATTATTACTATCATTATGATCAGTATCATTATTACTATGACTATTATGATTATTATCAATATCATCATTATTGATGTTACCATTATCATTACTCTTACCATTATCATTATCATCATCTGGGATCCACCACCTCAGTGAGCTGCACAAGGCACGCCACAAAGTCACAATGAACGGCAACACAAATAATGTGACCCAGTACAAAGGATTCACATGTGACTAAAAAAACTACGCTGAACCCCTTTGAATTTTATCCGAGAAGAATGATAAACAAAGTTACAGAAGAACACATGATTCACTATCACATATCACTATCATCATTATCATTATTATCATTATTATCATCAGCATCATTATCGTGATGAGGTAAGCAGCACAAGGCAGAGGCACGTCCGGTGTGGCCTCCCTGGCCTCGCCGTCCCTGCCACCACATAACAACACAACAACAATCACCGTCTTGCCACACAACGCTTACATAACAACATAAAGAACATAAGAACATAAGGAAGCTACAAGAGGCCGTGAGACCTACACGTGGTAGTTCCTGTTACTTAACACTACCTACATCCACCTTTCATCCTCATCTATGAATTTATCTAGCCTCCCTTTAAAACTCCCTATTGACTCCGCACTAACTACCTGACGACTGAGTCCATTCCAATCATTTACCACCCTATTTGTGGACCAGTTTTTCCCTATTTCTTTTTTAAATCTACGCTTTTCCAGTTTGAATCCGTTACTTCCTGTTCTACCCTGGTTACTAGCCGTCAGAACTTTTCCTACATCGCCTTTATTGTATCTCTTTATCCACTTAAAATCTTCTATCAGACCGGTTACCTTCATCGCATCAATCAACACATGTCCCATTGATGAGCAGGTGTTGAGTTGATGGTAATGATGGGACAGGTTGTGTGGAGGGAGAGGCTTACTGAGGTGGTGAATTAATAATTGTAGATTTAAAAAAGAAATAGGGAAAAACTGGTTCACAAATAGGGTGGTAAATGATTGGAATGGACTCAGTAGACAGGTTGTCAGTGTGGAGTCAATAGGGAGTTTTAAAAGGAGGCTGGACAGTGTTATGGATGGGGATGAAAGGTGGATGTAGGTAGTGTTAAGTAACAGGGACTACCACGTGTAGGTCTCCCAGCCTCTTGTAGCTTCCTTATGTTCTGTTGTTCTAGTGTTGTTATGACCCTGGTGGCTGACGGACAAGACAACAGCAAGACAAAGATATACAGCTTTCTAGACAAAACAATTGATGCGCGGGATTTGTTGCCAAAGAAAGTTGAGAGTGCAATCGCATACATAGTATTATTTATAAATATGACAGAATAATATTGAAAGACAGGAGCTTGACTCAATCCTCTAAATATGCAATTAGGTAAGAACAGTTATGTGACAGCATGCAGGGAAAGACAAGGCCAGACATTGCGGTGCATTGATTAGGAGTCACCTCACAATGGGGTGCCCAAACCCAAGGGCACGCAGGCACAGGCTGACTCAAAGACAGGCCGATGAAAGTGTTGATTCTAGTTATTCAAAGACACTCCGATGAAAGTGTTGATGGCATTATGGTGGCGGTGGGTGAGCAAGAGTGCTGAGAAGAGGACGCCTGGCACTGCCATGACACACTGCAGGCAACAAGTGCTTCATGGACGTGACGCCCAGACAAAGAGAGAGAGAGAAGGGGGAGGAGAGAACAAAAAAAGACAAAGACAGACAGATAGACAAACAGACTTTAACTTTTCTATACAGCAATTCTAATGATAATTGCACATAATTGGTGAATAAAGTATATGATTTCAACACACACATCTGGACGGCTCGGTGGGTTAGGGCGTCCGGCACCATTCTGTGGTCCGGCGTTCGATCCCCGGCCCCGCTCGTTCCCGGGGATTTTTCCACAAAAAAATTGGGGCGGTAACTGTCCCCCTTGAGCAAGGGGATGGGGGGAAGTGGTGTGTGAGGTCCTAGCATTGCCCAAAGATCGGTAATAATGAGCTCCAAGCTTGCACTGACAGGGTGAAACTGGCGATCGCGAGTCCAACTCGCGTGGACAAGACACAGACACAAGAGTGATCATTACCACTCTTCTTGTGAGAGGCGCAGTATACAGCTACATAAGAACATAAGAACATAAGGAAGCTACAAGAGGCTGGGAGACCTACACGTGGTAGTTCCTGTTATTTAACACTACCTACATCCACCTTTCGTCCCCATCCATGAAATTGTCCAGGTGAATGACACACACACTCCATAGTGTAGTGGTAGCACGCTCGGTTGACAACCGAGAAGTCCCGGGTTCGATCCCCGGGCTGAGCGGAAAAAGATGGGCTGTTTCCTTAAAACACGAGCCCCTGTCCACCCAGCAGTGAATGGGTACTGGGTGTTAGCTGGGGGTTTGTGACCCACCTCCTGGGGTGGTGGCTTCCCCCAACACTAAGCACTAAGGATGAATGATAAAATGTAGATAGGGAGAAGGGGCCATATGAGTGTAGCTCAGGCCCTGTAAAATACAACTAGATGAATACAACAAGATGAATACACACACATGTCACCATGATGTGTGGAATAGCCTGGACAGTGAAATTATAGATGCCAAGAGTACTCATGCTTTTAAAGCTATGATTGACCCATTGAAACAAGGACACGAGACCCCACCAGTGTAACTCATTTCCCTAAATTATAACTACGTAGGTAAATACACTGCCTGTATGGCCAAGTGGATTAAGCGCCAGGCCATTCTGTGGTTGGGCGTTCAATCCTCAGCCCTGTTCGCTCCCGGGGATTTTTCACTGACAAATGTGGGCAGTTACTGTCCCCCTTGAGCAAGGGGATGGGGGGTGTGGCGTGCAAGGTCCCAGCATTACCCAAAGGTCGGTCAGTCTGAGCTCCAAGCTCTTTACGGGATGGTAAAACTGGCGATCGCATGTCCAGCTGGCATGGACAAGACCGTGGGTGAATGACACTCTCTCCACAATGGTCAGCAGTGACATGCCAGCCCGTCACTCTATGGTCCCGCGTTCAAGCCTCTGGTTCTTTACTAACAGGCGTGCATTTACTGTCTCCCTTGAGCCAGGGGATGGGGTATGCATGGTGTGTGTTTATTGTAAATACAAAAAACCAGCCTTGCCACACCACTATAAACACCCTTAATGAGAGGTGCTAAACAGATCCCAGACTTGACATGACAACAATGTGCTGTCCTGAGTCACCACTGATAAGAAAGTGATATATGATTAGCCATGAAGCATTACCTACAATCCCGTCACCACTGATCATTACCACTCTTCTTGTAAGAGGCGCAGTATACAGCTACATAAGAACATAAGAACATAAGGAAGCTACAAGAAGCTGGGAGACCTACACGTGGTAGTTCCTGTTATTTAACACTACCTACATCCACCTTTTCATCCCCATCCATGAAATTATCCAGCCTCCTTTTAAAGCTCCCTATTGACTCCGCACTAACTGAGCTAACGCACGACTGAGTCCATTCCAATCATTTACCACCCTATTTGTGAACCAGTTTTTGCCTAGTTCCTTTTTAAATCAACGCTTTTTCCATCCCATATCGTTGTTGGTGGAACAATATCTGAGTGCCCCGGGACAGCCGCGGGCGTGCCATGGCGGCTGCTGATGCTGTGCCTTTGTGATGAGGTGCAGAGCAGGCACGTAGGCCCTGCTGCCGCCCTCTTAACCCCTTGAGGTCCACAACGTAATTTCCATTGTAATTTGGATACCATTAGACAATTTTAATCAATGTAAGCAATATTTTGATAGATATGACCTGCTTAGTATCCTTATCCACTAGTTCATTTGGCATATTAAGTAACTTTTCGTAATTTTATGGCTTGATAGACATACAATTTTTTATAGCCAAGGAAAGATCTGGGCGTGAAGGGGTTAAGACACACCTCACGCCCCATGCCCGGCCTGCCTCAGCCTGTAGGCACGGCATCTTCACAGTAGCCTGTTCTTGCCTAGGCCTCCAATAGGGCTGATGGCATGGCAACAAGGGATGAGCATGACAGGTGGTGGTGGGTATGTGATGACAGGTGGTGGTGGGTATGTGATGACAGGTGGTGGTGGGTGTGTGATGACAGGTGGTGGTGGGTATGTGATGACAGGTGGTGGTGGGTGTGTGATGACAGGTGGTGGTGGGTATGTGATGACAGGTGGTGGTGGGTGTAAGGGAAAACGAGCGAGATTGAAACGCAACTCGCTAGCCCAAGGATTCCAGGATACGGCGAAGCTGAGATAGGGGGAGGGCCGTAAGGGTGATGGAAACACCGTCTTAAAATTGAGGAGATTTACTGGTCTCTCGCTCAAACACAAGTATTTACAAGCAAGTATGTATAAACAAGTATTTACAATCACGTACAGGAGAACCTCGTTTATCCAGCACCCTCGGGGGGGAGCGCATGCCGGATAACTCATTTTGCCGTTGTTTTGAGAGTTACTCTTATGGAATCGCCCAAAATCCCTTTTTTTTTTTTTTTTTTTTTTTTTTTTTTTTTCCCCCATCACAGGGAACTGGCCAAGGGCACAACAAAAATGGGTAACACAAAGCCCGCTTAGTTGCCAGTCCCTATAAAGTAGACAGTAAGAGAATAAAATAAAAAAGAGGGGTGAGCCAATTTAGTTCGGGAGGTGTCTTGTTACTCTTCTTTTGAAAAGATGTAAGTCATAGGAAAGTGTAAAAATAGAAACAGGAAGAGAGTTCCAGAGTTTATCAGTGAAAAAAAAAAAAAAAAAAAAAAAAAAAAAAAAAAAAAAAAAAAAAAAAAGCCTGGGTCGATTAGTGCCGTTGTTTTGAGGCTGCCGTTGTTTTGAATGCCGGTTAAATGAGGTTCTCCTGTATATACAATCTTATGCGACTTAGCGGGATTCCTGCAAGGACTGTTGGTTTGATAACCGGTCTGTATTCTGGGACTGAGAGTGCTGTGAAGTGTGGGGCAGGTGTATCCAGCTTCTTTCCTGTTAATACAGGAGTGAGGCAAGGGTACGTCCTTGCCCCATCACTTTTCAACTCTTGTATGGACTGGGTATTGGACAAGGTTGTAGATCAAAGTGATTGTGGAGCATCCGTCGGCAACACCAAGATCACTGATCTTGTTTTTGCCGATGATGCAGTAATCTTTGCTGAGTCCCTGGAGGTCCTGGTGATGGCTCTCGAGGCGCTGCACGAGGAGGCAAAGCCTTTGGGACTTGAGGTCTCCTGGCTTAAGACCAAGGTCCAGGTGTTTGGAGACTTACTAGATGAAGCAGTACAGTCTGTTCATGCGTGTGGCGAGGACATTGAGATCTTGGAAAGTTTTACATACCTTGGTAGCGCAGTCCATAATGACGGCGGGTCACTTCAAGAAGTCTTACGGCGGATTGGCATAGCCCATGGTGCTATGGACTCGCTCAGCGGGAGTATTTGGCGTTGTCGGTACCTGTGCAGGAGGACAAAGATCCGGATCTTCAAGTCGCTTGTGATCCCTGTCTTACTATATGGTTGTGAGACATGGACACTAAATAGTGACTTGAAGAGACGAATCAATGCCTTTGGTAATAAGTGCCTTCGCAGAATTATGAGGTATCGCTGGGATGATTACGTGTCAAATCAGCGATTGCACCGTGAGACTGAATCGAGGCTTATTACCTGCATAGTCCGTTATCGCCAACTTCGGCTATATGGGCATGTGGCACGCTACCCTGAAACCGATCCTTCCCATCGGGTTGTATCTGTAAGAGACAATCGGGCGTGGAGGAGGCCAAGGGGGCGCCCACAAGGCTCATGGCTGGGGCAAGTTGATGTTTCTTGTCGAGAGCTGCTTGGTATGGGAAAGGAGCCTGCATGGGGACTCGCGCGTGGTGACCCCCGGGAGTGGCGTCGTAGGGTGGGCGCGGCGACGCGCCCCCCGGCGTATGCCCCCAATGATTGATTGATTGATATATACAAACAACACCTCCAATAGACTCACGCCCCTGCTACCTGGTTCACAACAGCCTTCCTGTCAACCATAGGTTGCTGAGCAATGGACACAGGGACGACGGCAGATGGGAAGGGTAGTTGACCTGGGCAGCAGGGGACGATGTAGTGTACACAGCAGAGGTGGAGAGAGAGAGCAACTCCCCGTGTTGCGTCGGGAACTCTTCTGCCTGGAAAGCCGGGGCCAGGCGCCTCGTAACCTCCACTCAGACCAGAGGGCTTCGAGACTTGGTGGTTTGAAGCAGAGGTCGGGACGTGGTGAAGACTTTTGGTGACCGAACCAGTCTTGCTCGAAGCCACGAACAGGAAACCAGGGGGTGGAAAAAGGATCTGTTGTTCGAACGCCTGTAGGTGGTGGTTCGCCCTTACAGTGGGTATGTGATGACAGGTGGTGGAGGGTATGTGTACAATGTGATGACAGGTGGTGGTGGGTATGTGATGACAGGTGGTGGTGGGTATGTGATGACAGGTGGTGGTGGGTGAGCATGACGGGTGGTAGAGGGTAGGGAGTGCCTAGTGCAGTGCATGCCATACGGCCTTTTGCGAACTCCTTTGTTCTTACCTTTAACCCCATGAGGCCCAGAACGTAATTTTCATTGTAATTTGGCTGCCATTAGACAATTTTTAGTGAATATAAGCAATGTTTTATAGATATGACCTGTTTAGTATCCTTGTCCACTAGCTAATTTGGTATACTAAGTGACTTTTCGTGATTTTATGGCTAACAACAAACAATTTTTTATAGCCAAGGATAGATCTGGGCGTGAAGGGGTTAATACATTGTAAGGCAGGGAAGGTCTACCATCTTGGAGGAATCAGCCCACACATAACCCTTGCCAACCCAACAAAGTATTACCGATAAAAAAGATAGTTTTTGTAGAAAAAGGAGAGTGTGGACAAGCCAAGCCTCATACAACATGCAGCTGCCCTCATCAGGGGGAGGCGGTGGTAGAGTGGTCAGCGCCTGTATGGCTCCCTGACCCCAGTTCCATCCCAGACGGGGGTCAAAATCCACTTAAAATCTGCACCGTGGAGTGGCCTAAGAACACCCACATGCTGCCCATTAACTCTACCTTCAATTGCGAGTGCATCGGAGGACACAGGGGGGCGGCATGAGCCTCTAATCACAGGCATCACTATAACAATCCTGCCTGCGCCACCACGGGCGAGGGCCAACCATCACAGCCCTCAAGTGTGCCTCCAGGGCCTGCCATCCCACCCCTGGAGCTCACGGCCTACACGCGCTATAGGCATAAATAGAAAAGAAAAAAAAAATATATATATAAATTAATTAATAAATAGAAACTATCCAGGGTTGACATGGAGATGGTGAAGTCACAGTTTCCAAGAAATAGAAATATGACGCCTCCAGTCAGGTACAGTTCACATAGCATATTCCCCCTTAAGCTGGCCCTGCGATGCCTTGGTAAGCATAACACAGACCTGGCCTGGTGCATGACCCCCCTCCCCCTCATGCAGCCCAAGGTGGCACAAGGACGTCTTGGCAACCTCATCATTCAGTAGAACAAGAAGTAAAGGATTCAAGCTGGTAAAGTGTAGATTTAAAAAGAAAATAGGGAAAATCTGGTTCACAAATAGGGTCGTAAATTATTGGAATGGACTCAGTCGTGGGGTAGTCAGTACGGAGTCAATAGGGAGTTTTAAAAGAAGGCTAGATAAATTCATGGATGGGGATGAAAGGTGGATGTAGGTAGTGTTAAGTAACAGGAACTACCTCGTGTAGGTCTCGCAGACTCTTGTAGCTTCCTTATTTTCTTACCTTCTTATGTTCATTAGGAATATGTCGCTTTCACCCTCACATCAACGACAATAAATACTTGATCAATGAAAATAATAACAAACATTATAATAACAATAATAACAATGATAATGATTTATAATTACAATAATCTTACTGTAATTCACCGAATGTCCGACTGTCTGTACAGCAAAGGCTTCACCATTTCTGTCCCAACTTCAACCAAACTTTCAGGATTGATTAAAGTTATCCCTGGGAAGATTTTAAACTGTATTCAGACAATTTTATTCAATTTCTTCATTAATTAAAAAACGTTTATAACCTTGGGCGACCAGTAGCTCCATGGTGGCAGGCTGGAGGTGCTGGGGACAATGAGGCTGGCGGCGGGAGTGCTGGAGTGCAGGTTGGAGGAAAGGCAGAGGAAATAGATGAAATTTTACAATAATTCACCAAATGTCTGTCCGTCTTTCTGTCTGTCCAGGCTTTGCAATTTGTCCCAATTTCAATCAAACTCAGGAAGAGAGATCATAACCATGGTGTGACGAGTACAAAGCCATTGCGAGTGTCTTTCTAAGCATAATACTTATTACAGGTAACTTCTGCTAGTAATAAAAAGGCATAAAATCTAAGGGGTTACTTAAACGTGGTAAGGCATCAACGTAAAGTTTTTCCCCCATAAGAACATAAGAAAATAAGGAAGCTACAAGAGGCCGGGAGACCTACACGTGGTAGTTCCTGTTACTTAACACTACCTACATCCACCTTTCATCCCCATCCATGAAATTGTCTAGCCTCCATTTAAAACTCCCTAATGACTCCGCACTAACTACCTGACAACAGAGCGCATTCCAATCATTCACCACCCTATTTGTGAACCAGTTTTTCCCTATTTCCTTTTTAAATCTACGCTTTTCCAGCTTGAATCTGTTACTTCTTGTTCTACCCTGGTTACTAGCTGTCAGAACTTTTCCTACATCGCCTTTACTGTATCCCTGTAAGCACTCCCAATGCTTGCCCCACCGGTCCCCATCTTCCCACGCAACATATATAAGAACACAAGAACACAAGAGCGCTGTGAGAGTGCATACCTCTGCCAAGGCTGAATGAGCCAAAACAATACAATCTCTAATAAGCACATCATTACTTGTGCTATTGTTACCCTGACACCTCCAACACTCAGTCCAAATGTTTTTCTTTTTTTTGTTTTTTTTACATTTGAGCCTATAGCGCGTGTAGGCAGTGAGCTCGAGGGGTGGGATGGTAGGCCCTGGAGGCACACTTGAGGGCTGTGATGGTTGACCCTCGCCCATGGTGGCGCAGGCAGGATTGTTATAGTGACGCCTGTGATGGCTCATGCCGCCCCCGTGTCCTCCGATGCACTCGCGATGTAAACCAAGACAAGGCAATTAGTGGGGCCGTTAAGGTCAGGACAGGGTGAGGTCTTAAATACGGATGAGGATATGTGTAAAAATCTAAATGATTATTTCTTAAGTGTTTTTACTGAGGAGGATACACAGACAATACCTGAAAGTGAACAGATGTTTAAAGGAAGCGATGAGGAGAAACTCAAAGATATTGTGATAACTAGGGAAATGGTGGAAGAGGGTATAGATAAAATGAAGAATTTTAAATCGCCAGGACCAGATGAAGTGTATCCCAGGGTATTAAAGGAATGCAAGGAGGTTGTTAGTGAGTCGTTAGTGCACATTTTTAGGAAATCGGTTGAGATAGGCGATGAGCCATTATTGTGGAGGAAAGGAAATGTTGTTCCCATATTTAAGAAGGGAGACAGGACTAAAGTAAAATTATCGGCCCGTAAGTCTAACATCAGTGGTGGGTAAATTATTGGAATCTATTATTGCAAAAAACATTAGAGAGCACTTAGAAAAACATAGTTTGATCAATGATTCACAACATGGATTCACCAAGGGTAGGTCATGTCTCACCAATTTATTGAGTTTTTATAGGAAAGTTTACGAGACGGCAGATAATGATAAGGATTATGATATAATATATCTGGACTTTAGTAGGGCATTTGACAAAGTACCACACGAGCGACTCTTAAATAAGGTTAGGGCTCATGGTATAGATGGGAAGGTTCTTCGTTGGATCAGAGCTTGGCTAAGTGATAGGCAACAAAGGGTTACAATTAATGGTTCTAAATCTGAATGGGGACTGGTGACAAGTGGAGTTCCACAAGGGTCTGTTTTGGGCCCATTACTATTTTTTATTTACATCAACGACTTGGATAGTGGGATTAGCAGTGATATCAGCAAATTTGCTGATGATACTAAGGTAGGTAGGATTATTGGATCACAGTCTGATGTAAACATATTGCAGGGAGACTTAGATAAACTTAACGAGTGGGCAGTCAGATGGCAGATGGAATTTAATATTGATAAGTGCAGCGTTACGAATGTTGGTAGAAAAAACCCTGGTAATAGATACACCATAAGCAATGTTTCGCTGAAAAGATCAGAAGGTGAAAAAGATCTCGGAGTGAGGGTGAGCCCAGCAGACCTCCGACCTAGGAAACAATGTATTGAAGCTAGAAATAGAGCTAATAGAGTGTTAGGATTCATTATCAGAAGTGTTAAAAGTAGAAGTGCGGAAGTTATTCTAAAGCTTTATCTGGCTCTAGTCAGACCTCACCTAGACTATGCAGTTCAGTTTTGGTCTCCATATTACAGGATGGATATTGCCTTGTTAGAAACAGTGCAGAGAAGGATGACCAAAATTATTCAAGGGATGCGTAACTTTAGTTATGAGAAGAATTTGAAGTTACACTCACTCGAGAGACTCAAGAGTAAGGGGCGATCTGATAGAAGTTTTTAAGTGGATAAAGGGATTTAATAAAGGAGAGGTAGGAAAAGTTCTTACGGCTATTAACCAGGGTAGAACAAGAAGTAACGGATTCAAGCTGGAAGGGCGTAGATTTAGAAAGGAAATAGGGAAAAACTGGTTCACAAATAGGGTGGTGATTGGAATGGACTCAGTAGACAGGTAGTTAGTGCGGAGTCATTAGGGAGCTTTAAAGAAGGGCTGGATAGGTTCATGGATGGGGATGAAAGGTGGATGTAGGTAGTGTTAGGTGACAGGAACTACCAAGTGTAGGCCTCGCGGCCTCTTGTAGCTTCCTTATTTTCTTATGTTCTTATGTTCTAAGGATGTCAAACTATTGATGGTCTTGTATTGTATGAGTTCCTAGTTATGTCCATTCTTTATTATGGTATTATTCCAGATGAATTCCGAATTCACTTTGATGGATGAAACAATTTTTTTCTGGTGAGTTTTGATGTGATTTTTGAAGATGAAAGAGATGCCATGCTGGGATATAAGTCAGTGCCGGTATCACCACATGAGCTGCCTGCAATTACCGTATTTTACGGCTTATAAGACGCTGCATCTTGGAAGACGCACTCTGATTTTTTAAAGAAATTTCAAAGAAAAAAAACAAAGAACATATATTCTAGTAAAATCTACAGATTTTTGACCTACAGATCGTTTTGATGAATTCGCCATGGGTGATAGGATTCTTCCAGGATTGAAAAGAGCTTGTGATACATGTGACAGCCTGGTGGTAAATGCTGCATCAACACTAGCAGACGATTAATCAACACTAGCAGACATTGCAGAAAAATGCTCAAAGAAAAAAAAGATAAAAACAGATTTTTTACCGGTAGGTGGTGGTCAAATCTACCAATTTCCTCAGTAGGCGCTGGCGGTGCTCCGAAGTGTCTTTCTGCTGCCCTGTTCCCATGTTATTTGACGTACCATACAACTTTTAGCTTGTATGCGATAGTACACATAACCCTCATTTTCCCGGACTAATAGGGGGGAGCACTGGTCCAGGAACTGCAAACGTCCGGGAATTGCAGCAGTCCAAGGCCATTACCCACCCCTGGACGTTTATCCTACTCTAGTATTTACTGTCCGGCAACCGCCAATATCAACTACTCCGCCGCGGACTTTTACGTCACTTTGTTGTTGGTTTTAGGGCTGCAAGGATCCCTTGGGGAACACTATGAGCCCTGGTGATGTCAGGCACTGTAGTTGAGCTGTCTTCCTCAGGAAGGCACAGGTGAGGCGGATGACAGCGCGTTGCCGGGAGGGGTGGACGCCAGCCGCCGACAGCAGGGTGGGCAGGTCACAGGTGGCGACGTTCAGGGTGAGGAGTTGAGAGCGTAGCACTACACGATGGGAGTGGAATCGCGGACACTGCAGCAGAAAGTGTTCAATAGTCTCAGAGACGTTCCTGCACCAGGGGCAGTGGGGAACAGGGGACTGACGGAGGGTGTGCAGGTGAACCGTGAGTGTCTTGTGCCCAAATGTAAACAATACGACAGCTGAGCATGCTGCCACCTGGCGGGAGGCGTGGACACTGACCAGGGGTGACAGGAGACGCTCGGACCGCCATACAACTTTGTCGATTTACGGACTGGACCAGGCATTTGTCCGGGACTCTGAATATCCCCGGACCTTGGATTTTGTCCGGCAAATCCGATATCCGGGAAATGGAGGTCCGGGAAAACGAGGATTGTGTGTATAAGTAAATAGTTTTGATGAATTCGCCATGGGTGATAATTTTCTGGACTGAAAAAAGCTTGTGATACATGTGATAGCCTGGTGGTAAATGATACATCAACACTAGCAGACGATAGGTGGCGTTGTTGACGCCAATCTGCCGAGGTGGAAGTTGCCGCGGAACGGCTCCCGCCAGTCTTGGCGGCAGTCTCATTCCAACATTCGTCTTGGAAGACACATCAGTAATTTTCAGGGTATTTTTTAGGAAAAAAAGTGCGTCTTATAAGCCGTAAAATACGGTATATGTATTGTGTAAGACTGCGTGGAATGAACTAAGTGTTGTGTAAATACTATTGAGTTTGTTATACAAGTGAATTCTAAAGCGTTTATTCTAAATATAGCGTAAAATTCTAGTCGACAAGGATACTAAACAGGCCATAGCTATAAAATGTTGCTTATATTCATTATTATTGTTTCCCGCCTCTGAGGATGGACGCAGCCAGGGGTGTGTCGGGTGGGATCTAGAGCAGATGCAGACCCATCCCAGAAGCCAAGTGTAGCATAGCATAGCATAGGAGCATAACATAGGACTGAGTATTAATAAAAATAATAATTGGTGACTAACAGGGCAGATAAAGGGCCTGGTGTGTCATTTAAGTGGATAAAAGGATACAATAAAGGAGATGTAGGAAAAGTTCTTACGGCTAGTAACCAGGGTAGAACAAGAAGTAACGGATTCAAGCTGGAAAAGCGTAGATTTATAAAGGAAATAGGGAAAAACTGGTTCACAAATAGGGTGGTGGATGATTGGAATGGACTCAGTCATCAGGTAGTTAGTGCGGAGTCAATAGGGAACTTGAAAAGGAGACTTGACAGCTTTATGGATGGGGATGAAAAGTGTATGTAGGTAGTGTTAAGTAACGGGAACTACCTCGTGTAGGTCTCCCAGCCTCTTGTAGCTCCCTTATGTTCTTATCTTCTTATGTTCTATTTAGTGCAGCAAAATGTTTGCACAGACGTCTATGATCACGGCTATGGAGGGAGTCTAAGCACAACAAACTTTGTCCCAGAAATTAGGAATTGACAGATAATAAAAAAATAGAAACAATATTCTTGTCATTGGTCAATAATTATAAGTGCTTTTGACAAGAAAAAAAAATATTGCAACTCACCGACCAGCTAACAATAAATGATGCCTAAAAATATTGCATTGCAATATTGAGATATGACGGCATCTTGGGCCATAATGTTGTGGTCACTGAGCTGCTTCATGGGAGGCGTGTGTTGGGGGCTGGGGTTGCCTTGCCCAGCCACTGCCCTGTGAGGTGAGGTGAGGTGAGGTGAGGTGAGGTGGGCGCCTGTGTCACGGTGACCCGGGGCGAGGAGGGAGGGAGGGAGGGAAGGGACCTACAGGCTTTTAATGTGTTCGGCCTATCCAATGTCTCACCATTATAATCATCACTGTTATTGTTATCATTATTTGAATTACTATCATCATTGTTATTGACATGATTAATATATCATTGTCATAACAATAATAATTTTAATCATTGTAATAATGATAACATTATTAATGATTATGATTATACTAATATGTAATAATATTAAGAACAATATCAAAAATCTTCCATTTTTGCCTTTTGCTACACGTGTGAGGTGACCTCTAGGAAGATAAATACTCAAGAAACAACATGTGAAAAACATTACAGTACAATGATTAGACAACATATTGTTAAGAAAGTTCTTTACCTATTAAGAATGAATGAACAAAGTGTCTGTGCAAGTGATGCCCAGCCTTCCACTATCGCTCCCTTCCTTCACAGCAAACACTGAGTGTTACACACCCACATGGAAACCACTGGTTCAAATGACTAATATGTTTTTTGTTGTCTGAGCCTGGCTGGTGTTAATCCCCGCTGTGTCTCCCTGCCAGGTGTGCGCCACGGACACCGAGTCCGGAGTCGCCGATGACGCGCCGCCGCCCTACGAGGAGGTCATCAAGACGGAGGCGCCGCCGCCGCCCTACTACATGGTGGTGTGCGAGGGCAGGCTGGTCCGGCGGGGAGACTCTCGCCGCCAAGGGGGAGCCGGCCTCCAAGAAGAACCTGTCCTCCGGGCTTGGTGGTCAGCGAGACGCCACAACAGTCGGCGTGTGTGGTGGCATCACGGCCCCCTATCTGCACCACATCACCAGCGACGAGCACGGCCCCGCCTCCGTCACGACCCGCGTCCTCCCTGACCCCGACACAGGTCATCAGGGCGCCACTGGACAGGGAATTCTGCCGCCTTGCAGTCCCTGTACACAAAGCGAGCCCCGTCAGGCCCACCACTGCTGCGGACACAGCGCAGGAAGCTGCCGGGTGCCAGGATCTCTTTTCCTAGGAAGAAACACTTCCCCAGTGACTGTGGATGGGCGTCGCCCCTCGTCGCCCGCTGATAACTTGATGCATCATGCAGTCAGGTGATGCTGTCTGCAAGCCTGTCTTGTCTGCAGCCCGTGCGCTGCAACGGAGTGACAGACGTCTGCATGACAGGCCCTTGCCATGCCATGACACAGCCCAGGTGGGAGACACTGGCCTTGTCAAGTGCCTGGAGCATTGGTGTTCCTGACACACAACGGAGGATGCATGAGGCCCTGAATGTGAAGCCTGACAAGAGTCTGGCACGGGCACTGTTCCTGGTAAAACGTGCCGGTGACAGATGGGCGTGTGTGTGCTGGCACTCTGGCACTATCAACAATCTTAATACTAACAGCAGAGTCCACTCATTGTTAGGTTGCAAAAGTAAAAGTTCTATTCATAATTCTCAAAACACAGTATGGATGAATGTAAAAAGTTCTCTGGCGTGGAATAAATGTCAGAAGTGTGGCATTCAGTCAGTGGAAATGAGTGTTTTGAGCGGCGTGTACGCTGTGACCACAGTGAGGGCTGCGAGTGTTGAGACTGTACACAGATCTGATGTGACTTGTGAAGGACAGGGCGTGAAGGATGGGTGGTGGAAGCACTGTGCCGGGGTTAGCATCTGCAGAAGATGGATGCGAGTGACATGACAAGAAGAATGTACGGATATGAGTAGAATAGATGCAATGATGAATAGATGTATGAATAATAGTAGAATGAATAAATGAATGCAAAAAGTAAATATAAGCTTACTTCAGCCATGTATGATAATAATGATTGATAGTTCAATACTGCAAGAAGTAAATGCATTGTGGATCGCCAGATAGTACTGCTGAAAATGACAAGATTTTGTTTGAAGGTGAACTGTGTCATAGTGTTGATGAGTCTAAATATATCTTCGTTGCTATCCTTTGTATTCTTTGCCATGTCCTGCTAGGCTATACACTGAGCTATACCCATGTCATATTTCCCATGTCCTGCTAGGCTAGGCTAGGTCCAAGTGTTTGGGGGCTTACTAGATGAAACAGTACAGTCTGTTCATGCGTGCGGCGAGGACATTGAGATTTTGGAAAGTTTTACATACCTTGGTGGTAAATAATGGTGGCCATAATGACGGCGGGTCACGTCAAGAAGGCTTACGGCGGATTGGCATAGCCCACGGTGTTATGGACTCGCTCAGCGGGAGTATTTGGCGTTGTCGGTACCTGTGCAGGAGGACAAAGATCCGGATCTTCAAGTCGCTTGTGATCCCTGTCTTACTTATGGTTGTGAGACATGGACACTAAATAGCACTTGAAGAGACTAATCAATGCCTTTGGTAATAAGTGTTTTCGTAGAATCATGGGGTATCGCTGGGATGATTACGTGTCAAATCAGCGATTGCACCGTGAGACTGAATCGAGGCCTATTACCTGCATAGTCCGTCAGCGCCAACTTCGGCTATGTGGGCATGTGGCACGCTACCCTGAAACCGATCCTTCCCATCGGGTTGTATCTGTAAGAGACAATCCGGCGTGGAGGAGGCCAAGGGGGCGCCCACAAGGCTCGTGGCTGGGGCAAGTTGATGTTTCTTGTCGAGAGCTGCTTGGTATGGGGAAAGGAGCCTGCCTGGAGACTCGCGCGTGGTGACCCCCGGGAGTGGCGTCGTAGGGTGGGCGAGGCGACGCACCCCCCGGCGTATGCCCCCAATGATTGATTGATTGCTAGGCTATACCCATGTCATATTTCCCATGTCCTGCTAGACTATACACTGAGAGCTATACCCATGTCCTGCTAGGCTATACGCTGAGCTATACCCATGTCATATTTCCCATGTCCTGCTAGGCTATACGCTGAGCTATACCCATGTCCTGCTAGGCTATACACTGAGCTATACCCATGTCATATTTCCCATGTCCTGCTAGGCTATACACTGAGCTATACCCATGTCATATTTCCCATGTCCTGCTAGGCTATACACTGAGCTATACCCATGTCCTGCTAGGCTATACACTGAGAGCTATACCCATGTCATATTTCCCATGTCCTGCTGGGCTATACACTGAGAGCTATACCCATGTCCTGCTAGACTATACACTGTGAGCTATACCCATGTCATATTTCCCATGTCCTGCTAGGCTATACACAGAGCTATACCCATATCATATTTCCCATGTCCTGCTAGGCTATACACTGAGCTATACACAGAGCTGGGCATTAAATACATTGAATGTATTTAAATACTAAATACTAAATACATGGGAGAAATGTATTTAAATACTAAATACTAAATAAATTTTAAAAATATAATACCACAATCACCACTGATAAGTGCAAAACACAAGGCAGGGTCACGACTCACGGTATGTGGAGAGCACCGTAAAAGACCCAGATTCACTTATGGTGTGGGGTTGTTTCTCTGGCAGAGGTTCAGGCAAGCTTGTTGTGCTCCCTAAAAACCTTAAAGTGAATCAAGCTGTTTACCTGGAGCTGCTTTGTGAACATTTGCCAGATTCTTTCGAGCTCACACGTGCCAGTGTGTTTCAACAGGACGGTGCTCCTGCTCACACTGCCAAATCTGTCACTCAGTGGCTTGAAGACTGCATGGTACCCTTCCTAAAGGATTGGCCAGGTAACAGGCTGGACCTTAACCCAATTGAGAACCTCTGGCACATGGTCAAGAATGATCTGCAGGGGAAAGACGTCAGCTCCGGAGCATACACAAGCTCGAGAAGGCCATCCGTGAGTCCTGGGCAAACATCTCACCTGAACACCTAAGAAACCTAGCTCCTTCACTACCCCGACGTCTCCAAGCCGTGAAGAAGAGAGAAGGCCACCCAACAAAGTATTAAAAGGTAATTATAATACATTATTTTCTATAAATTTCCTTATGTATTGTTTGTTGTGCGGGGGCGGGAGCAGGGCGCCGCATACTTTTGACCAGTACTGTATATTCTTAAGAACATGGTATAATAAATGGTAACATGCGAGTCCATACATACATAGTTCTGGCACTGTATAGAAAAGGTAGGAGATTCACACCATAGCAAAGAAAGTGTTTCAGGGTAGAAGACATGAAGACAGAAAGATGCACATCACATGTCATCTCAACACTGTCATCCCATCCACAGCCACCCCAACAGCCAGGCGGAGGTGGCGGCAGGACAGGGGGGGGGGGGGGTCACCTGGTGGGCACAGCCGGGGCACTGGTGACTCACCTGGTGGGCACAGCCGGGGCACTGGTGGGCGGTGATGTCGTGGATGCGGGGCAGGTGTTGGGTCAGTTTGGACTTCTCGCGGTAGCAGGTGTTGGGGCACCAGGCACAGGTGTGGCAGTAGGTGGCCGCGTGGGCCTCCCTGCGGTGCCCACCCAGCTGTGCAGCATCACTGAACCGCCCGCCACACAGCTCACAGCTCACCAGCAACGCAGCAAGCTGGAAACATCACAGAAGTCTGGCATCTGTCCACACACACACAGTCACACACTGTATCTCAGCCTTCCTGTGTTGCCCCTGCCCTTCCCTGCCCTGCCCTCACCTGTGTTGTGCCACAGTCTCCCGGCGGCCAGTCTTCCTGTGTCTCCGCCTTGACCTGCACAGTCTCCAGGGCACCCGGCAGCTGCCTCCGCCGCCTCTTGGGGGTGCACTCCACAGGCTGGCCTGCACAGAGGCAAGGTGAAGGATAGCACATGGCAGGGTAACATTGCTCTGGATGCTTGACACATACAGGCATTAATACTTTGTACAAGGTAAGCAAGGCAGAGACAAACTGACTGATGATCATCTTTTTACTTGATCACAGCAAAATGAGGTCAATTTCCTCCCTTCATGGAGTCTTTGCATTCAGGGGTAAAACCTTCAAGTAACCGTTATTTTCAATAATGTAATGTGAGAAAGAATGCTTTATTTTCCAACGTATCTATTATACTTTAGAAATTAGGAGCTTAAAGTACATTCAAGGGGTGGTAAGGTTGATAATTTGCTGCAAAACTGATAAAGTATTCCTGGAGATGGGTAGCATTTCCATGACAGTGAATAGAATGTTCCATGAGAGTAACAACACTACATCCCACACACAGAAACCTTTGCTTCTCAATGACACCACTAAGATGTATCCTTCAAGGTCTACTTCACTGTTACTGTGTTTGCTTTTCATTCATAATCTTTCTGTTGTACTCCTATTTCGTTTTGTATTCATGTTAAATTTTGAGGTCCTATTTTGCAAAACAATGAAGATATTGAAATAATGAAAATGTTTGGGGAGGACAAGAAAGACACACATCATTCTCCTCCTATTCAGTCAATCATAATTCCTCTTCTAGTCTTCATATAAAACAACAACTTCACTCCTATGCTACAGCCTTGCATGCATCCCAGTGTTCTTACCCTGGAGCCTCCTGATCCTGCCGTGGCCTGTCTGGTTGTCATCACCACCACCACCACCACCGTCACTGCCCTGGGTGTCCTCGGGGCTGCTGGTGCTGCATGCCTCACCACCACCACCACCACCAGGCACAGTCTCTGCAGCAGTGTGGGAGGTCGCAGTGCTGGCAGCAGTGTGCGTGGGGTCCTGCGTGGAGGGTTCACAGCCAGGCACCTTCTCTGCTTCCTTCAGGGTCTCCTCCACAGCCTGGGAGCCACAGGGGGGAGTGGCATCCCCTCCTCCAAGGCAGTGGGGGGGCAGCAGGTCCCTTAGCTCAGCACTGGTGTCTAATGCCTCACAGGACTGCTGGCTGGTGACTGCACTGCTCTCACCACCCACTGATTCATGCTTCACTAGGAAATCAGGCACCTGGGTTGTATCTAGTGATGGATCGCTGGTGGTGTGTAATGGAATGTTGCTGAAGAACCTGTCACCTGTCTCAGACTTCACACAGGGCTCAAGGTGCATATTGTTCCACGCCTCGTCCTATGATGGATTCTTTTCATCACCCTTGAGGTCAGTGGGTGAGCTGTGGCCGGCCAGGAGAGCCTGGCCGCCCCTCACAGCCTGCCTCCACCTTGCACTCTAGGTTCACAATGCTGAGCAGCAGCCTCAGACAGATGGAGCACACAGCCTCGGTAGCCGTGCATGCCTCCTGCAGCTGGTCCACGCCCACCACCTGCCCCATCTGGTTGTGGATGCTGCCGTTCTGGGCGATGAGGCTGGCGTGCACGCTGACCAGTGAGCCGCTGCCGGCCCCACCACACACCACGCACACCCCACACCCGGGCCCCTCCATGCCAGCTACCATGGCGGCCACCCTGCACACACACCGCCAACCTCTGTCAACAAGGGAGCATCTCAACAGGCAGCCGGCACACACAACATAAGAACATAAGAAAAAAAGGAAGCTACAAGAGGCCGTGAGACCTATACGAGGTAGTTCCTGTTACTTAACACTACCTACATCCACCTCTCTTCCCCATCCATGAATTTATCCAGACTCCTTTTAAAGACCCCAATAGACTGCATTGACCACCTGACGACTTAGTCCATTCCAATCATTCACCACCCTATTTGTGAACCAGTTTCTCCCTATCTACTTTTAAAATCTACGCTTTTCCAGCTTGAATCCGTTACTTCTTGTTCTACCTTGCTTACTAGCCGTAAGAACTTTTCCTACATCGCCTTTATTGTATCCCTTTATCCACTTAAACCACAACACCCCCAAGCATACTGGTGGCTTGCCATGTTACATCATTAGAACATTGACTGGCATCCCTTAAGCCCTTGAGGCCCAGAACGTAATTTCCATTGTAATTTGGGTACCATTAGACAATTTTTAGTGAATATATGCAACATTTTATAGATGACCTGTTTAGTATCCTTGTCGACTAACTAATTTGGTATATTTAGTTACTTTTTGTTATTTTATGGCTCAACAACATACAATTTTTTATAGCAAAGGAAAGATCTAGGCGTGAAGGGGTTAAACAGTACCTCTTCACAAACTAGTCACTTATGCTGCGCCATATTTTCACTTGCAGTAGACTCTCTCTCCATATATTTTTCAATAAATCTGGGTAGTTGCTGAAGTAATTTTGTGAACTAAAGATACATTTTCCAAGTTATTGTTAAAGTATGGGAAATGTTTAATGATCATATTGATAGGCTTACAAGAAGAACAATGACTGACTGTCTGTCTGTCTGTCTGTCTGTCTGTCTGTCTACACCACCAGCAGCAGAGCAGCTAGAAAGGTAACTAGAGATTGAGGTACAAAAAAAGAAAAAAAAGGAGATAGACCATTTGACGGACTATTCATGCATGCATACACTCTCAAAGGCTTGTGGCTGATGTGGGGCAATGGTAAAAGTTGTGACCCAGGCAGACGGGTTGTTGATAACTTGGAACCACTGCTTTTATCTGTAATGTAATATCTGTAATGTACTGTACTACATACTGTACTATGTCTCATTTCGCATCCCACATTCCGCCCACACTGTGCTCTGCTACATGTTTACGCAACACAGAATATATTGGACACCTTCGTTCCTGGGACTTTGTGTAGACAATGGACTAAGGAAGCTTCGGAAGTACTTATACTTATAAGTGTCCATACTTAAGGAAGTATGGACAGTCTTGTATATTCTGACAGATTGAAATCTCTAGGTCTTTTCTGCATGTACGGAAGGTTGATATGTATTGATCTGACAAAGCATTGAAAATAATTTCATGATAACTGCTCAATCAAGCGGATGATTTTAAACCAACTTTCTCCCGCCGGCACAGGTTGGTTGGCTGCGAGGGTTTGATTTAGTGACAGATTCAGTGAGTGATTTGATGTGTTCTGAATTATTCTGGCTCTTGTGTTTGGCGGAAATCAATGTTTGACTTCAGGTGTGAGCGACCAACCCCGCAAACATGCCGCTCATTGCCACTGCATGAAGTAACTGCACTTCATGCACACAGGATGAAGTAACGTATAACTATTCCGTGTATGTTAGTTAGTACACATACTATGTTATACAAAAGAAAACAAGTTACATTTTTGGCACTCAACATTTTTTGGCACTCGAAATCTTTGGCACTCGAAATCTTTGGCACTCGAAATTTTTTGGCACTCTAAAAATTTTGGCACTCTAAAATTTTTGGCACTCAACATTTTTTGGCACTCTAAAATTTGGCACTCAATTTTTTTTGGCACTCTAAAATTTGTGGCACTTAAATATTTTTGGCACTCAAAAGTTTTTGGCAATCAAGTTTTTTTGCCACAACATTTTTTGGCACTAATTTTTTTGGCACTAAAAAATATTGGCACTCAAATTTTTTTGGCACCCCTTTGCAAACACCCCTCCTGCTAGTTCACTAACCTAACCTGGGCATTGATTACGTAATTTAGCCTCACTGGGGGGGGGTTCGCCCCCCTAGACCCCCCTTGTGTTATTTTTTATTTCCGACGGCAGTTCTATGGGTTAGAAATGCTGCAAATTGTCAGATCTACAAGTTGAGGATGGTTATAGCTACGTACCTGGTAATGCTTTAATACTGCAGTAGAACCACAAAATCATATATTATTCAAGTACTTACAAGGGGGATGATAAGGCTATAGCTGTAGCACTCACACACCTTGTGGAAATTATCCACCAAACACCCTCTCATAATTGGTAGTGGTAGTTTGTTTCCCCCCCCCCCCTAGTGAGAGGTATTTTCCACTCATCATAGGAGGGCACGTATAGGGATATGTATATATAATTATAATGGTAATGGGTAATAATTAAGGTAATTTAAGTAAATGGTAAATACTGGGATGGATAATTGAACATTCCCAGTAATATTAAGCATTTGCACCTTAATTTGAAACGGCTACTCATGGGCTCCCGTACTTTAAATTTGCACCAATCGTGGCCGTTCACCAGCTTGTTACCGAAAGGTGACACGTGGAGATTGTGGTGGCCGCTGCTGGCAGCTCACGGAGAATCAGTACACTCCAGGCATCCGTGAGGATAACATTAAATATAAGTACTTGTCCGCAAGTACTAGTACCATTCCAGTTCCCGTGAGAGTAACATCTCTTTGATCTTATCTGATTACATTGATAAGAATTGTATATAGACTCTTTGTACATATAGTTTAAAATCAAAGGACATGTGTAAAGAAACAACACACTGATAACAATCGCCGCGTCAAGTTATTTGGTGTGAAAGCCCTTCTGACGCCTCGATAACAACCAACCTCCAGCCCGCCGCTTCTGTCTTTCAAGGGCGGCTCTGATCATGCGCTACCACTGCAGATCACAAGACCATTGCAGTATTAATACAAGACCTACAGCCCATTTTAACCCACTATCCACCGATAAGTATCCTAGTTAGTTGATTAGCTAGGGTATGGAGCCGGGCAGGGATATATGGGTTTGATCGTTAGGTAAGAACCCTCAGATTAAATATGTTTGTAGCATAAATTTCTACATTTGGTGCCCCGAGTGAGGAATATTGATGTTCATGTGATTCAAAGTGGTTGTTAATTGTGAGGTAATTATGAGCCTACCACAACCGCGGGTTATGAAGCTGGAGGCGGGGGGGTTTTCGAGGCGTCAAGAATGACTCAGCTGTTCAACTACCATATGCCAGGTAGTAGATAACAGTGGTTGCGTAGTACTAGTTAGTTGTAGTAGTTAGGTGGTGGTTGAAATTATATACGCTTTGCTACGCGTCCTTGTCAGGCCGAGCAGGCTCTACCACCACTTAGATATAATTCATTATCAACTAACAACTATATATATAGTAACGTAATCTTTCATTTAATATTTTATTTGACTGAGTTAATTAACTAAATCATGGCGAAGTTAGCTAAGCACTCATTATCAGCCAAGTCAGCAATGCTCACAAGGATTTATAATATATGTGAGAACGCAATTAAGGCAATTCCTATTGACTATAATAGTTTAAAGTCGGGTCTACCATGGCTAAATAAGCAATGGGAAAAATATGAGACGGCTTACTGCCTATATGAAGTTCAATTAAAGACAATCTGGGGATAAAGAAATGATTCAGCTATGTGTTATCAATCATGAACACGAATGTCAAAGATATATCGATAAAGTAATTGAATATGATGGATTACTGAAGTGTGCTCATATTCCATCAACAGCTATAGCTTCTTTAACCCAAAGTTTGCAAGGTATTACGCAAGAACACCCCCACAGGGAGATCACGATTATTACGCCTGAAGGTAATCAGCTATATCAGCCACCCTCAGAGTTTAAAGATCCCTCGTTAGTGGGTAGTTATCCTGCGCCTGTTACGCAAATCAAACAGCCTGTAATTAAGATTCAAACTTCTCAGCCTACCAGTAAACCACTTAGACCTACTCAAATAATAGATACAATCCCTACATCAAAGGCGACTTCTAGTGAAGTACGAATAATAAATTGTGTCTTATGTGAGGGGGAACATAGACCCTCCACATGTAATATATATTCAGATTGTTACACGAGAGTTGAAAGGTTAATGCGCCTTGGTATTTGCCTAACCTGTCTCCGTGGTAAACATGCTTCAAATGTATGCCCTATAAGCTTAAAGTAATCGTCCAGACCCATTTTTTTTTTTGCCGAATTATGTTGAATGTAGGGTGGGTTGGGGAGATACCGTACATATGGATGTAACGTACAGATGCTCCCTTGGCCATATTTATAGGTTTAGGATAGTTACCGTATAAATGTAGTAAGAGAAAAGGGGTTCGATCAGCTGAGCGGGAGAGATTTGGATGGTCGGCGCTTGGATAATTTTAGAGGTGAGTTTTGTTGTTTTTGGCATGTCCCATGTAATATTTGGCCTCCATTTCATGGTCTCTTGTGTTCATGAATATGCCAGCAGTGTGGGGGTAAGGTATTAAGTATCGAAATGTGTTCAGTTGTGATGTACCAAAGGGATGTAAAAAAATTCCAGCCACACGAACGATCCGAAATGTTTTTTTCCATGGAATGGCGTCATGGGCATTCGACAGGGGGTTTTTTTTAAAAGTACTTAACACCACGTGTAAAAAAAATTTAATTCTGGTATGGGTTTTGTGTTTTCAATAAAAGTCATAGGAGCAGCAAATAAAAATTTAAAGTGACACCTACCAGTAGTGATTTCATTCACTGTTTCATAATCTAACCTAAACTGGGTTAATCCATGCTTGTCAAGATTGTGTAGCCAAATGAAACTAGGCTTGGGGCCTTATCTACTTCTAAAGGAATTCCAAGAGTGTTAAGTTCAATCAAATTTAAAAAAATGCCAAATATTGCTTTTAAATCATCTGCTTTATTTAAATAATTTTTTAATTTATTTTTCCCCTTTTGGGAAGTGTACGAAGCATTTCCCCTGTTTTAAGTACATTATTAGGGTAATGAAAGTATTAATATATTGCAAAATAACACAAACCTCTTTTTTCCCGGACTAATAGGGGGGGCATGGTCCGGGAAACCCGAAAAAAAGCCCGGGGGAAATTCCCAAACGTCCGGGAAATTACCCTTTAAAAAAAAAAACCCAAAAAAAAGAAGTCCGTGCCATTACCCACCCGGACGTTTATCCTACTCTAGTATTTACGTCCGCAACCGCCCAATACAACTACCCCCCCGCGGACCTTTTTTCGTCCGCTGAAAATGTGCACCCGGCGGGAGGCAGCGGAAAGTGTTCAATAGTCTAGAGAGTTTCCTGCACCAGGGTAGTGGGGGTCAGGGGATAAGGAGGCGGTGCAGGTAAAACCCTGAGTGTGTGTGCCCAAATGTAAACAATACGACCGTGAGCATGCTGCCACCTGCGGGAGGCGTGGACACTGACCAGGGTGACAGGAGACGCTCGGACCGCCGGACAACTTTGTCAATTTACGAACAGGACCAGGCATTTCAACATAAAAAAAAAAAAAAAAAAATGGACTCTGGCATATCCCCGGACCTCGGAATTTGTCCGGCAAATCCGATATCCGGGAAATTGAGGTCCGGGAAATCGAGGTTTGTGTGTATATATTAAAAAAAAAAAATCCAGGAACTTCAAAGTCAAAATTTATTTTCACTTTTTTTTACTTTCACTTTTTAATTGATTAAAATTGCTTGCACTATTATATTGCTAATATAAATTGATTTGATTTCATCACTAGGGTCCATTTCATGAAATGTGTTGCCCTAATTCAACTGTGCTTGATTTTTTTATTTTCAATTTTTTTTTTTACTTATCGATAAATATCTCTGTATGGAGCGTCCTCACCTATGGATGGTCCGTACGTTTTTAGTTTTTTTTTTCGGGCCTATTTTTCAGTTGCTTTTATCATGTTGCCAGAGTTGTGCCTTACACATAATGTAGTCCATATCTTATATTTTGTAATACATAATAAAAACATTCAGATTTCACTCAATTTTTTTTTTCCTGATTTAAAAAAAAAAAAGTGTACGGTACATCCCCAACCCACCCTACATTCAAAACACCTAATCCACCAAAAATAATTGTTTTCCAGGCCTTATTTCCGTAAAAACACGACTTTTGTAAAAAGCGCGCGAGAAAAAAAATCTTCCCTCCAACAGGGCTACGACTGTTATTGATGACGTCAGAACAGGGACGCCCGCAGACACTCTGTCTGACACCTGTCGGCAAATGTTATGATGAGCGATTGTACTTCGGTGTCAGACAGTGAATCTGTCGCTGTGACAGATTTAGAGTACGATGCTCAATCTGACACCGAAAGAAAGGACGCTGGTCGCGAATACTATGAGGAAAACGAACCTCAGATTGTCATGGGATCCTATATGTTTGAGCCCGAGTACAAGGTGGATTAACAGGTTTTTAGCAGAGCCTGAGGTTCAGCAGGAGGACTGGCACTTCTCCAAAACATGGATTGTAAATAAGGTTAAACCCTGTGTGTGTGGGAATCACAATGAAAGGGACTTTCGAGAAAATCCTATGGTTAGTTTTGGAGCTACAGTCAAACGTCATTACTCGGAAACCACATACTAGCATTAACTACAGCATAGAGTTGGAAAATATGCGGGCGGGAAGGCAGAAAGTGTGACAGCCACACCACCACAGGGTCTCTCACCACAGGGCACGCCCACTCCACAACTGGTTTACTTGGTTTACTTGGTTTACTTGGTCTTGTTAAGAGGCAAAGCCTCACAGTCGTGGTGGTCCACCGCTGCTGCCAGTCCTGGCGTCCCTGTCTAACAGGGCCACCTGGTATGGTGTTGGACTGAGTCACTGTCTTACGGGGGGGGGGGGGGGGGGGGGGGGGGGGGGGGGGGGGGGGGGGGGGGGGGGGGGGGGGGGGGGGGGGGGGGGGGGGGGGGGGGGGGGGCGCCGCCCTTGTCCAGCACACCCGTGTACACAGGCTCACCTCACACTCGTCGTCCCAACCCCACACACTGGGTAGGCGGCTAATCGCGCTGCACTCTCTCACCCAGTCTTTCACCCGCTGTGTACCCTCACTACACACCGTTTCTCAACACAACTGCTCGCCCCAACACACTATAGGCATGTATCACCCTACACACGCCACTCCTTTCCGTGTGCAAGCTTTTCTCGAAAGACACAGCTGTCTTGCTGCACCCATAAAGGATGCATGCATGTGGCATATAGCAAAAAAAATCTATCAGAAACACCCAAATATCTTCAAGTACTATATTTATCTCTGTGTTTACGTGCCTCTGATCAAGTGCGGGAAGATGAGCCTCCCTGATGCTACGTCACCGAGCCTGAGCATGAGCGTCTGCAAACCTTGAGAGCGTTTTGAAAACTCGGGGAATTTGCAGATTTTGATTGCGGATTATTTAAAAACGGCTGACTGGATACAAAAAGTGACGACGTATTGTTGATATACGCGTTAATGGCTATGGTTTGATTGCATTAAATCAGGAATGATGAAATGGTCTGGACGATTACTTTAAGAACTTGTAGGAAATGTAAACAATCTGTTCATAACATCGCTCTATGTCCTAACAGTGATAACAACTCAGACCCTACAATAGTTAAAATGGCAGTCACTAATAAGAGTAGTTCAGCAGCTGTTCCAACTGCCGAGTTGAAGGTGTGCCATAATGGTAATGCAGTCATAGTAAAGACTATGTTTGACAGTGGTGCACAACGATCCTTCATAAGCAGAGATAGTTGAATTATTACAACTACCCATAATTAATAAAGTGAACATAGCCATATCAGGTTTTCTCGCCAATAATGAGGCTCAAACCTATGACATAGTTCAACCCCTAGTCCAATTAGGAAGATATAAATGTAGGGTAGCTGCTGTAGTAGTAAATAATATTGGTATCAGTTTAACTGTTAATGGACTAAAGGACACAGCTGAAATGATGAGGGATAATGGTGTTAAACTAGTTAGTAACACCTTCAAAGACGTTGATGGACCTTTCCAATTAATAATAGGAGCCGATTATTTTGGGCGTTACCTAAGGAAGGTCATCAAAATACATAACGTCTCAATGTTCACTAGTGCTGGTGGTAAGGTAATAATGGGACCCATCCCACATACCCATACAGTCAAACAGGAGAGTATTCCTAGTCATGCACAACCCCTATTAATTACCAGAATAGGAACCACTTTCTTGCCCACACCAATAAGTGAGGTTTTAGAGGAAAGTGGTATTCCAGTTCATAATGAATATATTGCCACTAATGAAAATCCTAATAATTATGTGTCGCGAGGAGATAGCAACCTCAAATTGAATACAGGATTATGGTTTAAAGGCCCTACCTGGCTGAAAGAGTGTAATAATAATCCTAATATGGTTTCCACTCAGTCAGACATATCTGAAGATATAATAAGGGAACCTGAATTGATCCCAGATCCTGTGATAGACATAGAAAGGTTTTCCTTATTGAGCAATATTCCCTGTAGGGTTAATACTCCCTGCAAGGTTAATATTCCCTGCAAGGTTAATAAAAGGGATAGCTCTGATCCTTTGAAGTTTTGTATCAGAACAATACAGAAGCAGGTATTTCCTGAGGAATATCAGCTGTTGGCTTCAGCCAGCCCCCATAGGAACAAATTTACCATATTGGGTCTGTTCCTTGATCATGAGGTGTCGAGGTCGAAATTTTCAAGCTGACCTTCCAAATAAAACCTGCCATCCCATACTAATTCCCAAACACCATCATCTTACTAAATTGTTGGTGGAAAAATATCATAGGAACTCATTACATGGCGGAATGGCTACAATATTAGCCGATATCAGGTGTAATTTTTGGATAAATCATGGTAGACAGGCAGTCAAATATTACCTCAAATCTCTCATTAAATCTAATAGATCTGAGTGTAGACTAGTCTCCTATCTAGGTCCCCCTGAACTTCCCGCTGATAAAGAGATCCTAAAACCAATTGAGGTCAATGGTGAGGACTATACTGGGGATACTATAACATCAGGAGATAACTCTCCCCCCGATCAAGTATATGTCAGCATATTCACTGATACCTCTATCAAGACTATTAATTTTAAAATAGCCAAAGACCACAGTGCCGAAACCACTATTGAAATGTTCCGGCGCTATGTGGCCTGGGGTGATGTCACGTGAAGCGAACCTTCAGTTTACGCCGGCCCCCAGTGTGGAAATTATCCACCAAACACCCTCTCATAATTGGTAGTGGTAGTTTGCTTCCCCCCCCCCTAGTGAGAAGTATTTTCCACTCATCATAGGAGGGCGCAGTATAGGGATATGTATATATAATTATAATGGTAATGGGTAATAATTAAGGTAATTTAAGTAAATGCTAAATACTGGGATGGATAACACTGGTCGACAAAATAAAATTGAAGATATGGTTCTGGACTAAACGAAGCTGATTATAGGTATATCAACCCTGCTGAACTCGAATCTGATGTTCAATTAACTCTATCACGTCCAGTTTTTGAGAACCAGACGCAATTCATGAAAAAATATGGGTAAAATCAGCAGAAATAGGTTTCACCAATGTTTTCATTTTAAACTCTTAATCTTTTCTTTTCTCAAGCCTATTTAGGGCAGTGCAGTGTTTTTGAGTCCGTGTGGTTTGTGCAGTGAGCAGGGGAGGGTGTGCGCGCTGCGTATTGGCGAGGGGTTAGCAGGCTGTGTAGTACATTTTTACCTACTGATCGTACAGCTATTGACATATGTTTAAACATTTTATTTTTCTTTGCATATATGATGTGTTTGATTTAGTGGAGTCCTAATTTTTGTTGGTTTACCGTATATAGTACCTTGTACCGGGCTGTGATGGAGCGCCGTAACTGTGTGAATACATCGGACAGTTTTTGTTACATATGTGGAATTTTTACCCCTGACAGTCCAAAGAAACCTCTTACAAAGAATGTTAAAGCAGCTTATCTGCATTACTTCAAGTGCCGTATAGGTGATCAAGATAAGAAGTGGGCCCCTCACGTAGCATGCAGCCCCTGTGTGAACCACTTGAATGAATGGATGCGTGGCAAACGGCCATCAGGCATGGCATTCGGCATCCCAATGGTTTGGCGTGAACAAAAGGATCACAGTACTGACTGCTACTTCTGCCTCACTAACATCAAAGGATATTCAGTAAAAACACGAGCTAAAATCAGGTATCCTGACGTACCTTCTGCCATCAGGCCTGTGCCACATGGTCCTGATCTCCCAGTTCCAAATGTTCCAATTGCAAGTGCTATAAGTGAATCAGATTCGAACGAGGAGGATAATCCCATGGATACAGACTTAAAGAAATGGCAGACAACAGAGACCCCAAATTCATCAGTCAGGAAATGCTACATGACCTTGCTAGGGACCTAGATCTACCCAAGGAGAAAAGTGAAGTCCTTGGATCTCGTCTCAAGGAATGGAATTTGCTACAAGAAGGAGTTCTCATCACCACGTTTCGTCGTAGACATAAAGAACTTTCAAGTTTCTTCAAGATGGAAACAAGCTCTGTTACTGCTTTGATGTTGACACACTCATGGAACAACTTTGTGAGTCTCACACTTATGATAAGAGTGAGTGGCGCTGTTCATAGATCAGGAAAAAACACGCTAAAGGCCGTTCTTCTGCATAAAGGAATAAGCTTCCGAGTGTTCCAATGCGCATGGCCATGAAATGAGTAAAAACTTATGAAACTATGAAGACTTGTTATCTGCTGTTAAATATGAAGAACATCAGGGGAAATCGTGTGGGGACCTGAAGGTAATCTCCTTGCTTCTAGGACTCCAGTTAGGTTACACAAGCACATGTGTTTTCTTTGTTGTGGGACTCTAGAGCGGACAGCAAACATTACAAACAAAAGGAATGGCCAGCACGACCGAAAGACTCACCTGGCAGGTTCAACTGTATGTACAAACCTCTTGTTGACAGTGAAAAGGTGTACTTACCTCCATTGCATCTGAAACTTGGGTTAATGAAAAAATTTGTGAAGGCCATGGATCAAAATGGTGCTGGCTTTCAGTATTTGTTAGCAAAGTTTGAACGCACTGTATCTGAAGCCAAAGTAAAGGCAGGTGTTTTCAATGGCCCTCAAATTCGTCAACTACTCAATGATGATGACTTTGTAAAGAGCCTAACTGCCCTGGAAAAAGCTGCTTGGAAGAGCTTTTTGGCTGTTATAAAGAACTATCTAGGTAATGTTCAAGCATCGAATTATGAGGAACTTGTAAATGACATGTTGAAGAGTTACCATGCGCTTGGGGCTCGGATGTCACTCAAAATCCAATTTTTCCATTCACATATTGATTTCTTCCCAACGAATCTTGGCGCGGTCCGTGATGAGCAGGGGGAACGTTTCCACCAGGACATTGCCACCATGGAAACCCGATACCAAGGACGATTCAGTCCCAACATGATAGGGGACTATTGCTGGACGCTACAACGTGAAAGTAGCTGCTCCTACAAACGAAAGAGCAAACTACAGAAACACTTCTGATGTACTATGGAGCAGGGTGAGTACTTTTCTGTGTTAGGTATAGTCTTGATCATATGTATATTTAATACCAATTTGAGATCTTGACTGTTCTTCTGAAGAACAGTCTAGATCTGACTGTTCTTCGAACTAGCGCATCTTTCTCTCAAAAAAAATCTCGAAGTTGTGTTCCAAAATATATATATATATAGTATATATATATATATATATATATATATATATATTATATATATAATATAATATAATATTTTATATATATATATATATATATATATATATATAAAGTCGAAATTTACTGTGATTTGGCATATTTTCAGATATATTTGGAACATAATTTAAGTATATTTTTTGCCAGATATGTACATTAGGTCCTAATAAAGCCGCAGGCACCACCAGAATTTAATTAAGAGCAATATATATTAACGTAGGGGGATTGTTTCGATTAATTATATAATTATATATACGTATATAATTATAATAGCTATTAAAATTTAAAATGCCGATATTTCAAAAACTATATGTGCTAGAGAAAAAGCAATGCCATTTTTGAAATCAGCAGCGAAAATGCTTTCCAACCCACACACAATGAACTCAGAACCATTTTTGGTGTCGACCAGTGTAATTGAACATTCCCAGTAATATTAAGCATTTGCACCTTAATTTGCAACGGCTACTCATGGGCTGCCGTACTTTAAATTTGCACCAATCGTGGCCGTTCACCAGCTTGTTACCGAAAGGTGACACGTGGAGATTGTGGTGGCCGCTGCTGGCAGCTCACGGAGAATCAGTACACTCCAGGCATCCGTGAGGATAACATTAAATATAAGTACTTGTCCACAAGTACTAGTACCATTCCAGTTCCCGTGAGAGTAACATCTCTTTGATCTTATCTGATTACATTGATAAGAATTGTATATAGACTCTTTGTACATATAGTTTAAAATCAAAGGACATGTGTAAAGAAACAACACACTGATAACAATCGCCGCGTCAAGTTATTTGGTGTGAAAGCCCTTCTGACGCCTCGATAACAACCAACCTCCAGCCCGCCGCCTCTGTCTTTCAAGGGCGGCTCTGATCATGCGCTACCACTGCAGATCACAAGACCATTGCAGTATTAATACAAGACCTACAGCCCATTTTAACCCACTATCCACCGATAAGTATCCTAGTTAGTTGATTAGCTAGGGTATGGAGTCGGGCAGGGATATATGGGTTTGATCGTTAGGTAAGAACCCTCAGATTAAATATGTTTGTAGCATAAATTTCTGCACACCTCATTATAGCCCTGACATTTACATTACTTCGTGTCATCAGTGTATACATCAGTATGTGTCCATACAGGTGGCTGTGGCCGTGCAGTACGTACCATAAGGGGGGCACGTGAGGGCCACTCAGGGCCATGGCACCGTGCACACAGCTGATCCAGGGACCTCCTCCCCTCAACACTCCCACCACTTCTTCTTGTTGTGACCCTTGACGCTTAGTACTGCTTCATAGGTCCTCTTCAACTTCGTCTCCTTCGTTCACAGACCTGTCAACTCTTCCCTCGGCTAGTTCACCTGGCAGGTTGGGAAACTAAAACATTTCCATTAGTTTTCGGTGCCAACAGCTGATCCAGTGACCTCCTCCTCCTCCTCCTCTTCCGTCCACAACACTCCGCTCACGCCAGAGATGTGAACTTTTGTAGCCCACATTATCGTACCGAGCCACCAAAATTATCGAATTTTCAGATAGAATCGTACAACCTTAGATAAAATAGTATAGTCAGTAAATTACTTTATATAGCATTGAATTCAGCATTCCACATATAAAAATATTTTCTCTTTTCACCAAAATATATAATATACCCAATCATGACACAAAATTCCATGTTAATTTATTTTTTTCCAAAATAAATAAAATTTGATACAACAAAAATAAATTTAGTAATACATCATGACTCAAAAGAAGCTGAACCTTACCGCCCTAACCAACTGAGCCACACGTACGTGCGTGTGTGTGTGCCCGCGTAATATATCTCTACGTAGCTATCATCCTCAAAAGAAAAGAGGAATTCCTGTTCCTCCTCTATTATTTTATCCCCTGTGTCAGCTGGCGCTTATAATTATAGTGTGTCAGTTGTCATCGACTTATCATATCATCTGTTGGGACGAAAGTAACACAATCTCCCTCTTCCCAGTGCACGCCACAAACTCCAAGGCTGGCGAATACTAAGACAGTATGAAAAGTGAATGAACAGAAGTAATTCATCAAAACAAATACTCATTATGCCATGCATACAGTGGTGGATTTCGTAAACATAGAAGCGTACTATCTTATTTGTCATCATCGTTTCATCAATATTTGTATTGAAGTGCAGTGATGACATGCAGGTGGGTTCAGTGCGTTGCCGCCGCAGCGTTACCACGTGTTGGCGCATCACTAGACGTGCGGCGTTATAGTGTGGTTTGCTCGGTCCACAGTCAGGGGCGCCCACAGAGATACCTGTATAGTGGACGCACATATTATAATGGGCCCACTGTTGATGGGTGTGGGTGGCGAGCGAAGCGAGCCTACTCAGCTGGGGGGTCCTGAATTTTTTTGCAGTTTTGATCAATTTTAGGTGCATTTTGAAGCTATCTGAAAGTTATATTAAGGTGAAGTAAACAAAAGATTATTTAGGGGCCCCTAGGGGACCCTTATAGGATTATAAGGGGCCTCATAGGGGCCTCATAGGGGCCCCTAGGGGGGCCCTTATAGGGGCCCACACATGCCTTGAGGATTACAGTGGACGCACGTGCGTCCAGTGCGTCCGCCTGTGGGCGCCCCTGTCCACAGTCTCATACTGTTTAGACTGTGGCTCGGTCCTTCCTCTCACTGTGGTGCGAGGGTTGGGAAGCCCGCCCGCTGAGATTACCATCAGGAGGGAACGTCCCCTGCATCCCTGCACACGTACCCTTAATGGCCTGTCAATGATCACAATGCTGCTGTGATTCAGTCCTAAGAGTGTATTGCTTCATTGGCTTCTTCCTGCTTCCCTTGTGCCGCGTCAGCCGCTAAGCACACGTGGGATCACCCTGGTCATGGCGACACTCCTCGTCATGTACTGTAACTATACTACGTGGACGGCCTTCCCCGGCACTGCATGTCCTGGCGGGGGTGATTGTTCCTTCCTGCGCGTGAGGGGCTGTCAGTCAGGGCCAAGGGGCGGCAAGGGGCTGCCGCGGCACACCCCCGCCCACCACCATGCCGGGGCAGCAGCAGCAGCCTGGGCACGCCGCACCACCGCCTGCCGGGCATCCCCAGGGCGGCGCCGCTGTACTGTACACACACGCGGCGGTATTGTGTTGGTCACCCGTAGCAGCAGTGCAGTGCAGTGCGTGGTGGGGGGTGGGGCGGTGCACGGTGGTGGGCGGGGAGGGGGGCTGCACGAAGGTCACGGTGCAGGGGAGCCTCGGGGCGGCGGCGGCCTGACAGGGATGCCCATCAATGCTGCATCCGCCGCCGCGATGACCACAGCCCCGCCACGCCCCCGCGCCCCTCGCCCCTTATACAGGAAGCCAATGCAACCCCCCTCCCCCTCTCTCTCTCAATCTCTCTCTCTCTCTCTCTCTCTCTCTCTCTCTCTCTCTCTCTCTCTCTCTCTCTCTCTCTCTCTTCTCTCTCTCGTATTATATATAATCAAATTATAGAAATATATATATATATTATATATATATATATATATATATATATATATATATATATATATATATATATATATATATATATATATATATATATATATATATATATATATATATATATATATATATATATATATATATATAAAGCTTGAAAAGGAATGACAAAAATATGTGTTCATTCTGTATACACTAATCACTTCAAACAAAATGTGATTGCTAGTACAGCCCAGATCATGTTTTCTGGTACAATGCCATCGCATCCAAGACGGTCAGTTTGATATGCGATGCCGCGATTGCCAGGCTGAAGGCAACCTATGAGAGAGAGAGAGAGAGAGAGAGAGAGAGAGAGAGAGAGAGAGAGAGAGAGAGAGACTCGTCAGTACAGTTCGGAAAGTGTTTCGATTCTCTTTTCAACACAGAATTCAAACTCGTTAAAGGCGGAAAAAACAGAACCAGGAAGATAATTCAAGAGTTCATAATAGAGTATGCATAACTTTAGCACAAAAACTACTGTTCTTGCACCGTTCTTGCCTTAAAATGCTTCATTCCTGTATTTATAGTGTCGTTTGCTGCTCAGCCGTGCTCGAAACACCGAAACGAAACAGTAAGATCATTAAAGTGACATCGGGTAAGCGGTTGTTGAGTGGCTGCGGTGGCGTCAGTTTTAGTGAGTCTGTGATGGAGCAGAGATGCGGGAAGTGACCGACCTCCCCGACCCCCCCAGCCTTTACCCGCCCCCCTCACGGTGCCTGCACGTTCCAGGGTGCGGGGGCGGCGCGCCACCACTGCCGATGTGGCACTGGCAGCACGAGTGTCAGGCCGCGACCCAGCACCGCCAGTTACCTCTGAGTCGTGGCGCGGGAAGGTTGTGTCGCGCGGGGCTGAGACCTGTCCTCGCATTGCCCTAACACCCGCCTGCTTCGCTGCTCCCTGACCTGCACCGCCACCACACACACCACAGCGGCGGCTCCTCGGCTCTTCATGTGCAGGTGGGTGCCAGGGAGGGCGAGGGCTGGGGCGGCGGGTACATCCTGGGAGACCCGCCTTTCCAGGGCTGCCGCGGCGGGAGGGAGGGTGCCTCGCTGTGCCTCGCTGTGCCGGGCTGCTGTGGCGCCTCTCCTGACGGCGCCACAGCGGGGGAGGGAGTGGCAGGGCTGACACACACACACACACAGATACACACACACACACACACACACACACACACACAGATACACACACACACACACACACACACACACACACACACGTCACAATATTTATCTCACTATTCCTGTCTTGGAATGCAGGGAGCAATGCGTGAGTAAGACGTGACACCCCCCTTACCTCCCCTTACTCTCCCCTCCTACACCTGGGAACATACAAGATAAGGACAGAAAACGTGGTGCGTCAGGAATTCACACACACACACACACACACATTCACACACACACATGCACACACACATGCACACACACACATTCACACACACATTCACACACACATGCACACACACACACACACATGCACACACACATGCACACACACAGTCACACACACACACACACACACACACACACACACACACACACACACCGCGGGGCACCTCCAACTGCGACACACGCCGTCAGCTCGGTGGTGTGTGTTTGTGTTGTGTGTGTGTGTGTGTACATAACAAGCTGTCATGACATGGGGAGGAAGGTGTACAAGTAGGTTCTGTCATATGTCAGTGATGTCAAGTGTGTGTGTGTGTGTGTGTGTGTGTGTGTGTGTGTGTGTGTGTGTGTGTGTGTAACGCCTGTAGGAAGACTGTCTTTGATCTATGGCAGTAAACAAATCTAATTGACTGTATAGGACACCACTTATACTCTCTCTCTCTCGCTCTCGCTCTCTCTCTCGTATATTGATAAATAAACCAAAATAAAGATAAATGGATGTTTGTTGAAAGGGAAAGGAAAAGTTTGTTGTGTGTGTGTGTGTGTGTGTGTGTGTGTGTGTGTGTGTGTGTGTGATCAATAAGGTCCAGTTCTTGCAGACGATGAGGAAAACATTGAGTCACTTTTAAATGTTATCATGTTTGTAAATTTGTATTGACCAAGATCAAGAAGCTACACACACACACACACACACACACACACACACACACACGCACACGCACAGGCACAGGCACACACACACACACACACAACACACACACACCACACACACACACACACACACACACACACACACACAACACACACACACAGGCACAGACACACACACACAGACACACACACACACACACACACACACACACACACACACACACACACACACACAGGCACAGGCACACACACACACACACAGCAGGCGACCTTCATCCCCTGAGTATATATCAGAGAGAGAGAGAGAGAGAGAGAGAGAGAGGAAAAACCCGTAACGCAGGATGATTTGCTGCCGAATTTCTACACGTAGTTTTTTTTTTTCTCTCTCTCTCTCTCTCTCTCTCTCTCTCTCTCTCTCTCTCTCTCTCTCTCTCTCTCTCTCTCTCTCTCTCTCTCTCTCTCTCTCTCTCTCTCTCTCTCTCTCTCTTTCACTTGATTAACCTAGTACAGCGGTCGGCAACCTGTGGCTCCAGAGCCGCATGCGGCTCTTTCAAGAGACATGTACGGCTCCTGCCACCTACTTAAAAATGTCCAATTTATCGTTAAAAAAAGGAGCTAAAATTCTGGCGTAGACGCCGCAGTACAATAATGTATATGACCTAGGTCCTGGGTCTCTAGGAAAATATTGAGATGAATTTTTGTACTTATTAATATTATTATCATTATAATTATTATTAAGGTGTATATTATCATATCTGTGGGTATATTTAACTCCCATATGGTGTTATGGAGGGTATTTTGGAACTTAATTCCAACCAGTAATTGAGTACGAGGTTAAAAGTACTTTTTTCCAATGTATTTTGATGTGTTAAGAATGATGGTCACATTCAGAATCGTCGGAAATGCATAATTTTGCAGTTAACCCCCTTTATCCCTGCTCAAAGACTACTCTATAGAGTAGTCTTTGCCCTGCTTTAGGTTAGGCTACTCAACCAACGTCCAGGTTAGGTTAGCGAACTAGCGAGGGTTCTTGGGGGGCACAGCTCCCCAGTTATGTCAGGTTACGTAACCAATATTGATGTATTGTATCAAACTGCAGTTTTACCGTTGTAGTTAAAGATTTAACTTGAGATATTTCCAGGAATAGGTTAGTAATTCCCATAAATTTTATATAGTGCTTACCGCATATATTTTACGTCATCCACATAATATACGTACTATCAGTATTATAGTATAAAACTCTTTTTCCACTTTCCCCGCCTAAAACCCTGCGTTCCCGACGGGTCCCCAGGGTTGTTATGGAGGGGGTGGATAACTGTAAAATGAGGCATTTCCGACGATTTTTAATGGGATCATTATTCTTAACCCATCAAAATACATGGGAAAAGAGTACTTTTGACCTCGTACTCAATTACTGGTTGAAAGTACCAATTTACCTTATGGATGAGGAACATTTTATTGTTTCGTAATTTTCATTCAGAATTTATACTGCGGCTCCATCAGCACTGTTCTTTTGCCAAGTTTGAAGAAACTGGCTCTTCTCGAATTCTGGGTTGCCGACCTCTGAGTCTGGTCCTAGTACAATGTAGGTCATATCGAAGACTGCATGACTATTTTTTCCTTGAATGGGTCGCGTCATTAGTTCTTGACCTGCATCACTGTTATTGTTGTTGTTGTTGTGTTGTGTTGTTGTTGTTGATTAATGCAGTGCAAGTACCCCCTCCTCTCCCTCCCCTCTTCTCCCCCCCTCTCTCTATCCCCCCTCCCCCTCCCCCCTTCTCCCCTCATCGCGTCCTAAACAAAGTGTATCCTAAACCTAAACATCTGCGTCACGGTGTGTGTGTGTGTGTGTGTGTGTGTGTGTGTGTGTCACGGCAACGATACACGGCGGACGTCAGGCTGTCTGTTGCTGCGGTGGTTTTTTTACTGTTTATTGCTGTTTTTTGCTGTTTTTTACTGTTTATTGCTGTTTTTTGCTGTTTATTGTTGCTGTTGTCGCATTTGTTTGTTTTTTACTGCAAGTGCTGCAAAAAAAGTGAAATTAATGACAATAGCCAAAGAAAGGCTGTCAAGCTGTGTTGCGTTAGATTAGAAAGGTGAAAATTATGTAAAGGAATATAATATTGGATGAGTTTTATGCGTACATACATACATACATACATACATACATACATACATACAGCGTCCGCGAATGTCGGTGCCCGGCTGTAGCAAGGCTTGAACATACATACATACACACAGCGTCCGCGAATGTCGGTGCCCGGCTGTAGCAAGGCTTGAGCATACATACATACACACAGTGTCCGCGAATGTCGGTGCCCGGCTGTAGCAAGGCTTGAACATACATACATACACACAGCGTCCGTGAATGTCGGTGCCCG
>JACEEZ010020842.1:160000-172500 GCA_016584305.1 Chionoecetes opilio
AGTTTATTATGTGTATAAGCTATATGATCCTGCCAACTAATGTGTTGGTCTATAAAGACACCTAGGTATTTAACTGAATTTGATCTTAGTATTACTTCCCCGCACATCTCAATATTTATATTACTGTCCAGACTTTTGTTGCCAGCAAATATCAAATAATTTGTTTTCGCAATATTTAGAGTTAACCTATTTGCTGATAACCAGGATGAAACAGACTAACTCAAAATTTAATGTTCTCGTTAAAAAATTTAAATCTGCTGAAGAATATGTAATGTTAGTGTCGTCGGCAAAAATAATAAATTTCAGTAAATTTGAAGAATTGATAATATCATTGATATATATAAAAAATAACAACGGACCCAATGTTGAACCTTGTGGAACTCCTGTTTTTTAAGTTCTGCAATCCCTGAGCTTATTCTATTCACAGAAGTGTGTTGTTTTCTTTTGCATAGGTAACTCATAAACCAATTCAGACAGACATCCCTTATACCGTAATGCTGTAATTTACTTATCAAAACTTCATGATTCAATGTATCAAAAGCCTTTTTCAAATCCAAAAAAAACGTAATAATATATTTACTACAACCTAACTCCTGCAATACATTATCCATTAACTTTGTAATTGCTAATTTGGGAGATAAATTCTTTCTAAAACCAAACTGCCTATCTGTTAAGATGTTATTCCTAGTGAGAAAATCATACAGTGTCATACATAGCTCGTTCATATATTTTACTTAAAGCTGGGAGTATTGAAATAGGCCGATAGTTAGACACATCATCTAGTTTGCCCCCTTTATGTAATGGGATTACCTTCAACGAAAAGATAGATTAATTAATTTTGAGATAATAGGAGCCAAAGTGGTTGCAGTTTTTTTTAATGACCTGAACATGAATACCATCCTATCCCGGTGCTGAATCTTTTAAAGATTTAATTATTGAACTTACTTCTTCTGATGATGTGTCCAACAGTATAAAGTCTTGGTAGGTGTTTGACAAATAAGACATAGGAGAAATATTACATGGAGGAAGCTGATTAGATAATACCTCACCAATATTTGAGAAGTAGTTGTTAATATAATCACTAATAGCCTGGGGATCATTAACTTTACAATTGTCGATATTCATATATTCCACAACAATATTTTTATCATTCTCTCCATTTATAACTTCATTGATTAGTTTCCATGTTTCTTTGGGATTACCTGCACTATTTTTGAAGTTAGTGTTATTATAATGATGTTTTGCATCCTTTAACATGTTGTTAACCTTATTTCTAAATTCTCTATACTGTACGCCAAATGATAACGGACGTTTTAAAAATTTCTTGTACAATTTGTGCCTTTCCTTAATGTATCCTAGAAGTTCTGCTGTGACCCATGGCTTATTGACTTATTTCTCTTTAATCTTGACTGTCTTAAGAGGGATGTTTTCATCAACTACCTTTGTTATGGCGTCTGAAACTGTATTATAAGCTGTGTTTGGGTTGTTATCTATGTGTAAATCATCAAACGTATCCTTCATAGCTCGACATATAAGATCCTAATTCACATTTTTGTAGTCCCTGTATGAAAAACATAATGGTTTACCTTTATCCCTCTTACCTTTACACTGAATTATTGGAGCAAAGTGGTCAGTTACATCAGTCAATAGAATGCCAGTCCCTGAGATAATATCAAGATTATTGGTCCACACATGATCGATGATCGTTGCACTATTCTTGTAGACGCTTGTGGGTTTATTTATACAAGGATAATAACCATAGCTTGCAAGTAAATCAATGAATATTCTGACATTAAGCTGTGAACTGTGGAGTAAATTAACATTAAAGTCTCCTAATAAAATACATGTTTTACCAGTTATTGCAATGTCACTGAGAATGTTATCAAAGATCTCAATAAATGAATGAATACTTGCATTAGGTCTTCGATAAATAACTCCAAAAATAATGGGTTTACTTAGGTAAAAAGCTTCAATGAATAATGTTTCTATACTGTCACTCATCTTACATAAACTTCTACAAACATGACAGGAAATAAAATTTCTTGCATACATACAAACCCGTCCTCCATAATGGTTGCTATTGTTGGTAAATAATTTATATCCTTTCAAAGTATATAAATGTTCGATATCCTTAGAAAGTCGTGTCTCACAGTAAGCCATTATATCTATGTTTTGGCTGTTAGAAGTAATACCAGAATAAAGTAAAAATTTATCTAAATTATTAGGAATACTATTTATGTTGTACATTATAAGTGTTGGACAAAGATAATTACTGTTTAACAATTGATCAAAATCAACTTGGTTATAATATTTAGAATTTGGCAATGTAATATTTAAAACGTTGGGTTCAGGGTCAGAAAGGTTTACGTTACTTGAATCGTAATAGGTATTAAATTGATAGTTAAGTTTATCAAAATCATGAAAAGTTAATGATGAGCTTACATTCAACAAATCAAGAATTTCATTATCATCCAAATGAGGGAAAAAAGCCATTATAAGGGATGAATTCTACACAATATTACAAGTCAAAAGAACTTACTTTGTCGCTTTTGTTTTTTTCGTTTGTCTTGTGCCTCGGGCCACTGCCTGTTCCTCATCTACCTGTTCGGGCAGTTCACTTGAAGGGTGTTGGGCAAGGAAGCTAGAGAGACAGCTCTCTAGCTGTTCTCTAGCTTCCTTGGTGTTGGGTCACCTCAGCTGCGGCGGCAGTTGAGCTCGACGCAGCCTGGTGCTCGTTTGTCTGTGTGTCTGTCCTCGTAGAGTCCGATTGTTGTTCCCTCCTTTCGCGTATTATCAGTCTTGTGTGGCTGAAGTAGGCGATTTTTCCTTCTGCTCTTGCTTTCTTCAAGTTAGGTAGCTGAGCATTCCGGAGTTGAACTGATGCTTCACACAAGTCTTCATTGATGAATATATGAGTGTTCTTTAGCTTTGAAGAGTTCCTGAGTGTTAGTTGACGGTCGGTAAAACTCGTGAATGGAGCCACAACTGTGCGGTGGCGAGTGGTACCCATCATGGGCCTGGGAGCCACCCTGTGTGCTCGTTACAGCTGGACTGTTCCAAGGTTCAGCTTGTCACTGAGTAGGCGTTGAACCATGTCTTGAGTCTCCTCCCAGGATTCATTCGGCTTCTCTTCCAAACCATCGAAGCGAAGGTTGTTACGCCTGGAAGAGTCCTAGCTCTTGATAGTCCAATCGGTCGTTAATCTTGTACATTTTCTCTTCAACATCAGATTTCTTGGTTAATTCTTTCTTCAGGCTGGAAACTTCTTCAGTTAAAGTCTTGTTGTCAAACTTCAGCGTATCCACCTCTTTTTGGGTGAATTCCAGTGAGTGAGCAAGTTCTTGATTACGTTGTTCCAATTGCCGTAGTCTGCTAGTTATTTCCGTCATCAGCATTTCTGTTGCATCCTTGTATGCCTTCTGTTGAGCTTCAAGCAAAAGCTTGAGGTCTTACTAGATACCATGCTTGCAGTCTTGTGCTGAATTGGTATTTGTAGTCACTTGATACGAAACTTGATCCACAAAATCACCAAGTTTGGGTAAATTGCGGAGCGAGCAGAAATACGTCCGTTTGCCAAGGCGACTAGACTAGTGACTCCAAGAGAGACTCCAAGAGAGAGAGTCTCTCTCTCTCTCTCTCTCTCTCTCTCTCTCTCTCTCTCTCTCTCTCTCTCTCTCTCTCTCTCTCTCTCTCTCTCTCTCTCTCTCTCTCTCTCTCTCTCTCTGGATTAGAACGAACACACACATAATTGAGTTGGTAAAAGAATAAAATGACTTCAATCATTCTTATAATTCATGTCATTATAGATAACTGCATATACTTTGTTCTTCCCGTTAGGTGTTATCACGTAGTTCAGGATATTTTATTGCTATCATTGAATGTTACTGTCATTAGCCTGTCCTAAAGTGGTAGTTGGTGCCATGAAGTAGTTATTTTGCTCATTAGTTGGAGTAGTAGTAATAGAAGCAGTACTAGTAACAGTAATAGCAGTAGTAGTTAGGAAGTATAGCAATAGTAGTAGTAGTAGTAGTAGTAGTAGTTAAGAAGTGTAGTAGTGTAGTAGTAATAGTAGTAGTTGTAGTTGTTGTTGTTGTTGTTGTTTGTTACGTGGTTGTTATCAAGTGAACGATGTTTTTTTCATCATTCACAACTCAATATTATGTTATTTTGTCCTTTTTGTTGTTTTCGTTGTTTCTCAATTTTTTGTTTTCTTTGCGTATTTTCTACATTCTTTAGATTTTCTTTCTCTTCTTCCCTTCGTCAGCTGCTGCCTCGGTATAATGTACAGCAGAAGGACGTCATGTATTTCCATTTCCCTTTTACTCTGAACCACTTGGCAGGAATTTTTTCGGCGAGGGTCAGAATTTTTTCTTCGCCCGCCAGTCTGGTAAAGCCGCCAGATTTCTCGCCAGCCGCTGGATGATAAATATTTCCGCCATCAGCTGATTCCCTCTTCAGGCCTGATTTCTTATTTCTGCTGCTGAAACAATAGTTGTGGCAGTGTTAGAGGCTTGTCCAAGGCATTACGTGAAGCATAAGTGCCACCAAAGCAAGGCACAGGTGTACACGGCAGGGGACGCGGCCACATCGTTAGAACCTGTAATAAATATATTTTTAAACTGACTGTTAGTGTATACTGTTTTCTTACAAGGAAGGACATTTTAGGGGGGGGGGGGCATGGCCCCCTTGGCCCCCTGGGTGCGCCCCTGCCACTTGGGTAGTAGTGAAGTGTAGAAGTAATGAATGGTGGGAATCCAGCGTGTAATACAGCATGGACAAGACGGAGCCTTTCATTACAGCAACAGACAAGACAGCCACCAGGATACCACTGCGTGGCAGGCTGACGACCTCTCTCTCTTCCTTGTCGTGTCGCCTTAATCTCTATCTCTCTCTCTCTCTCTCTCTCTCTCTCTCTCTCTCTCTCTCTCTCTCTCTCTCTCTCTCTCTCTCTCTCTCTCTCTCTCTCTCTCTCTCTCTCTCTCTCTCTCTCTCTCTCTTGTATCTTCTTTATCCTCGTTGTTCTTCCTTCTTTACTTCGTCCTCGTTTCCCACTCTCTTTCTCTATTTCCCCTCATATTTTTCTCCTCCCTCCTCTCGTCTCTCCTCCTCCTCTTTTCCTCTCCTCCTCCTTCCTCGTCCTCCTCCTCCTCCTCCTCTCCTCTCGTCCTCCTCCTCCTCCTCCTCCGTCTCTCCTCCTCCTCCTCCTTCCTCCTCGCCTCTCATCTCGTCCGTCCAAAAATTCCAAGCACTCGCAACACCCCCGTGCCTTATCCCATTTGCTCTTCATGCCCCCCCCCCTCCTTTACCTACCTGCCTCCCTCCTTCCCCTCTTTCTTACTGCCCCCTCCTCCTCTTTCTACCTTCCCCTCCTCTCCCTCTTTCCTTACCTCCCCCCATCCTCCCCTTTCACTCCCCCTCCTCCCTCCTCTCAACGCGCCAAATATTTGTTCTTCGGAGTCTGTGAAGCCCTCTCTCCTCCTCCTTCTCACTCCTCTCCTCCCTCTCGCCTCTTCTCTTCTGCCTCTCTCTCTCTCTCTCTCCTCTCTCTCTCCTCTCTCTCTCCTCTCTCTCTTCTCCTCTCCTCTCTCTCTCTCTTCTCTCTTCCTCTCTCCCTCCTCCCTTGGTTTTCCTTAATAACTGTTGTGTCTATTGATTCCAGAAGTTGGGATTCAAGTGCCTCTCGGATGATTTTTTAGGGGGGTAAGGGTGGTATTATTAGTGTGTGTGTGTGTGTGTGTGTGTGTGTTTGTGTGTGTGTGTGTGTGGTGTGTGTGTTGTGTGAGTGTGAGTGTGTGTGTGTGTGTGTGTGTGTGTGTGTTTTTGGTTTATGTCGTCTCTTTCTCTCTCTTTTTCTCTTTCTCTCTCGCTCTATCTATCTATCTATAACTCTCTATCTATCTGTCTGTCTATTTATCTATCTATATATGTATTTATTTATTTATCGTCGCTTTTTTGTGTTAGAATTCCTACTTGTTTTTGTTTTTCTTCTTTTTCTTCTTCTTCTAATTATTATTATTATTATTATTATTATCATCATTTTTCTTCTTTTTGTAATTATTATTATTATCATTATTATCATTTTTCTTCTTCTCCTTCTTCTCCCTCTTGGTCTTCGTGGCATTCTTCAAATTTCCTCCCTCGCTTGTACCACCTTCCTCGGCCTCCCCCTCCTCCCCCTCCTCCCCCTCCTCCTCCTTCCCCTCCTTCCCCTCCTCCTCCCCCTCCTCCCCCTCCTCCTCCTCCTCCTCCTCCTCCCCCTCCTCCTCCTTCCTCCTCCTCCTCCCCCTCCTCCTCCTTCCTCCTCCTCCTCCTCCCCCCCTCCTCCTCCTCCTCCTCCTCCTCCTCCTCCTCCTCCTCCTTGACGTCAGCCTGAAATATGTAATAGAATAATGCATAAGACCTTTCTTCTCACGGTAATTATGCTCTGCCTGGGTAGTCATGAATGTGAGAGAGAGAGAGAGAGAGAGAGAGAGAGAGAGAGAGAGAGAGAGAGAGAGAGAGAATTTTTTTTTTTACTTACATATTTAAAAAAGAAAAATTGCATTAGGTTTATCCGATGTCATTTTCCTCTCTCTTTCTCTCTCTATCTCTCTTTCTCTCTCTATCTTTCTTTCTCTCTTTCTTTCTTTCTTTCTTGTCACACACAGGCAGTAACAGGTGGTATCTGAGTCACGTGTTCTCAAGACCGGTATCGAACACGTGTCTCGGCCAACATGTTATTTTGTTTCTGTTATGTTTAGTTAATGTAAAATGTTATTTATTCATGTGATGTAATTATTTGTGTTATTATTCATGTTACATTTATTTATTTATTATGTTATTTGTTTATTATTCTTTTTATTTTTTTATTTGTTATTTTTTCTTTATTTATTTTTTCTTTCTTATTTTATTTGTTTAATTTTTGTCTTGTTTTATTTGTGATTTTTTTTTCTTTAATGTTTTGTTAATGTGATAATGTGTTGATGCCTTTGTTGTTGTTCCTTTGTTGTTCCCTCTGTGTTCCTGCCTTTGAGGTTCCCTGGGTGAGGGTCTCTTGTGTTCTTGTTGTTGTTCCTTTTTGTTCTCCTCTGTTCTCGTGTGCTGGTCTATATTAATGTTTTATTTCAGTTCTTGTGTCTTTACATCCACTGTTCTCATTTGTTGTTCCATTCCCCTGTTCCATTCCCCTGTTCCATTCCACTGTTCCATTCCACTGTTCCATTCCCCTGTTCCATTCCACTGTTCCATTCCACTGTTCCATTCCACTGTTCCATTCCACTGTTCCATTCCACTGTTCCATTCCACTGTTCCATTCTACTGTTCCATTCCACTGTTCCATTCCCCTGTTCCATTCCCCTGTTCCATTCCACTGTTCCATTCCACTGTTCCATTCCACTGTTCCATTCCACTGTTTTCGTTTGCTGTTCCATTCCCCTGTTCCATTCCACTGTTCCATTCCACTGTTCCATTCCCCTGTTCCATTCCACTTTTCCATTCCACTGTTCCATTCCACTGTTCCGTTCCCCTGTTCCATTCCACTGTTCCATTCCCCTGTTCCATTCCACTTTTCCATTCCACTGTTCCATTCCATTGTTCCATTCCCCTGTTCCATTCCCCTGTTCCATTCCACTGTTCCTTTGTTCCATTCCACTGTTCCATTCCACTGTTCCTTTGTTCCATTCCCCTGTTCCATTCCACTGTTCCTTTGTTCCATTCCACTGTTCCATTCCCCTGTTCCATTCCCCTGTTCCATTCCACTGTTCCATTCCACTGTTCCATTCCCCTGTTCCATTCCACTGTTCCATTCCACTGTTCCATTCCACTGTTCCATTCCACTGTTCCATTCCCCTGTTCCATTCCCCTGTTCCATTCCACTGTTCCATTCCACTGTTCCATTCCCCTGTTCCATTCCACTGTTCCATTCCACTGTTCCATTCCCCTGTTCCATTCCACTGTTCCATTCCACTGTTCCATTCCACTGTTCCATTCCACTGTTCCATTCCACTGTTCCATTCCCCTGTTCCATTCCACTGTTCCATTCCACCATTCCTTTGTTCCATTCCACTATTCCATTCCCCTGTTCCATCCCACTGTTCCATTCCACTGTTCCATTCCACTGTTCCATTCCACTGTTCCATTCCCCTCTTCCATCCCACTGTTCCATTCCACTGTTCCATTCCACTGTTCCATTCCACTGTTCCATTCCACTGTTCCATTCCCCTGTTCCATTCCACTGTTCCATTCCACCATTCCTTTGTTCCATTCCACTATTCCATTCCCCTGTTCCATTCCACTGTTCCATTCCACTGTTCCTTTGTTCAGCAGCAAGTTGTTCATAATGAATATGAATAATGTATAAAGTATGGCGGGTTTATTATTCCTATTGAGGCTCACGAGTCACTTATCGCAAAAAAAAATCGTTGCAGTTAAAATTTAGGAGGGATGTAATTGATATTTAACATTGATAATTTGTAAGTCTCTCTCTCTCTCTCTCTCTCTCTCTCCTCTCATCTCTCTCTCTCTCTCTCCTCTCTCTCTCTCTCTCTCTCTCTCCTCTCTCTCTCTCTCTCCTCTCTCTCTCTCTCTCCTCTCTCTCTCTCTCTCTCTCTCTCTCTCTCTCTCTCTCTCTCTCTCTCTCTCTCTCTCTCTCTCTCTCTCTCTCTCTCTCTCTCTCTCTCTCTCTCTCTCTCTCTCTCCTCTCTCTTCTCTCTCTCTCTCTCTCTCTCTCATTGTCTCTCTCTCTCTCCTTCTCTCTCTCTCCTCTCTCCTCTCTCTCTCTCGTTCTCCTCTCTCTCTCTCTCTCTCTTCCTTCTCTTCTCTCTCTCTCCTCTCTCTCTCTCTCCTCTCTTCCTCTGATGTGTGGGTTTACCTCTCTAACACACAAGATATAACTATGGAGGCACTGTCCTGGCTCCATAGCTATTATTTATGATAAAGTTTATCATTGAGTTGTAGAGTCTGTCATCTGTCACTACTTGTCTGTTTGTCCATGTTATTCCAGGCATCGATTCCTCTCTAGCATTCCTCGTCGTTCAAACCTCTGGTTATTCTTTGCTAGTCCTTCACGTCTCCTTCCTTCCTCTCCTCTCATGCTGTGCTAATTAGTGAGTCTTTTCCGATATTTCTGAGTCCTTCATCAATCTGTAACTCCTTCTCTTCTCTTACTTACTTCCAACATAATTACTTTTGTGTGGGTGTGGGTGTGGTGTGGGTGTGGGTGTGTGTGTGTGTGGTGTGTGTGTGTGTGTGTGTGGTGTGTGTATTCATCTAGTTGTATTCATCTAGTTGTATTTTACAGGGCCTGAGCATCGCTCCCCTGCCCACCCCTCCCCCTATGGCCCCGTCTCCATATCAACATTTATTTTATCATTCTTCCTTAGTGCTTAATGTTGGCCGGAGCCACCACCCCGGGAGGGGGGTCACAAACCCCCGGCTGACACCCGGTACCCATTCACTGCTGGGTGGACAGGGGCTCGGGTTTTTTAAGAAGACCGCCCGTCTGTCTTCGCTCCGGCCGGGGATCGAACCCGGGACTTCTCGGTTGTGAGCCGAGCGTGCTAACCCTTACACTATGGAGTTCCCCATGCGTGTGTGGCGTGTGTGTGTGTGTGTGTGTGTGTGTGTGTGTGTGTGTGTGTGTGTGTGTTGTGTGTGTGTGTGTGTGTGTGTTGTGTGTGTTGTGTGTGTTGTGTGTGTTGTGTGTGTGGTGTGTGTGTGTGTGTGTGTCTGTGTCTGTGTCTGTGTCTGTGTCTGTGTCTGTGTCTGTGTCTGTGTCTGTGTGTGCGTGTGCGTGTGCGTGTGCGTGTGCGTGTGCGTGTGCGTGTGCGTGTGCGAACGTGCGTGTGTGCGTGTGTGCGTGTGTGCGTGTGCGCGCGTGTGCGCGTGTGCGCGTGTGTGCGTGTGTGCGTGTGTGCGTGTGCATTAGGGTTATGACTCGGAATAAAAAATTTGCCTGCTATGAAATTTAATGAACATTTTAGTGCACATTACAAAAAACTTAGTGATTCCGTTCAATTTTTAAAATATGTCCCCCACACAAGCTTAGAAATCTTTGAAATTTTCTAATAGCAATAATTGTATATTACATTGCACAAACTACACATTGTTGGTAACAACTCACCAACAGGCGAGTTCAACCAACATCATCAAGACCTCTATAAGCCTACAGGCGCTATAGGCTCCAACATAAAAAATAAATAAAAAATAAATAAAAAACCATTAGATCTAAATACTTGTCTTTTATGCATTTTTCACCCAGCTCTTCCATCACCTTCACAGCCCTCTTGGCAATCATATTCCAGCGAGGTACATCAAGCACTGATGGTGCCCTGCTCCAGTGAGTTTTCAAGCACTTCAGGGCACTGGCACATCCCAACTTTGTGATGCCGAGGAGGAGGTTGTCATAGGTTGTCTCCTTGAATTTTTGAGTACTGAACCAGGTTTCTTGCCACTTTTCAGCGATGAAACATGCTGGAAGCTCCAAAACACTGCGCCATGATGGCAGTAGAAAGTATGCAATGAGGGTATAAATAGCCCTCGAGTTCCATCGGGCACTGTGTAGCGAAGGCAGCTTCCTCCACTTGATGACCGGGAACGCAGCGTGCTTTTTACAATGCTGGAATGCCTTGCAGAGTTCATACAAGAACTTGAAGTCGTCCCTCCAGCCGGGGTTCTCGTCCACATCCATTTCTGTTTCTGCCTTGTACTCGCTTTGTAGTTCTTTGTAGTTTTCCAACAGTTCATCGATGAACTTGTAGTTCAGACTCGGTTTGGTCGTCGTTTTAGAACCGTAGAAGTCCAGAACGTGTTTCAATAATCTGCCCAATATGTGATGCTGACATCCAATGTATTGAGGCATCTCTAAACCTTTTCCAACCGTCGCTCTCTGTATTCTCACAACAACGCCATTTGATCGTCCAGTGTTTACGGAAGTTGTGTCACACATGATCATTTTAATGCTTGACCAGGCATCATATTCATCAATAATTTTTTCCAGTGCATCATATACATCCTGAGAAGATCCGCTTTTGCACCGTACAACTCCAAGTTTAATCTCTCTAGTTGCACTTTTGAGGCAGACTACATGATACTCATGTTTTAACAGTCTTTTGCCATCAAAGTGTAGACAAAAGTCCTTCTCCTTCAGAAGAAATTTGATTTCATCCTTCATTTTTTCTACAAATCTGTCGACTCCGCGCCAGACACCTGATTGTGTGGGTGTAGGAAGAGCCACACCTTCTTCTCCGAGACTTGCACAGACTTTAGCTGCTTTGTTGGTGGATAATAAGATAAGACTGACGAGTCACCAGTTTTGTGGCCATGTTTTGTGGCCACCAATTTTTGTGGTATGTCGCAGATGGTTTCTCTCTCATGGTTGGCTCTGGCTCATCATCAGAGCTGCACTCTGTTGCGCTGCTCACATTGTTGCTTGAGGTGCCAGATTCATTTTCCGTATTGGGTATACCAACGATTTGCTCATATGGTAATGGTACATGTCTCTGTCTTTTTGAAGGATGCACGGATAAATTTGGTGCAGGCTTATGAGTGGTATAACATATATCCCACCTTCCCACCTGATTTCTTTTGTTTGTGATAAAGCGCTTTATCCTCGCGACAAAGCCAAGCACCATCAACTTTAGTGATGTCAAATATATGCTGTCTATATCATTGAAAAAGTCTTTTTTTCGGTCTCCGTTGGTTCTTCTCATGCAAACCTATAAGTTTGGTCAGTCGTGCATTTATGGCTTGCTAACTAAGAGTGGGAAAGCTGAGTTTTTCCCACAACAGAGTTAATTCATTGACAATCCGTTGAATTCTAGTATTTTTCATTTTCTCTTCTGCCAGTAACGTGTGGTATCTTCCCAAAATATGTCACTTTTGAGGTAGCCTGGTGTAACTTGACAAGCATTCAACACAAGGAAGGTCACGCCGCCTTGTATGGACGGCTAATGGTAGATTTGAAGCCCATTTTCGTGCATTCTTTTCAACTGTGTCACCAGATCTGAAGTATGACATTTCTTCTATGAGGCTGCAATACAAGAAATATAAATCGTTGTTAGAAGTGCAAATCGCTATACCCAACGAAGACTTTACCAGGTACAACTTGCATTGAAATTACGATTTTTTCATAAATTTAATGTTAAATAGAGGACCTCACCATAACATAGTGAAAATTCAGCAATATAAGTGCCTCGGTGGGGGAAATATTTTCATACAAAAGAACAATAACTATAACTAATATGATAAGCATATGAAACCTCATCGCTTAACATAGCAGGAATTTTAAAATTCGAAAAAAATATGTTTTAGTCATAACCCTAGTGTGCATGTGTGTGTGTGTGTGTGTGTGTGTGTGTGTGTGTGTGTGTGTGTGTGTGTGTGTGTGTGTGTGTGTGTGCATGTGTGTGTGTGTGTGTGTGTGTGTGTGTGCATGTGTGTGTGTGTGTGCATGTGTGTGTGTGTGTGTGTGTGCGTGTGTGTGTGCATGTCTGTGTGTGTGTGTGTGTGTGTGTGTGTGTGTG
>JACEEZ010020842.1:185000-187500 GCA_016584305.1 Chionoecetes opilio
ACCTACGTCGGACACACAGACACACACACAGACAGACAGACACACTTTAGCTTATATTATTATAGATTATTATTTTATTTATACTATTTTTACTATTACTTTTATTCCTATGAACAATTATTATTATATTATTATTTTTTTTTTTTTTTTTTTTTATTATTATCATTATTATTATTATTATTATTATTATTATTATTATTATTATTATTATTATTATTTTTATTATTATTATCATTATTATTATCATTATTATTATCATTATTATTATTATTATATATACCATTATTACTTTTTTTACTATTTTGTCTTTACTATTATTTTATTTTATTATTTTCATTTCCTTATATGATAATCTTTTACTTAATCTTCCTTTCCTTTATTTTACTAATCTCTTTTCCTCCACTACCAATCCCCTAATCCCCCCATCCTATCCCCTAATCCTACACCACTACAACATCCTTACCCCCAATCCTCCCCCTACAACAACATTACCCCCCAATCCCCAATCCTTCCCCTACAACAAGCTTACCCCCAATCCTCCCCTCCCCTACAATAACATTACCCCCAATCCTCCAATCCTCCCCCACTACCACAAGCTTACCCCCAATCCCCCAATCCTTCCCCTCCCCTACAACTCTTGTCCTTGACATATCAAGTTGACTGTTGCTGTTGCCCTTGACATATCAAAAGCTTTTGATAGAGTCTGGCACAAATCTTTAATTTCCAAACTACACTCATTCGGTTTCTATCCTTCTCTCTGTACCTTCATTTTAAGTTTCCTTTCAAACCGTTCTATTGCAGCTACTGTAGACGGACATTGTTCTTCTCCTAAATCTATCAATAGGGGTGTTGCCCAGGGTTCTGTCCTATCACCCACTCTCTTTCTATTATTCATTAATGATCTTCTAAGTCTAACTCAAAGCCTTATCCACTCCTACGCTGATGATTCTACCCTGCATTTTTCAACGTCGTTTATTTGACGTCCAACTGAACAGGAACTAAGTGATTCACGGAGAGATGCCACCGAGCGCCTAACTTCTGATCTTTCTATTATTTCTGATTGGGGCAAAGCAAACCTTGTTTTGTTCAATGCCTCATAAACCCAATTTTTTCACCTATCTACTCGACAAAACCTACCAGATAACTATCCCCTCTTCTTCAATGACACTCAACTGTCTCCTTCTTCTACAATGAACATTCTAGGACTATCCTTTACTAAACATCTGAACTGGAAATCTCACATCTCATCTCTTGCTAAAACAGCTTCTAAGAAGTTAGGTGTGCTTTGGCGTCTGCGTCCTTTTTTTTCTCCCTCCCAATTGCTTGCTCTGTACAAGGGCCTTATCCGCCCATGTATGGAGTATGTCTCACATGTTTGGGGAGGATACACTCATACAGCTCTCCTAAACAGGGTTGAGTCAAAAGCTTTTCGTCTCATCAACTCCTCTCCTCTGACTGACTGTCTTCAATCTTTAAATCACCGCCGCAATGTTGCTTCTCTTGCTCTCTTCTACCGTTATTTTCATGCTCACTGCTCTTCTGAACTTGCTAACTGCATGCCTCCCCCACTCCCGCGGCCTCGCTACACAAGACTTTCTACTCATTCCCATCCCTATTCTGTCCATCTTCCTAATGCAAGAGTTAATCAGTATCTTTACTCTTTCATCCCTTTCACTGGTAAACTCTGGAACTCTCTTCCCGTTTCTATTTTTTCACTTTCCTATGACTTATATCTTTTCAAAAGAAGAGTAACAAGACACCTCCCGAACTAAATGGCCTACCCCTTTGTTTTTATTTTATTCTCTTACTGGCTACTTTATAGGGACTGGCAACTAAGCGGGCTTTGTGTTACCCATTTTTGTTGTGCCCTTGGCCAGATCCCTGTGATGTAAAAAAAAAAAAAAAAAAAAAAAAATTGCTTTCCCCCAATCCTATTTCCTTCCCTCCCTCTTTTCATCCTCTCAGTTTAAACCATTTTTCTTACTCAACTTTTCCCCACTCCTAAACTTCCTTATTTTGCCACCTACAACCACCTGCTGCCCACCATAACTCCCCCAATAATAGCTCCCCCAATAACTGCCCTCCCCAACACCCCCACCATCCAGCCCCCTCCTCCTCCCTTCCCCCTTATTTCCCTAGTTCCTTTTTTCCTTTCTAGTTTTTGCTGTTCAGACACAAACATATGTTGATGAAAGAACATGTTTATAAATGAATGCCTACGTGTGTACATATGTAGATATAGATGCATGTATGTATGTAAGTACGTGACACAGACATGGTTTAAAGAAGAAGAGAGGGAGAGAGAGAGGAGAGAGAGAAGAGGAGAGAGAGAGAGAGAGAGAGAGAGAGAGAGAGAGGAGAGAGAGAGAGAGAGATAGAAGAGGAGAGAGAGATGAAGAGGAGGAGACGGAGAGAGAGAGAGAGAGAGAGAGAGAGAGGAGAGATTAGCATTACAGGACTTTTTAGGAGAAAGTTAAGAAATTTGAAGCAATTTGTTGCG
>JACEEZ010020842.1:200000-205000 GCA_016584305.1 Chionoecetes opilio
AAACCCCCCCAAATAATATCTAAATCCTTCCAAAAAAAAAAAACATGGCCTTTCCCAAAAAAAAAAAATGGGGGGGGGGAAAAAAAAAAGGGGGGGGGGGGAAAAAAAAAAAAAAAAAAGGGGGGGGGGGAAAAAAGGGGGGGGGGGGGGAAAAAAAAAAAAAGGGGGGAATCTTCTTTAAAATTATCCGTTTTGTTTCCCTTTCTTTCAAAAATTTTTTTTTATTTCCTTTTCCCAAAATTTTTTTTTTTTTCCTTTTTTCTGTTTATCTCTTTTTCCCTTTTTTTCCCCTTTTTTTTCCCTTTCTTCATAATTTACCCTTTTTTCTTTTTTCCCCTTCATATTTATCCTTTTTATCCCCCTTTCCTTCTATTTCCTTTTTTTTTCCTTTCCTTCAAAATTTTATCCGTTTTTTTTCCCCTTCCTTTTAAAATTTATTCGTTTTTATCCCTTTTCCTTTCATAATTTATCCGTTTTTATCTCCTTTCCCTTCATAATTTTTTCTTTTTTCCCCTTTCCTTCATAATTTATCCGTTTTTTTCCCTTTTCCCTTCAAAATTTTATCCGTTTTTTCTCCTTTCCTTCATAATTTTTCCTTTTTTTTATCTCCTTTTTCAATTTTATCCGTTTTTTCCCTTTCCTTCAATTTACCCGTTTTTTCCCCTTTTCCTTCATAATTTATCCTTTTTTTACTCCTTTCCTTCATTTTTTTTCCTTTTTATCCCCTTTTTTCATAATTTATCCCGTTTTTCTCCTTTCCTTCAAAATTTATCCGTTTTATCCTTTCCTTCATAATTTACCGTTTTTATCCCTTTCCTCAAAATTTATCCTTTTTATCCCTTTTCCTTCAAAATTTTTTCCTTTTTTCTCCTTTCCTTCATTTTTTTCCCTTTTTTTATCTCCTTTTCCTTCAAAATTTTATCCGTTTTTTTTCCCCTTTTCCCTTTCAAAATTTATCCTTTTTTCTCCTTTCCTTCTTTTTTTTCCCTTTTTTTTATCTCCTTTCCTTCAAATTTTTTCTTTTTATCCCCTTTCCTCTATTTTCGTTTTTTTCTCCTTTTCCCTTCATAATTTATCCTTTTTTATTCCTTTCCTTTCATATTTATTCCGTTTTTTCCCCTTTTCCCTTTCAAAATTTTTATCCTTTTTTTTATCTCCTTTCCTTCATTTTTTATCCATTTTTTTCTCCTTTCCTTCAAAATTTATCGTTTTTCCCCTTTTCCTCATAATTTATCCTTTTTTTATCTCCTTTCCTTCATTTTATCCGTTTTTTCTCCTTTCCTTCAAAATTTTTTCCTTTTTTTTCTCCTTTTCCCCTTCAAATTTACCTTTTTATCTCCTTTCCTTAATTTACTTTTTTTATCTCCTTTCCTTCAAAATTTTTAACGTTTTGATCCCCTTTTCCTTCTAATTTTCCTTTTTTTATCTCCTTTCCTCAAAATTTTATCCTTTTTTTTATCTCCTTTCCTTCAAAATTTACCCCGTTTTTTTCTCCTTTCCTTCATAATTTATCCTTTTTTTCTCCTTTCCTTCATAATTTATCCTTTTTTTATCTCCTTTCCTTCAAAATTTTTCCTTTTTTATCTCCTTTCCTCATAATTTATCCGTTTTTATCTCCTTTCCTCAAATTTATTCTTTTTATCTCCTTTCCTAAAATTTTATCCGTTTTTATCTCCTTTCCTTCAAAATTTATCTTTTTTTTCCTTTTCCTTCAAATTTACCTTTTTTTATCCCCTTTTCCCTTTCTAATTTATCCTTTTTATCCCCTTTTCCTTCAAAATTTATCGTTTTTATCTCCTTTCCTCAAATTTTTTCCGTTTTTATCCCCTTTCCTTTCTAATTTATCCTTTTTTATCCCCTTTCCTTTCAAAATTTTTCTTTTTTAAATCCCCTTTCCTCAAAATTTATTCTTTTTTTATCCCCTTTCCTTCATAATTTATCCTTTTTTTTTCCCCTTTTCCCCTTCATAATTTATCGTTTTTATCTCCTTTCCTTCAAAATTTTATCTTTTTTTACCCTCCTTTCCTTCATAATTTTCCGTTTTTACCCTTTTTTTCCTTTCATAATTTATCCGTTTTTATCTCCTTTCCTTCAAAATTTATTGTTTTATCTCCTCCTTCATAATTTTCCGTTTTTTCTCCTTTCCTTCAAATTTTTACCCGTTTTATCTCCTTTCCCTTTATAATTTACCCCGTTTTTATTCCTTTCCTTTTCAAAATTTACCGTTTTATCCCTTTCCTTCATAATTTATCCGTTTTATCCCTTTCCTTCATAATTTTTTCGTTTTATCTCCTTTCCTTCAAAATTTATTCTTTTTTTATCCCCTTTTCCTTCTAATTTTTCGTTTTTATTCTTTCCTTCAAAATTTATTCTTTTTTATCTCCTTTCCTTCTATTTTTTTTCTTTTTTTTATCCCCCTTCCTTCAAAATTTATTCGTTTTTATCCCCTTTTTCCTTTCAAAATTTATCCGTTTTTATCTCCTTTCCTTCAAAATTTATCCGTTTTTTTCCCCCCCTCACTCTTTTTCTTTTTTCCTCTTCATCATTTATCCTTTTTTTTTTCCTTATATATTTTCTTCTTTATCTTTTTCAATCGCCCTTTTTTCTCCATTTTATTTCTCACACTTTTTTTCTTTCCGTGTTTTCATGTCATTTCCTTTTCTTCTCACCCCCTCTCTCCTCTCTTTCACTTTATTTCCCTCTCTCTATTTTCCTCACCCGTTTTCCTCTCACTTATTATCTGTTTTTTTCTCCCATCTCTTTTTCTTTTCAAAAATTCTTTTTTTTCATTTTTTTATTTTTTTCGCTTTTTTTTTTCGCTAAAACCATTTTTTTCCCTTCTCTCGTCTCTTTCTCTCCCTCTCCCTTCTCTCTCTCTCTCTCCTCCCCCTTCTCCCTCTCCTCTCTCCCCTCTCTCTCCTCTCTCTCTCTCTTTTTCCCCATTTTTCTTTTTCCAACCTTTTCTCGTGTTTTCCCCCCCTTCACACACACACACACCATCCATACACATACACAACAAACACACACACACACCACACACACACACACCACACACACACACACACAACACACACACCCCCAAAAACTCACACTCCCCCAACTCCACTCACCTCACTCACACTCACCCCCTCACACTCACACTCACACTCACACTAAACACTCACACTCACACTCACACACACACCACACACACACACACACACACACCGCGTGACCTAATGCCCTCAATCTAGGGTGGGGTCAGGGGGTCAAGGGGGGGGGGAGGGGGGGGGGGGGGTGCAAATGGGGGAATAAAGGGGTGATATTGGCAAAAACATGTTATTTATTTTTATATTTGAATGATAAAAAAATTTATTATTTATATTCTGTTGATGAGGGATGATTTGTTTTGACTTTGTCTTTGATCAATGTTATAGTGATTTTTTGATAAAATTGTTTTATCGACGGCAAATTTTAACAAAATAATAAAATCAGTTGTAGTGGTTGTGGTGGTTTGGTGGGGGGTAGTATAGTTGTATAAAAAATTTTTGGGGTACTAGTTATGTTTTATAGTGGTGGTGGGGTGTGGTGGGGGTGGGGGTGTGGTGGGGGTGGTGTGGTGGTGGGGGTGTGTGGTTAGTTAGTTTGTAGTATAGTAGTGGGGGTTTGGGGGTGGTGGTGGTGGGGGTGGTGGTGGGGGGGTGGGGGTGGTGGCGGTGGGGGTGGTGTGGTGGTGGGTGGTGGTGGTGGTGGGGTGTGGTGGGGGGGGGGTGGGGGGTGGTAGTGTATAGTTATAGTAGTATAGTGTAGTTTGTTTGTAAATAGTATTAAGTATTTAGTTTACTAGTATTTTAGTAGTAGTAGGGTGGGGTAATTGTGGTTTTTATGCAATTATCTACGATTTTTTTAACGGGGGAAAATTCCATTTATCTTAAGGTCCACGCTTAGAAGTGCCGTGTTTACCGATACTATGGTTAACTATGAAAATACACTGAAATTAAAAAGTTGTATTTCCTTCTCCTGGGATCAAAAATCGTCGGAAGCGCAAGGGGGCAGGATTTTTCACCTCGTTTTAAAAAAAGAGTATAGTGGCTATATATGATATGGGGAGTGTTACGCCCCCCCCCCCCCCCCCCCCCCCCCCCCCTTCCCTCGCTGCTCCTTTCCTTACAACTCCCCCCCGGCGTTTTAAACTGTTTAAATTTTCCCAACCCCCGTGACGTGAAAGTTTGTTGATGGATGATGATGTGATGTGGGGTGGGGTGGTGGGTGTGTGTGTGTGTGTGTGTGGTGTGTGTGTGTGTGTGTGTGTTTCAATCAATAGTACATTTTAAAAGCAAATACAAAACAACCACTACTACAACTTTCCCCACTACTACTACTACTACTACTACTACTATTATAACACTACTATCGCCACCATTTCACAATCATTCTTTTTACTATCCCCTACTACTACCCACCCACTACTACTGAAAAAAAAAAATAATAAAAATAAAATTAAAATAAAAATAAAATTTAAAAATTAAAAATAAAAAAAAATTTAAAAATAATAATAATATAATAATAATAATATAATAATAATAATTTCTACTACCACCACCCCCCCACCCGTTTCCCCCCCTTCCCCACCCAACTAACCCCTTCCCAGCCCTTCCCTTTTTCCCCCCCCCATCCCCCCACCTTCACTAAAACCCCCCCCCCACCCCCCCCTCCCAATCCCGCTAACTTCTTCAACTCTCCTCTCTCCTCTCTCCTCTCCTCTCTCTCCTCTCTCTCTCTCTCCTCTCTCTCTCTCCTCTCTCTCTCCCCTCTCTCTCTCTCCTCTCCCTCTCTCTCTCTCCTCTCCTCTCTCTCTCTCTTTCTCTCTCTCTCTCTCATCGCCATTTCCGTCATCAGCCTCGCAACAAATTAGTTCAAAATTTCTTAACTTTCTCCTAAAAAAGTCTTGTAATGGCTAATACTCCTCTCTCTCTTTCTCTTTCTCTCTCTCTCTCTCTCTCTCTCTCTCTCTCTCTCTC
>JACEEZ010020842.1:212500-225000 GCA_016584305.1 Chionoecetes opilio
AACTTACTCTTTTGTAACATTTATAGACTTTAAGCAAGCATATGACAGAGTCCCAAGACATTTATTATTCGTGTGTTGAGGGTTTAGGATGTGGTCAGTAATGATATCTGCTATGGTTGCCATGTATAGTTAACAGAAAGTTGGATTGGACCCCGCTTTGGAAAACTATCGCATTGGGGGGTAAAACAAGGCTCGCCAACGTCCTGCGTTTTGTTTGTAATTTTTGTTAATGATTTTAATACGCCTCATTAAACAGGGCAGTGGTTATGTTTGGATTTCGAAGTGGTTGCACGTTCTTGTCATGATGGATGATACGGTACTTTTAGCCACGTCACGGAGAAATATGTTGAGTAAATTATCAATATTACAGGAGTACTTTTCTAGAGTACGGCATGATAGTGAATGAGTCAAAAAACTAAATTTTTTGTGTTAAATGGCAGCCGTGACGACGCTGACCCTTTGGGCAGTGAACGGTTTAAGTGTTTCAACCTTGTAAGTCGTATGTTTCTTTAGGTCGCGTTCACCTGCAATGGGTCGACATCTTCCGCTTTTAAAAGTACATGCCAAGTTAAAAATGCCACACGTACTAAAATTTGTTTTTTTTGTGAAGAAAAATTATGATGTGCCATTTTATTGTAAAAAAACGTGTTTTTGACGCAGCATATAATGTCAACACTTATGTATGGTGCTGAATCATGGTTTGGGGCAGATTTAAAACCTATGACTAAACTTTTTAACTGGTGTTTAAAGCAATTTTTGGGGTGTGCGAAGGTCAACTTGCAATGATATATGTTACGTGGAATCGGGTTACCCACCCCTAAAAGATAGGGTAAGTTCTGGCAACATAAGTTTTTCCATAAAATGTGGCAAGAGCGATCAACTTATGATGATGACCCATGACGTCTGCAATGAAGTTATCTATGAATATGGACACTGTCACCGGTAGATTAATAAGGGAGTTTGTGGACAGTGAAGTCAAAGTTTGTACTGTAGATATGCAATGTGTAAGACGAGAATTTCGGGACAGTAATTCTACGAAAAAGAGGGGGACATATAAAGAGATAAAACCCTACTTGAATGTGCTTTTAATATTTACACTGATAGACACTTAGTTGATGAAAAGCAATCCCCTTTGTCGTTACACAGTTTAGGAAAAGGTGGCATTGGCTAATATGTGAGACGGAAGGTGGAATAGGAGAGGTCGCGGTCGTTTACCCTTGGATGAGCGACTTTTGTGTATGTGGCCAAGTGCAGACTGAAAGGAATGTGGTGGAACAGTGTACACTGCCCCAAAACATGTCAGGGACATAACCATTTACTCTTAGGGAAAACAGGTGTTTTCAAATAGATTTACCCTAGATGTGACCTGTAAAATAGTACACTGCATCTGAGTGTGTATTACTGATGCCCAGTGCATGTTCTATTCAAATTTAAAAGGACTGCGATTATTGTGTAATAGTAATGATATAATAGTAATGATATTTTAATGCGGGATAAACATTATATTTAGTGTTAGTTACTAATTGCCAGCGTTGAGTTAATTTTACCTTTTGGACTACAGTTTTAAAACTACATGTATAAGTATGATATGTGTATTATGTTCTGCGGGTCAAAAAAACTATCTATCTTTTGTGTGGTGTGTGTGTGTGTGTGTGTGTGTGTGGTGTGTGTGTGGGGTGTGTGTGTGGTGTGTGTGTGTGGTGTGTGTGTGTGTGTGTGTGTGTGTGTGTGTGTGGGGTGTGTGTGTGGTGTGTGGGGTGTTGTGTGTGTGTGTGTGTGTGGTGGTGTGTGTGTGGGGTGTGTGTGTGTGTGGTGTGTGTGGTGTGTGTGTGTGTGTGTGTGTGTGTGGTGTGTGTTTTTTAGTTTTGTGTGTGTGTGTGTGTGTGTGTGTGTGTTGTGTGTGTGTGTGTGTGTGTGTGTGTGTGTGTGTGTGGTGTGTAAAGATTGATATTTCTCCTAGACAATATAAAAATAACTCATAATTATTCCCTATTTTTTTCTAAGTCGATGTCCTAGCTAACGTAACGTCTTTGTACTGCTTTCCTTCTTATTCCTTTCTTTTACGCCTTCCTTCTGGCCTTGCTTATACTTAGTTGCCCCTTTCTTTTTCCCTTTCCCTAAAATTTTCCTTTTTTTTTTTTTTTGCTTCCCTCTTTTCTTTTTTCTTTCTTTTTCCCTTTTTTTTCTTTCCCTGTTTTCTTTTCCCCCTTAGCTTTACCTTTTCTATCCTTCCTTCACTTTCTTCCTTGCGATACGATAAGCCCCGTACTTTCTTTGCCATTTATTTGTCTATTTTTTCCTTTAATTCCTTTTTACTCTACTTTCCTTGCTGGCTCCCATTCCATCCCTTCCCCCCCTTCCCCCTCCTGCCACACGACACACAACACTACATCAGACCCCATGACACACCAGATAGCCCGAGTTAACGGTTACCACACCCAGCCTTTCCACCAAACATACATCAGACCTCGTGACACCACAGTAGCCCGAGTTTAACGGTTACCACACGAACCTACACCTCATACTGACCTCGTGACACACCAGATAGCCCCGAGTTTAACGGTTTCACACCGAGCCTACACCAACACTACTCAGGGCCTCATGACACAACAGATAGCCCCGATTAACGGTTATCACACCGAGCTACACCAACACTAATCAGACCTTTGTACAAACAGATTAGCCCGAGTTAACGTTACCACACCGAGCCTACACCAACACTACCTCCAGACCTCCCGTGCACACCACAGTAGCCCGAGTAACGGTACCACACCGAGCCTACAACAAACTTTCATCAGACCTCGTTGACACACACAGATAGCCCCGAGTTAACGGTTTCCACAACCGAGCCTACCCCCAACAACTACATCGACCCGTGACACACACAATAGCCCCGAGGGTTAACCCGGGTTACACTAACTCTCGACCTGTGACGACTGGGGCCTTTATGGGTGCTACCTCCCTAGAAAGCGCAGGCAAGGCTCCGCACACCCTTGAACCTCCACACTGTGTTCCCACCATTACAAAACACACATTTAAAATGACCCCACTATCAAGCAATAACCCCCACTACCCCCAACAAAACAAATAGCCCGTAGCCATAGATGCAGCTTCAACTTTTCCCCACCAAATCCATGGTTTTCCATAATGTTGGTACACTTCATTTCGGCCAGCTTCCCGGCCTGGAGGAGGGTGGGTGGGGAGAGCCTTCACTTCCTACCTTTCTCTTTTAATCTAGGAGTGTGGGGTAGTAAATCAAACAGCCAGTAAGGACACCTAAGGTTTTGTTGCTGTTTGTGTTCCCTTTGTAATCTTTGTATCTTTGTATTCCTTGTAACCTCTCAATGTTTATATCACGGCCGTTTGTAGGGCTGGAGACGCTTTTGGTTTTTTATGAGTTACAGCCAACATAATCTGCTCTTCTTTCTTCTCTCTCTCTCTCTCTCTCTCCTCTCGCTCTCTTCTCTTTTCTTCTCTCTTTCTCTCTCTCTCTCTCTTCTTCTCTCTCTCTCTCTCTCTCTCTCCTTCTCTCTCCTCACACACACACAAACACACACACACACACAACACACTCGCACATAAAAACGAACACATTTTTGGTAGCCTGTTCGAATCCCCATCACTCCAGGGGGCTTTTCACAACGAAAATTGACGGCACTATCCCCTTGAGCAAGGGGATGGGTGTGGGGGGTGTGTGGGTGAGGTCCCAGATTACTTAATTTGGTCCTACGAGCTCCAAATTTCCCCGGGGGGGTGGAAACTGGCGATCGCGAGTCAGCAGCGTGGACAAGACCTGGGTGAGTACGAACACACACAACACCACAACACACACACGACAACACACAACACAACACCACACACACACGCACACCACCAGTACCGGCTGCGCCCTGAAGCACTTTGGAGTTGGCCTCACCTGGAAAGAGGAGGAACACAGGTGAGACACCACACACACCACAACACACACACACACACACACCCACACACACACACACACACACACACACACACAAGTAATTTTGTTTGGGAAATAAGTAAGAGAAGAGAAAAGTTTACAGATGATGAAGGACTCAGAAATATCGGAAAAGACTCACAATTTGCCAGCGAGAGGAGAGGAAGGGAAGGGACGTGAAGGACTAGCAAAGAATAACAGATGTTTGAACCGAGGAAGGCTGAGAGGAATCGTGCTGGAATAACATGGACAAGAGACAAGAGTGACAGATGACAGACTTACAACTCAATGATAAACTTTATCATAATAATAGCTATGGAGCAGGACAGTGCCTCCATAGCTTATATCTTGTGTGTAGAGAGGTAAACCCACATCAGAAGAGAGGGGGGGGGGGGGGGGGGGGGGGTTTTGGGGGGTGGGGGGGGGGGGGGGGGGGGGGGGGTGGGGGGAAAAAAAAAAAAAAAAAAAAAAAAAGGGTTGGGGGGGGGGGGGGGAGGGGGGGGGGGGGGGGGGGGGGGGGGGGTGGGGGCCGGGGTTGGGGGGGGGGGGGGGGGGGGGGGGGGGGGGGGGGGGGGTGGGGGGGGGGGGGGGGGGAAAGAGAGAAAGGCTAAAAAAAAGGGAAAAAAAAATAAATCCCGGGACCCAAAAATAAAAAAATTTTTTCATAATAATACTTCCCAATTTCCCCCCCAATTAATTTTTTAGAGGGGGACCCCAATCAGAGAGAGAGAGGAGAAGAGGAGAGAGAGAGAGAGAGGAGAGAGGAGAGAGAGAGGAGAGAGGGAGGAGAGAGAGGAGAGACAGAGGAGAGAGAGAGACTTACAAAATACCAATGTTAAATAACAATCATATATGTCTTAAATTTTCACCGAAACGAAACAAAATGTAGATAAGCGACTCGTCAGCCTCGGCATGAATAATATCCTTCATACTTTATACAATATTCACATTCACTATTACTGAGAACATCCACTTGCTGCTGAACAAAGGAACAGCGGAATGGAACAGTGGAATGGAACAGTGGAATGGAACAGTGGAATGGAACAGTGGAATGGAATAGTGAAATGGAACAGTGGAATGGAACAGTGGAATGGAACAGTGGAATGGAACAGTGGAATGGAACAGTGGAATGGAACAGTGGAATGGAACAGTGAATGGAACAAGTGGAATGGAACAGTGGAATGGAAACAGTGGAATGGAACAGGGGAATGGAACAGTGAATGGAACAGTGGAATGGAACAGTGGAATGGAACAGTGGAATGGAACAGGGGAATGGAACAGTGGAATGGAACAGTGGAATGGAACAGGGGAATGGAACAGGGGAATGGAACAGTGGAATGGAACAGTGGAACAGTGGAATGGAACAGGGAAATGGAACAGTGGAATGGAACAGTGGAATGGAACAGTGGAATGGAACAGGGGAATGGAACAGTGGAATGGAACAGGGGAATGGAACAGTGGAATGGAACAGTGGAATGGAACAGTGGAATGGAACAGTGGAATGGAACAGGGGATTGGAACAGGGGAATGGAACAGTGGAATGGAACAGTGGAACAGTGGAATGGAACAGGGAAATGGAACAGTGGAATGGAACAGTGGAATGGAACAGGGGAATGGAACAGTGGAATGGAACAGTGGAACAGTGGAATGGAACAGGGGAATGGAACAGTGGAATGGAACAGTGGAATGGAACAGTGGAATGGTACAGGGGAATGGAACAGTGGAATGGAACAGTGGAACAGTGGAATGGAACAGGGAAATGGAACAGTGGAATGGAACAGTGGAATGGGACAGTGGAACAGTGGAATGGAACAGTGGAATGGAACAGTGGAATGGAACAGTGGAATGGAACAGTGGAATGGAACAGTGGAATGGAACAGTGGAATGGAACAGTGGAATGGAACAGTGGAATGGAACAGCAAACGAGAACAGAGGTAAGGAACAATAACAGCCTAAGAGAACAAATAACAAGAACAACGGAATGGAACAATAAATGAGAACAGTGGATGTAAAGACACAAGAACTGAAATAAAACATTAATATAGAACAGCACACGAGAACAGCGGAGAACAAAAAGGAACAACAACAAGAACACAAGAGACCCTCACCCAGGGAACCTCAAAGGCAGGAACACAGAGGGAACAACAAAGGAACAACAACAAAGGCATCAACACATTATCACATTAACAAAACATTTAAGAAAAAAAAATCACAAAAAATACAAGACAAAAATGGAAAAATAAATAAATGAATAAATAAATAAATAAATAAATAATAATAAACAAATAACATAAAAAAATAAAAAATGAAACATGAAAAAAAAACAAAATAATTACATCACATGAATAAAAAAACTTTTTACTTAACTAAACTCCCCCAGAAACAAAATAACATGTTGGCCGAGACAGTTTTTCGATCCTTTGAAAAACCCACTTTGACTAAGTACCACCTTTTTACTCCCCCCCCAGTGTTCAAAAAACGGCGCCGCGGCGCACTTGTCCCGCCGTGGGAACCCCCAGGGCGCCGCGAAAATTTTCATGTAGGGGATTTTGCGTTTTAAAGGTTGTTTTTTTGTTTTTTATATTGAAGGGAAAATGAAAATAAATGATTTAATATGTAACTAGGCGGGTTTAGATGAAAGGGGTCCTTTAAAAAATATTAAAAAGTACTTTGGGTTTAGATGGAAAAAAGTAAGAAAAAGAGAATAAAATAAAAAGTTATTCATGCTTTAAAAAAAAAACTTCCCGCTTCCACCACAAACGTTTTTTGAACGATTATGAAACACGTACTGTCCCAGTTTTGACCCGGGCACCCTGTGGGTTACGGGTTTTTACCAATTTTACTATTTTTATCACGCGTTAGGTGAATTGTTTTTCAAACATAAAAAAGGGAAAAAAGGGAAATGATGAATAGAAACTGAGGGCAACGTATTCCAGTAGGCTTTAGGGCAAGTTTGATGTTTGACGTGTTTTCGTAAACCCCCGATCGATAAATAACATGAAAAATTTGGCCCAACCCCAGTAGGCAGAGCTTTTTGGGTAGGCACCCCGGGGGTTTCAGTTTAGCCCTGAGCCTCAGTAATACCCGTGTTGTGGGTTAAGGGGGTTTCCAAGTTTAAAAAAAAGGGATAAGTACCTCTTTTAAAAAACCCGGAAAGTGTATAAAGGGAAAAATAGCGGTAAAAGTCGCGTGCGTTGATCATGAATCAAAAGAAAATGGTCGAAGGCCCCGAAGGCGAATTTAAACAGTAAAAACTGTTGGGAAAGTGAGCCCCTCTGTCTAGACCCTAGTTTTGGAAGTGAAGAAAGTAAATTTGACAGTTAAAAATGAGCTTAGTCGTACAGGTCCGTGCGGGGCAAAGTGAAGTGACAGTTAAAGTGCCCTTAGTCGTGCAGGTCCGAGGGGAAAAAAGAGAAGTGCCCGAAAAAAGTGAGATTTGCCCTCCAGGTCTGAGCTGGGCCCAAAACGACGACACGTCCCAGCAAAAGAAACCGCAGTAAGCATTTCGCCTGTATAAGGGGAAGTTATTTTGGGATTTGGGGTTCACTTGCTTGATGTTTAAAAGGTAAAAACCCAAAATTTGTTTTTGTTTGCGGCATTGAGCTATAAAATGAATCTATGATTTTTATAAAAATAAAGAAAAACTTTTAAACAACAAAACATAGTCCCCCTTTTTTCAGATGCCTATCAAATACTTTAAAAGACTTTTAAAAAGATAAAAAAAACAACAAAGGTTTGGGGTTTGGGGAAAAGGGTTTTAAAAGGGGCAGAAACGGCACAGAAAGAAAGGGTTTTTAGGGGCGGGAGATACCCCCCCAAAACAAATGAAACCCCATTCAATTGCAGAGTATACTTCCTTCCAGCTTGCTGTGCTGTGGTGAAAACTTTGTTTGGGTTTTAAGGCTAAAAAGGGAAAGAAAAAAAAATTTTTCCCCCCCCAAAACGAAACGTTTGGTGGGACAAAATAAAGGGAACAGTGGGTTTGATTAAAAAAAAGTGTGTGTAAACTCGTGAAAGGAAAAAATGTATGCTTTACAACGGATAAAATCAACAAAATTTGGGAGGAAAACCCCCAAAATTTAGTGTTCATCTGTTTTGTTGCTGATAACAAAATAATGAACATTTCTTTTTGCTGAAAAAGAACTGGTGCAAAAAAAGGGGACAGGAATATTTTCAAAGTGACAGAATACTTGAAAGAAAAGGACTTGTCAGGGAAAATTTTAGTATGGGAAAATTTTGACGGGATGGTTTGGCCCCATCCATGGGGGACGGTAAAATGTTTTGTGTCTTTTAAAAGAAGGGGGAACCCAGTTTTGGGGTTTTACTACCCATTGTTTTTTGGGCCCCGTGAAGCTCTTGTTTGCAAAAAAATGGGGAAAGAATTAAAGTTTGTTTTGATGATGTTGTGAAAATGGAAAATTTTTTCTTAAAAGCAGCCCAAAAAGCAGTAAAGGGACTATTTTTTCCCGCTATGTGAAGAAATGGGATCTCCTCACGAAGGTCTTTCCCCCACACAGAATTCCCGGGGGTTTCAAGGGGGCAAAGTGTATCCGGGTGCAGGGACTGAGAGAGGGGGAAAAGTCCTTTTCTTTACCCTGAGGAGAAAACTTTAAAATTTTTGCGAATTATTCCTTTATGAAAATTTTGGGGTGCAAAATTATGCTACTTTGGAAAACAATTTAAACATTGAACAAAAGGGTTTAAAGCAAGATGCAAGGAAAAAAATGAAAAAAATGGTAACATCATCTGACAAAATGAAAAGCCTTTGGGAGAAATAATTAGGGTCTGGAAGAAAGGGTGAGTGAAGGCAAGATTGACATTTCAAAAAATGCTGAAACTAAATTACCGCATTATTCCATCAAAGCAGCACCTTGAAAGGCCCAGGAAAGGGGAAAATAGAAAAAAATTTTCCCCAAAAATATTTTTGAAAGTTATGGGCTGGGGAGAAATCCCTTCGTTTTACAATCCCCTTTAGCAAGCCAAAAATTAGCATCCTTGGGAAAAAGAACTAATCAACATCCTTAAAAGACCGCACACTAAAAAATTTCCAAATATCCCCCATTTTGAAAATTAAAAGCCCTTTTGGATTCCAAAAGGGGAAAAAGAAAAACCCAAAAATATCCAAAAAGGGCCCCCGAAAAAAACTTTTTGCAATTTTTAACCTCATTTTTGTGTGAACTGGGATTCTCAAACCCTCAAAATATAAAAAAATAAGAAAAAAGGGAAAAAAAATGCTGGCTGTTGAAGAGGAAATGAGAGTGTGTTTTTCAACTGTCCCCCCCTAACATAGAGCGGATATGCAACTCCAGGCAGGGGAAACGGTCCCACGATCAGTAGTTTATTTACCCCAAAAATTTCCTTATGTCCATTCCCGGTTTTTATATATATTAATTTTTATATAATATATATATTTTTAATTTTTATATAATAAAATATATATTATATAAAAATAAAATATATATATTTTATATATATATATATTAAATAAATATAGCTGCTGCGCCGCCGAAGTCCAAGAAAAAATCTAGTGGGGCCGTTCGTCCCGTGAAGTTTTTTAAAAACCTCGTGTTTCTGCCCGTGTGTGACAAGGGAAAAAAAAAAGAGAGAGAGAGAGAGAGGAGAGAAGGGGGAGAGAGAGAGAGGGAGAGAAGGAGAGAGAGAGAGAAAAGGAGAGGGCGAGAGAGAGGCGGGGAAAGAGGGGAGGAGAAGGGGAGGGAGAGAGAGAGAGAGAGGGGAGAGAGAGAGAGGAAAAAAGACCGGGTGAAAACCAATTTTTCATCCTTTCTTTTTTTTGAAATATGTAAGTAAATTTTTTTCCCCTTTTCTCTCTTTCTCTCTCTCTCTCTCTCTTCTCTCCTCTCTCTCTCTCCTCCTTTTCCTCTTTTCTCTCTCTCTCTCTCTCTCCTTCTCTCCTCTCTTTACAAAATTCATGAACCCAGGCAGAGCCCTAATTACCCTGAGAGGGAAAAGGGCTTAGCTATTCATTACATATTTCAGGCTGACTTTAAAGGGGGAGGAGGAGGAGGAGGAGGAGGAGGAGGAGGGGGAGGAGGAGGAAAAAGAGGAATACAAAGGAAACACAAACAGCAACAGACCGATAGGTCCTTACAAGACTGTTTGCTTTAACTACACTACACTAACTAGATAATAAGAGAGAAAGGATAGGAAGTAGAAGGCTCCTCCCCACCCACCCATCCCTCCAGCCGAAGCTGGCCGGAAAAGAAGTGATACCATGCAATAAAGAAAAACTGCATGGAATTTGTGAGGAAAGTTGAAAGCTGTAATCTATGGCTAACTACTACTAGTTTGTGGGGGTAGGTTTAGTGCTTGATAGATATTATGTGTGTTTTGTAATGGTGTGAACACAGTGTGGAGGTTCAAGGGGTGGTGCGGCAGCCTTGCCTGGCGCTTTCTTGGGAGGCAGCAGTCAATCAGGCCCCAGCTCCGTTCAATCCACTGCGGATTGTGTACTTTCCATGTAGGACGCCGTACACTTCAATGCCTCCTGCAGCAGTGACCCCTGGTACCTTAAATCCCGATGGTGGTCACTAACTGTCAGGACCCTAACTGAACCACAGCCCGTCACAGGTCGAGAGTAGTAGTGGTAACCGTTAACTCGGGGCTATCTGTGTGTGTTATGAGGTCTAATGTAGTGTTGGTGTAGGCTCAGTGTGGAAGTTCAGGGGTGGTGCGGCAGCCTTGCCTGGCGCTTTCTTGGGAGGCAGCAGTCAATCAGGCCCCAGCTCCGTTTCAATCCACTGCGGTAGTGCACTTTCCAAGTAGGACGCCGTGCACTTCAATGCCCCCTGCAGCAGTGACCCCTGGTATATAAATCCCGATGGTCACTAACTGACAGGGCCCTTACTGAACCACAGCCCGTCACAGGTCAAAAGTTGTAGTAGTGACCGTTTACTCGGGGCTGTCTGAGACGTGTGGGAGGGGTTGTGTAGACGCGACTCGCAATCATTTTACGCAATGAGAGTAAGTTTCAGAGGCCCGCGAGATAAATTTATTATTCCGAGATACAGTGACAACCGGGGATTTGATATGAAATATTTATCGAGGCGATTTTTAAATGATTCTATTGTATTTGAGTTTACTACGTCTGACGGCAGCCCATTCCATACGTTTACAACACGGTTTGTGAAGAAGTACTTTGCTTCGTTCGTTACAAACCGTTTCCTGCTTATTTTAAATCCGTTGTTTCTAGTTGAGCTTGACCGGTCTAGCGTGAAAAGATTTTCTGGGACTACGTTCGTAAGGGAGGAGGAGGAGGAGGAGGAGGAGGAGGAGGAGGAGGAGGAGGAGGAAGGTGGTACAAGAGAGGGAGGAAATTTGAAGAATGCCACGAAGACCAAGAAGAAGAAGAAGAAGAAGGAAAAGAAGAAGAAGAAGAACTAAAATAAATAAGAGTTACAACACAAAAAAGCGACGCGATAGATAAACAGACAAATATATAAATACATAATGAATGGATAAAATATACACATAGAGATATAGAGATGAATGGAGACAGGATAGATAGATAGATAGATAGATAGATAGATAGATAGATAGATAGATAGATAGATAGATAGATAGATATAGAGAGAAAAAAAGAGAAAAAAGAGTGAGAAAAGGAGAGCATAACCCAGAAAATACACACACACAGACAGACACACACACACACACTCACACACACACCATACACACACACACACACACACACACACACACACACACACACACACACACACACACACACACACACACACACACACACGAACACACACACACTAATACAACCACCCTTACCCTCCAAAAATCATCCGAGAGGCACTTGAATCCCAACTTCTGGAATCAATAGACACAACAGTTATTAAGGAAAACCAAGGCGGAAGGAGAGAGAGAGAGAGAGAGAGAGAGAGAGAGAGAGAGAGAGAGAGAGAGAGAGAGAGAGAGAGAGAGAGAGAGAGAGAGAGAGAGAGAGAGAGAGAGAGCTAGAGAGAGAGAGAGAGAGAAGAGAGAGACTCTAAGACAGGATGTATACTATCTCTAAGCATTGAAAGATGGGTTCCAACCTTCAATGCTTAGAGATAGTATACATCCTGTCTTATAGTCTCATACACTTAACCTAATCCTTAGTAGTAGTAGTAGTAGTAGTAGTAGTAGTAGTAGTAGTAGTAGTAGTAGTAGTAGTAGTAGTAGTAGTAGTAGTAGTAGTCTCAGTGTAGTAGTAGTAGCTTCAGGAGGAGATTTCATATGAAAAGACACAGGTGAAGCAAGTGGCATATGCGGACGACCTAACAGGGGCCGGGAAAATCTCAGAACTAAGGAAGTGGTGGGATCTTGTGAAGAAGAACGGCCCTACTATAGGATACACACCCAACGCCACCAAGTCCATCCTCATCGTAAAACCCGAACATTATGAAATTGGAATGCAACTTTTCAGGGACAGCGGAGTCACTGTGACAAAGGACGGGCAGCGGCATTTGGGAGCTGTGATTGGAACACCGGAATTAAAGCAGAAATATGTGGAGGAAAAAGTATCAGAGTGGTTGAAAGAGGT
>JACEEZ010020842.1:230000-237500 GCA_016584305.1 Chionoecetes opilio
CAACCTTCGCTCAGTGACTGGTCGCCTCTATTATTTCAGGTTATAGTAGTTAGGTTTAGGTATACTTATTTTAAGTTTATAGTTCAAAGTTGTTATAGTTCAAAGTTGTTATAGTTCAAAGTTGTTATAGTTCAAAGTTGTTATAGTTCAAAGTTGTTATAGTTCAAAGTTGTTATAGTTCAAAGTTGTTATAGTTCAAAGTTGTTATACTTCAAAGTTGTTATAGTTCAAAGTTGTTATAGTTCAAAGTTGTTATAGTTCAAAGTTGTTATAGTTCAAAGTTGTTATAGTTCAAAGTTGTTATAGTTCAAAGTTGTTATAGTTCAAAGTTGTTATAGTTCAAAGTTGTTATAGTTCAAAGTTGTTATAGTATACATATTTTCAGTGTTGTTATCGATGCCTGGCTATTACTTGGCCTGTGTTCTTGTTTGTTTGTTTGTGTGTTGTGGCAGTGTCGGAGGGAGAGGAGGGTGGGGAGGAGCCTTCAACTTTGCTACTCTCTCTTCTCTAACTTGTGGAAACTAAAGCGGCAAAAGGAAATACTAATACTAATAATACTAATAAATGTTAAAAAAAGAGGTAATTTGCTTGTCCTTATGCTTTCTTTTCCCCTAACCTTTCCCTTTTCCCTTCCTTTCCCTTAACCCTGAAATCAATAGAACCAAATAACTAATAAACGAACAACATTAATATTATCTTTTAAAGCCTAATTCTTCACTAAAAGGTATAGCTATAGTAACACATAATATTATACCTCTAAGAATACCCTGGGTGGGGAGGAGCCTTCAACTTTGCTATCTTTTACCTCTAACACGTGGAAACTATAGTGGTAGAAAGTAGTCACACAGGCAGCCTCGTTTGGCCCAGTATGGCTGCTGCTGTCTGTTCTTCCTTTGTATTCCTTTGTACTCTGTTCTTACCTACATCTTTCATCCTTTCTACATAACACTTTCTCTTCATTCACTTCCGTTCTATCTAAATTCTAAACTAACCCTTTCTTCATGACACTTTCTTTCTCCATTCACTTCCATTAAACTAAAACATCCTTTCTATCTAACCTAACTCGCTTTCCTCTGCTTTCTATCCCCGCATCAAGTCTTCACCGCTCACTGCCACCGTATATTTCATCCCCAAACACTTTTTATCACCGCAAACCCAGCCTTGAATACGCTCAGACCCTATCAGCCACGTCCGCCTTATCATCCTTTCTGCAGCGCCGCGATTCAAAAGGCCGCGATTCCATGGAGATCCTCACAAATACACGCGCAGTTTATACTCTCCAAACTTGCTCTTCTGTGGCTATCGATACACTTGTCCTGCCGCTGTTGCCGTCTGTCTCCCCTCAAAGGCATTCCAAGAAGCAACATTCACCCTAAGTTTTAGCCTTTACAAATCTTCCTGCCAACTAAAAAGAGTAAAACATATATGAGGAAATAAATAACATTACTTTGTTAAATCTGTCAATTCGAGAACATGTGTATCGATGCTGTAGTCTTTTATTTTTTACCGTATACATAAATGGAAAATCATGAAATAAAAAGAATAGGGATGATAAGAAAAACAATATATAAAAACGCGTAAACCATGAAAAAGGAAATGAATAAATAAATAAATGAATGTGCAGAATCATAAAACAAAAAATAGGGTAGGAAAAACAACAACTCGGTGAATAATGTGTAGAACCATGAAATAAAAATGGGGAGGGAAAAAAACACTTATGTATAACGCGTACTCATACAATAAATATAAGGCATAAAAAACCTTAATGAATGATGTGTAGAACCATGAATAAAAAATAAGGAAGGAAAAAACGTCTCAATGAATGATGTATAATAACATGAAGAAAAAGAATGGGGATAAGAACATAAGAAAATAAGGAAGCTACAAGAGGCTGCGAGACCTACACGTGGTAGTTCCTGTGGTCTCCACCCAATGCGGCCGCCGACCCTATGCGGCCGCATAGTGTATCAGGAGAGTATTGTTCAATAGGAGTATTAGTTGAAACTGCATATTTACCCTTCTAATTGTAACAAAAGTTGTAACTCATTCAAGTTCATCTGATTAACCAAATAAATAAAAGGTATTATATTTTACACTAGGACCAGACCCCGGAGCAGAGGAAGCAGAGTGAGGCGCACAGAAACACTTTCTCTCTCCTCGATAAATAACATGTTATATTATATCTCCAAAAGTAATTATTTGCGATGGAAGCTCATTAAGAGAAAGTTTCCTAGGATACAATAAGGTTAACAAACCATACTCCCAATTGTGTAGGGAATACACAGCGCTACACAGGCATCACAAGAGCCGCATACCGAGAGGCGATACGCGTAAATCATGGCCAGATTGATTGGACATGCTTAGAGGTTTGAAATACTTTTTGATAATAATATCTTGATAACAGTACATCAATTATTTAATGAGTGAGCGCACTCCCCTCCCCGCCCCCTCCGCACGCGACCCCTCTGCCAGCCTGTATAATAATTTATAATATTGGTTCTCGCTCGCATTGGGCCCGCGGCCGCATTGGGTATACACCGTTCCTGTTACCTATAACACTACCTACATCCACCTTTCATCCCCATCCATAAAATTATCTAGCCTCCTTTTAAGACTCCCTATTAACTCCGCACTAACTACCTGTCTACTGAGTCCATTCCAATCATTTACCACCCTATTTGTGAACCAGTTTCTCCCCATTTATTTTTGAAATCTGCGTATTTCCCAGTTTGAATCCGTAAACCACACACATAACTTGAATTGACGTTTTTTCAAGTTTGAATTCGTAAACCACACACGTAACCACACACAAATTATGAGTGAGTGAGATTCGAACGCTGGTATCTGCACGCCAGCCTAAGTCGCCACCCTGACAGGCAAACAACGAGAGTGAGAGACTTGCAGAGAACACTTAAGGCAGGGCAAGGATGGGTCCGGGGTGCATATATCGTGGTCGGGGTAGTGGAGGGTGGTGGTGGCGGTGGTGGTGGTGTTAGTGGAGGGTGATGGTGGTGGTGGTGTTGGTGGCGGTGGTAGTGGAGGGTGATGGTGTTGGTGGTTGCCCCAATACGGTAGTCAGAAATAATCAAGGAAAAAAAGCAACGGAGAAAAGTTGTTAGTTACGGTTAGGTTTAGGTAAGTTAAGTTAGGTTAGTTAAGATGAAGTCAAATTACGTTTTTCTATCACCTTACTTCCTATCCTTTATTTCCTCCTCCCTTTCTCTCCTACATTCTCCCCACCAACACTGCTTGAACACCTTAACCCCTTTGAGGCCCAGAACGTAATCTCCACTGTAATTTGGCTACCACTAGACTATTTTAATTAATGTAAGCAATATTCTATGGATGTAACATGTTTAATACCCTTGTCCACTTTCTAATTTGGTTTATAAAGCTACTTTTCGTAATGGCTAACAGACGATAATATATAGCAAAGGAAAGATCTGGGCGTGAAGGGGTTAAGGTTAGGTTTAGGTAAATTATATACGTTAGGTAGTGTTGGGTCAATTTAGGTTATTCTATTACCTATTACTAACGCCACGTACTTTAATTCCTGATTCCTTTCTATCCTACTTTCTCCCAACAACACCCTCCCTGTCTGTCTGTCTGCCTGCCTGCCTGCCTGCCTGCCTGCCTGCCTGCCTGCCTGCCTGCCTGCCTGCCTGCCTGTCTGCCTGCCTGCCTGCCTGCCTGCCTGCCTGCCTGCCTGCCTGCCTGCCTACCTGCCTGCCTGCCAGCCTGCCTGCCTGCCTGCCTGCCTGCCTGCCTGCCTGCCAGCCTGCCTGCCCGCCTGCCAGCCTGCCTGCCTGCCTGCCTGCCTGCCTGCCTGCCTGCCTGTCTGTTTGTCTCCCTGCCTGCCTGCCTGTCTGCCTGCCTGCCTGCCTGCCTGCCTGCCTGTCTGTCTGTCTGTCTGTCTGTCTGTCTGTCTGTCTGTATGTATGTATGTGCTGTCTATATAGGGACACAGGATTATTTTTACCACACAGGCAGTCGGGTATAAAGGCTAAAAATAGTTGAAGGGAAAAGTAAAAAGAGAGGCGTGCGGTGCGGCAGAAACGCGGTAAAGGGGAGACGGAAGGCGCGGGTTGCGGGGCGCGAAGCCTTGCTACAGCCAGGCACCGACATTCGCGGACGCTGTGTGTATGTATGTATGTTCAAGCCTTACTACAGCCGGGCACCGACATTCACGGACGCTGTGTGTATGTATATATGTTCAAGCCTTACTACAGCCATGCGCAGGCACCGACATTTGCGGACGCTGTGTGTATGTATGTATGTTCAAGCCTTACTACAGCCGGGCACCGACATTTGCGGACGCTGTGTGTATGTATGTATGTTCAAGCCTTACTACAGCCATGCGCAGGCACCGACATTCGCGGACGCTGTGTGTATGTATGTATGTTCAAGCCTTACTACAGCCGGGCACCGACATTTGCGGATGCTGTGTGTATGTATGTATGTTCAAGGCCTTACTACAGCCGGGCACCGACATTTGCGGACACTGTATGTATGTATGTATGTTCAATAGGGTGGAGTGAAAGTGGCAATTTTAATTATGATATATTTAATTTTCTTTTGGGTAGCATTAAAAACTTGCTAACTGTTATCATAAACAAGATGGCGTAAAATAATTTTTTTTTTTTTTTTTTTTTTGGCTAGCACATTCTGCTTGAAAATCACGCCTATTTATCAGAAAAAATGCCGTAAAAATCGACGAAAAAGGTCCACAATTTTAGTCGTCGCGCCAAAAAATGTACAGATCTACCTACCTACCTACCTACCTACCTACCTACCTACATACATACATACATACATACATACATACATACATACATACATACATACATACATACATACATACATACATACCTACCTTGCTTAATTTTATGCCTTTTTTTTCAGGCACACAATGACTACTCCTGTCAAGACAAGAGAAAGCGTATCATGCACCTTGTTTGGAGCACCAAGTGCGCTCCCGAAGAACCGGCTACCAACATACGGAGACGTAATGAAGTTGTATAACCTGACCAAGCGCACCCTAAAAGAACAATCCAACAAAGAACCTTCGCAGCACGATATCGCTGAAATCGTTATAGTGGATGTTGTTATGATATGGGAGAAATCATCACTTCCACGGCTCAGCCACAGGCGCATACAGGATATGCTGAAAACATATCATCACAAATATTTTGCTATGCTGAAGGTTCCGAAGGCCAGGCGAGATTCCGACAAGTATAAAGAGATGATTACTATTTTTCTGGCAGATTCCGACACATTGTTTGACATAAGCTCCTGTAAATGCCAACCGATTGAGTCCTGTGCTTGTGAAAAGTCAAGAAAAGTCCCGGTAATAGAACAAGAATTATTGGTAGATCAGAGAGGTGAGAGATTGATGATAATAGCCGGTGTTGATAGATTAGAGAGTGGAAAGCAGCAACAAAGATACATCAGGAATGAGGCAATACGACGACAAACTACACCTGCCAAAGCTAAAAGTCCCAAACCATCGACGTCATCATCAACCAACATGGAGATCAATGACATTGATTCTAATTCTAATGACGATGTTACGAGTGATGATAGCGACTCTGAAATGTTTGCGAACACGCCTAAAAAACCAACGCCAAAGCAGGAAGCTAAAGGTAATCAGATGAGAGTGAAGCTTCCGTCTGTAGCGTTAGCGTGTGACCGTCATGGGTTATCGGACCGGGCGGCAGCAAGTATAACGAGTGCTTTACTACAGGACATCGGAATAGTTCACGAAGGCGATGTCAGTCATGTGATAGACAGAAGCAAGATAAGACGCGAGCGAAGCAAGAAAAGAAGTCAAGTGCGCGAGGAAAGAGACAATGATATTAGCGGCTTCTATTTTGACGGTCGCAAAGACAAGACCATGGTGCAAGTGAGAAAAGATGACGGAAAGTTACATCGAGAAGTCACGAGCGAAGAACATATAGTAATCATATCTGACCGGGGTCGTCTTATTTTGGACACATAACTCCAACCGGCGGCTCTAGCAAAGTTGTAACAGTTGAACTGATAAAATATTTAGACGAGAGAGGTGTAAATAAAACAGAAATAATGGCTCTGGGATGCGACGGCACAGTAGTCAACACTGGAGTAAAAGGCGGCATCGTTCCATTGTTTGAACTGTCTCTAAAGCGACCAGTTAATTGGTTCATCTGCCAACTTCACGCGAATGAGCTTCCATTGAGGCATCTCTTCGCTCATCTCGACGGAGAGACCACAGGACCAAAAGGCTTCTCAGGACCGATCGGTAAACAACTACCAACCTGTGAAGCTTTACCGCTAGTGACATTTTCACACATTCAGTGTGAAATACCCTCGACACTCCCTGATGATTTATCAACAGATCAGAAGTACCTTCACGACATGTGTAACGCCATATCAGTCGGTGTGTGTCCTGTTGACCTTTCTCTACGAAATCCCGGTCTAATGAATCATTCGAGATGGTTAACTACAGGCAATCGCATTCTACGTCTGTATGTGTCTACAGCTACGTCGCATCATGAAAGCAAGAAAAGAAGTGAAACCGGGCACGGTCAGGGTCTTTAAGGTGCCAACTCTGAACTTTGAAGCCGAAGACTACACTTCTATGATTGACTGGGGCAAGGAACCAATCACGGAACCACCGGTGACCATGAAGATTGATGACGAGCCTCTTCTACGCTTCATCCACGAGGATGTCACGCCAATCGTCGGCTTTTCACGCTACCCCTGTCACACGCAAACAGTCGAGAGACATATCAAGCTTGTTACGGAAGCTTCGGCGGCGGTCTGTGGGAAGGAAAGCCGCGATGGGTTTATACGGGTCCGGTTGGAGTCGCAGGCTAAAATGCCCAAATTTGAAACCAAAATTCAACATAAAATTTGAAAAACTATGAAAAGAAATTAAGTGAACTATGTTCCTATATTAGTGTTCTTTGTTTGTTTGTGTAAATTCAAGCAGTTACTTGTTAAAATTGTACAATACAAATAATGGTTTTGCAGTCTAAGCACATTTAGATACAGCAAAACGCCATTCGGCCTCGAAAAAAAAAAAAAAAAAAAAAAAAAAATCGGCGTGATTTTCAAGCTGAATGTGCTAGCCAAAATGTTTTTATTTTATTTTTCTATTTCATGTCAACATGTTGTTTAGACCCCTTAGCAAGTTTTTATAACTACCCAAAGAAGAAAAACAATTCTGAAAATTTTCACTCCACCCTAATATTCAAGCCTTGCTACAGCCGGGCACCGACATTCGCGGACACTGTATGTATGTATGTATGTATGTATGTTCAAGGCCTTACTACAGCCGGGCACCGACATTTGCGGACGCTGTGTGTATGTATGTATGTTCAAGCCTTACTACAGCCGGGCACCGACATTTGCGGACGCTGTGTGTATGTATGTATGTTCAAGGCCTTACTACAGCCGGGCACCGACATTCGCGGACGCTGTGTTGTATGTATGTATTTTCAAGGCCTTGCTACAGCCGGG
>JACEEZ010020842.1:242500-243541 GCA_016584305.1 Chionoecetes opilio
CTCATCTCTCTCTCTCTCTTTTCTCTCTCTCTCCTCTCTCTCTCTCTCTCTCTCTCTCTCTCTCTCTCTCTCTCTCTCTCTTCTCTCTCTCTCTCTCTCTCTCTCTCTCTCTCTCTCTCTCTCTCTCTCTCTCTCTCTCTCTCTCTCTCTCTCTCTCTCTCTCTCTCTCTCTCTCTCTCTCTCTGGCGCGGCTGTCGCCACCCTGGCCTCCCAGCCCGGCCTGTGTTGCCTTCAGCCTGGCAATCACGGCATCGCATATCAAACTGACCGTCTTGGATGCGATGGCATTGTACCAGAAAACATGATCTGGGCTGTACTAGCAATCACATTTTGTTTGAAGTGATTAGTGTATACAGAATGAACACATATATTTTTGGCATTCCTTTTCAAGCTTTATATATATATATATTTTATATATATATATATATATATATATATATATATATATATTTTATATATTTATATATATATTATATATATATATATATATATATATTTTATTATATATATATATATATATATATATAATATATATATATATATATATATATATATATATATATATATATATATATATATATATATATAATATATATATATATATATATATATATATATATATAATACTGATTCAAAACATAGATATAGAAACTCGGAATCCCTGGATCTCCAACACATGTAGGCGGATGTCAGTTATCTTATATAGTATACTAGCCGCAAAGCCGCCCTCCGGGCGGAATTTTTGGCTAGCTCCTGCGGAGGGCTATTGGTGGGTCTTCGGCCCACCACCACACAGACTCTCCAGATAGCCCCTTCTAACTTTCCTGAAATCATAGATGTAGAAATGCATGTATTAACGCCAACCCATTCACATCACCCCCAACCCATTCACTCACCCATTACCCATCACCCCCACCCATTCACTCACCCATTTCCAATCACCCCCCACACATTCACTCACCCATTACCCATCACCACACACCCATTCACTCACCCATTACCCATCACCCCCACCTATTCCTCACCCATCACCCTCCCCCC
>JACEEZ010020843.1:0-17503 GCA_016584305.1 Chionoecetes opilio
TGAAAAAATGATGTGTTCCAATATAGTTCTTGTTTTATTTCAAAACCCCAGGTGTTTATTCGGTGTTAGGATAATACTTCCCACATTTCCAAAAGTTTCAGCTCACTCGGTGTAATTCAAATATCCCCCGATCCCAAAAATAAATCTTATATATATTAAAAACGTGCTCAGGAAGTAAAACCATAGAACTACTTGCCTGAGCTGGTGGCAGCTTTTCCCCCTTACTCCTTAATTCCTACCTCTTCCCCCTTAAGTTCATTCCCCATTCAGTACTCTCCGCAGCGAGAAAGTGTTCGTACTATAATTAAAAGTGAATTTCATAAGAAAAATTTCAACTCTCAATTCAGTTGAAATCATGTATAATTCTAACAAGTTAATATCATTCAATATAAAAGGTGTCAGCAACAAACTAACGAAAACCCTGGCACCACAGTAGGTTACTACCTTTTATAAATTAAGGACTAGGATGACCGACGAAGTATGTAAGAATTTTAGGGAATATGTCAGTTTATTTGGAGCACCACTACCTTGTTATTGGATAATGCTAAGGAGTTTTACGTCACAACAATTCAAAGAGTTGTGTGACTCATGTGAGATACAATTAGGATACACCACGCCTTACCATCCACAAGGTAATAGTATCTCAGAAAGGATGCACCGAGCAATGAAAACAATTCTCTCAAACCTGTGCAAGGGTTATCCTCATAGGTTGCCCAATTATCTCTTAGAAACTCAAAGAGTATTAATAGTGCAGTGCATGAGACAAGGGGTACCCAACCTTTCTATGTTTTTTTTTCCCGATACGCCCCAAGGTTCATTAGTGTAAAAATTACCACAATTGACTCAGAGGATGAAACAACAGTGGCACACGAAATAATCATAAGAAAAAATTTTGGAGAGAGGTAGAAAATGGCGGGAGAAAGCTATGTGAAAAGGAAAAATGAAAGGTTGGAAAAAGACGAATTGGGGGTGGGTAAAAAGAGAACGTTTTGAGACGGGCACCAATAGAAAACTTTCATTTAAGTGGTTGGGGCCATATAAAGTGGTGGAAGTATTGAGAGATGGAGGTTCATATGTTTAGAAATATATTTTGACGGCAAACATGTACAGCGCGCGGCCAAGAAAATTAAGCGATATGTAGGACAGATGGCTGGCTATTGGAACCAGCAGAGATAGTAGTTGTAGAAGAAGAACTTGAGCACCCCACCTAAAGAGAGGAGACCAGTGAGGAGATACTTAGAACAATGTTGATGACAGGCGATAAGTGTTAACCTCTAGAGAGAAAGAGATTAACGTTCACCACTTCTCTAGTGAAAGAGAGATTTTGAGGAAGGTCCCCTAGACAGACTTGTAGTGGTTTAAACATTTTTTTTTTGCTTTAGGGGGTGTACACAGTTTGCACTGAACACTAAACCCGCTAGGTAGTCGTAAGACCCGAGGATGTGCTTGGCTCTGAGCTTTGCTCGATGGGTGATAGACGCAGGAGTATGTATGCCTCAAACAGGAGGTGAGCCTTATCCCAAGATACTGAGGGTATGGAGTAGATCCAGTCGTGATTTCTCCCTACGCACCTACGCCTAGATTAGTGGGGTAAAAATGGAAATTGACCATTCCAGACTAGGGGGGACGAGTCCAGTTGCGACTCTATAGGGTTTCGGCCATAACAAATAAGAGAGGAAGTGAAAAGGTTCTCATTCAAGGTAGTGGGAGTCATCACATTTAAAGTGAGTATTCCCCAAACCCTGGTCAAATCTACTCTTGGTGAGGGAAGTGATAAGTTAAGAATACATACTATCTCATTTTGTTGTAAATTTGTTAAATTGGAAAATGCAGGAAAGAGAATTTTTTGTTTTTAAGTGATAGAAGATCCTAAGAAATTTATATGAAATTATGTGGGGATGTATATGATAAATTTTTTTTTAATATTTTTAGTTAGATACCGGTAGGATGCTTGATGAAGGACTGAGGCATAAGGAATTTTTTTTTCGGGGGGAAGAAGCTATGTAACGGCGAGAAATTACATTAATAGGGGAAGAGATGAAATAACACATAAGTATCAAAAGCTAACGAGGAATTTTCCCACGCCTCATTCCTGAAACACTGGTTAGGCTTATATTTTAAGCCAGTAGTAATTAGACCGTAGCGAAACGAGGTGAGAACGGGATTCTAGGTTAGGATAATTTTAGAAGCAGCTCGACGTTCATTGAGTTAAGTCGCCTGTGGGGAGGTGATATTCTCGCCCTTGGTAAAGGTATGTTATGAAATGTTTGTTAACTAGAGATGTAGACATGACTTACTGGTGATTCCTTTTGTTGACCAGGACTAATAAATTGTATTACTTAGGGTCCCAAGGTAGGATGCTGTTGGCGGACCAGGGGCCAAGCGCTCACAAAATTTGCAAGGGGGCAACCACAACATGTCACAGCCAGCGTGTGAGGGACAAGGAGAAAGAAGGGAAAAAGAAAAAAAAGTGAGAGGGAAACGTTGGAAGTGGGATAGACTACGTATACAATTATATTAGGATAACGACTTGAGCATTACATGTGGGGTATCGTTAAGGGGTAACAGTGCGACTGAAGTTACCAGAGATAGTAAAAATATATTAGGATGACGACTTGAGGGATTACGCATGCGTATCGTTAAAGTGGTAACAGTGCGACTGAATTTACCAGAGATGTAACTAGATTAGGATACGACTGGCATTACATTGCTATCGTTTAATGTGGTGACATTGGCAACCGAAGTTACCAAGATAGTAAAACTATATTAGTGATTCGACTTGAAGCATTTGCGCGTGCGTATCGCTAGGAGGGAAGATAGATCTTCATATTAAGTTAACTTGTTGTATGTATTGCTAATTACAAGTGAGACAGTAAAGATTTAATATATTATAATTAGAAATATCTTAACGCGTTGTCACATTCAGTTTCCAGACCATACTTACATATTTTCTTAAATCTTTTATTTTTTGTTCATGTCCATATATTTTTTTCCCACTTACTGTGGGTGGTGGCCGCGGAGTAACCAGGACTGTAGAGTACACTCCCAAGGTGGCCGACTACATAATGGTGACACGGTGTAGATGGTCATTTTACCACTACACTTGCATTTGGTTTTGAGTGGCTGCGAGGATTCCTTGGGGAACCACTAGGAGCCCTGGGTGTATGTTGTTGTTGTTGTTTGGGGTTGATGGGTCCGTGCAGGCTGTCGTGCCACAGCCATCTAGTGCCCCGAAGGTGCAGGATCAAATGAATCAGCAGGTTAGATCCTGTGCAGTTTGGCCAACTCCTGTAGAGGGTTCCTGGTGTGCTTTGGAGGGATTTTGATCGCCAAGGCCCGTATCTGGAGAGGCGCACCCAAGGATGTGTAATCACGCTCAATCAGGATGTGTGGTCTGCGGGGATAGGATGAATGGGATATATGAGTTATTGAGAGTGCAAATGGGTGTGAATCGTGAGTTGGAGTGGTGTGCGGAGTGACATTGCAGGTAGGAGGTGTGTTTCAGGTGTTCCATTGGTATGTGGAGCAGCCAGGGGCAGTGATAGGGTCGTCAGTCTGCCCAGTTTTAGTGTAGGTGAGAGGTGAGGCGGGGTGGGTGGCCAATCCGATCTGCTGTGAATGCGTGTGTCCAGGGTGCGACACGTGCGTTGTGTTAAAGAGGTCGCAGCATGTCATAGATCCCATCGTATGTTGATCCGTGTGGGCGTGTCGTGTTTCGTGGCCAAGTTGTAAGTGTAGTGGAGTAGAGAGCGGGCCGAGTGTATGTGAGTGAGCGCACACCACCCGCCCCCAGAAGTGCATAGCTCTGTGTCTCCTGGTGTTCGGTTGCATGTAGTCCCTGAAGGTTTAGTCAGTGAATCATCCAGGTCTGATGGTCATGGTCTATGACGGGGAGGGGTGTAGCCTCCTCGTGCCGGCCCTTCGGGCCAAAATGTATTGCCCCGATCACATGTGAGGAAGGGCACCCCTGGAGGTGGTGACATTGGCCAGAAGGGAGGATAGTGAAGCAAGAGGTGTGGAGATTTGAGAAGGCATTAAGGGCAGGGGGTTTTTTGGCCCGGGGGGTGGGGTTGGTTGGGGGGGGGGGGGTGGTGGAGTCGTGACGTGGAAGAAGTTGGGGTCTGTGAGGGAGGTCGGTGAATATGGTTACTGTACATGATGGCGGGGGCACGGTGTTGCATACTTGGAATGCCCGCCACTGATGGCAAAGTTTTCTGCCGTCAGGATGAGGCAGCGGGCGGCAACATCCAGGCGTGGCAAGTGACCTGGCCGGGATGTACATGCCGCACCTCAATCATGTATCGGAGGGGCTTGCAGACGGTAGCCGTCCGTTTGTAAATGCTGTGAAGGGAGTTACTGGTAGCGGTGGTGTAGGAGGGAGTAAAAAGGACCTGCCCTGCCTGACAGGCACTTGACCATGTTAATAGGTGGGTGACGGACAGAAAATTAGAGAATAGAGAGAAACCAATGCCCCAGGGGAGAGTCTTCTCCAGAGGATGCGAAAGGAGGTGGAGTCACCCGGATGAAGGCAAGAAGGAGAGTGGCGTCTCTCTATGAAATGTGTTGGGGCTTGTGATACGGTAAAGGGGGCCACCGAAGAGGTTCTCCTACCGTGTCGGGGAGGAGGGATGGAGGGCAGGCAGCTAGGGGAGGATGCAACCTGTGTAGTGCGGACAAGGGGTGGCGCGTCTCGGTGTGACAGTATGGAGCGGGAGATTTTGCCTAAGGGCTGTGACTGGAGGACTTGAGAGGTCCCCCTAGTAAGCTATACGAAGGGCATTAATTCTGGAATTTACATTAACTTGTGGAGGAGGGGAAGTGAGACCGCATCATAAACCTCACACCCGTAGTGTCTAAAGCGACTACGATGTCATTGCATATCTAGAATGAATGAGGGACGTCGTTCCTCTCCACCCCCACTGTACGCCCTGCAAGGGCACGTAGTCATTAGTTAGCCTCTTGATGCATCGAGGTCACCAGGTACTGTAGTGTGTGGTGGCCCCCAGGTCAGAGCGGGGGGCGCATCCAACGTACAAACCAAGTAATTTGTGAGTGGTTTTGGAAGAATTGGGGACTCCATGGTATGTAAGCCATCGTGGTGTTGTGAATAGTCGGCCTTCGGGTGAAGTGTGAACACGTTCAGAAGGATGTGGAGTGGAAGGTAAGAGGGCTAGACTTGCTGGCACCTCCCGCCCGTTCATTCCCCAACCGGGGTGATCCATGATTGACGGTCAGTACAAAGGCCCACGTTGAAGATGGTCGGTGAGCCTCCTGGGTATAGTGGGAGTTCAGACAAGAATGTAGAAGATTCCATCACAATATATTGAAGTGCATGTGTGCATGGGAGCGGAAGTCTGAAAGCAAGGTGTTTTATGAGAGGACAGGACTGAGGGGAGACCCTGTTGGACTGCTCTGTGACTTCGTGTAAGACCTGGAATGGTGTTGCCCGAGGCCCAGAGAGAAGGACCTTGAATACAGGAGGATTTAACCCATTGGAGAGGGGAAGGCCAATGCAGTCCCAGTGCGGGCAGTTTTTGAAGTGTGACATTATGGGAGAGGTGTCAAAGCTGCGCTTGGAGTTCAATTAAAGGCTATTAGCGTGAATATGCTGTTGTGGGTAAATCCTTCCTGTATGTGTTCTTCAGCTGGAGCAGGCATCCAGTTGCCCCGGTGAGGACAGCAACCCACTATTTGATGAGAAGGTGTTTGTGTTCCAACCACCATGTCACCTACACCGTACGTGAGTTTTGTTTCTACTAGACGTACTAAACTTTCAGATCGAGTCAGATGAGAGGCTAATGGCCTATAGTGAGCCTCAGACGGAGTCCTTAGCCAGCTTAAGAATAAGAAATATTCGATAGGTGTAGATGCATTTGACGCCACGCAGAAGGAGAGCGGTCCCGACTAGCCAAGCTGGCGTGTTTTGAAGGACGTCCAGAGTCAGGAGGCGGGGCCCAGAGAGCAGTCTGGGATGGCGGCGGTTAAGATAAACTCGTCTCGGACTAGAGGTGTGTTGTCCCGGCCCGCCGCCTTCCCGACGGCGGGACAGTTGACCAGTTGTAATAGTGTATAGGGAGGAAACGCTCCTGGCTCGGGGTATGTTTTGATAGCAGGTGCTAATTTATGGCCGGTGTGGAAGGGTGAACACATGTGGGGTCACGGTCTTGATGTACCGATGTATGTGTGAATGTGGAGGCAAGGTCACTCGACTTTGTCCGTGCACCGAAGTGATGAGAGGGCCCATTACTCGTATCAACAGTGGTAAAGAAGGTGGTGTAAAGGGGCTGGACGGTGGCGAGCCATCTTGGGTCCTGTGACAAAAGGACCAAGCCCGGTAGACTGACGGATGAATGTAATTGTACAGGGAAAGTGCACAAAAGGAGGCCCTGCAGACGTTTCTCTCATCGAAGATACTAACGTTTATGGGGAGATCGGGCCTCCAATAACGGTAGCGACTACCTGCAGCAATGAATGGGTTCTTATAAGAGCGCCGCCGCAGTATTAAAGGCGTGGCGTTTGGGCCTGAAGGGGCTGCGCGCTGGTCAGTCTGCTTCCGTGAACTCACCAGGGTACCCGGGAAAGAAGCGTGAGTGATGAGGTTATAGTAGGATTTAATGAAAGTGGGTGTGACCCCACGTGCCACCAGGGTGACCGGGAGGGTATTGATAATTATATCCGCATTAGGGATGTATGGGATGGGTAAGTTGAATTTAAATTCTGATTGTGAAAAGAGCCCAGCTCTCTTGTGAAGGACCACGAGGTCTGCTCGTGAGGGGAGGGGTGGTGGTACTGAAGGAAAAATATTAACAACGGAAGATGGTCGCTCCCCATGTTAAGGGGCCAGTTGTGACAGTTGGTGGGAGGAGGGGTGCCATGACCCAGGCAAGTCCAAGTTGTAGGGTTTCCGCCGAAACTGAGTCAGGTGCCGGGTGGGGGCAGTGTTGTGTAAGAGAGAATAAAGAAAACATCTGTCCGCCCAGAAAGCTCGAGAGGACCGTGCCCGAGCGAGTTTCTCTTCGGCTCCTGTAGGAAGGCCGGTTGCCCAGGTTCAATGATGGCATTAAATCACACCTTATTAAAGCTGGAGGAAAGCCTGAAGAGAATAAGTTGCTGGAATTCCTGAAAGGTTTAATATCTAAACATGGGTTTGTAAATTAAAAGAACCTGAAGGGGCCTGAATCAAAGGGGGTACAATCACCACCCCGAGATGCCTCTCGGCCACCTCCATGGAAAGTAGTGCTAGTTGAGAGGTGCTCAGAAGAGAGGATCGTGGCAGCAGAAGCGGTCCGCCTCCCTGCCCCACCGGTCCCACTGTCCATCCTGTAGGAGCTTAGTGTGGGTAAAGAGGGGGAGAATGCGTCTGTGAGCCACGTCTCACAGACGCCAACAACTAGATAGAGTGTATTGATGAGAGCGTGGTTTTAAAGTCCTGAAGTTTGCCGGTACAGATGATAGATCGGGCGTTTTCCAGAAGATGAAGTGGAGGGGAGTAAAGGACCTTCCTGCGTGATGAACATAAAGAGGTATGAGGCCGTGGCGAGGCATACGAATGAGGCAGTCTTCTAAGGAAGGAACCTGAAATAAAGAGATTAAAGAATCCAAGTGCGAAATGGGGGCATTCCCCTTAATGAGGCTGGCCATGCAAAGCCCAGAACTGATGGTCTTGAGGAAGGAAGGAGGCGGCGCAAGGGCTATCACTCCCAGTGAGGGCAAGGTGCTGCTGGGCATGCTTGGCGGTTCTGGGCATGGGGTCTGAGCTTGTTGGAGCAGTGGAATCACAGGACGGAGATGGGGGACACCTGTATAATGGGGTAGGAGGCGAAAACAACCTCCACAGCCTCCCCTATAAGTGCCCCTCGCGGCAGGAAGGCAGTCTGTCCCTTGTTTAAAGGGCGGGTCGGTAGGTGCCGGGGGGACTGTCGAGTCTATTGGGGTTTTTGGGGAAGTGTGATATCCACTGGCATTGGTTGGTGCGGGTGGGGTGACGCAGCCCGCAGCCATTCCTGGACAGATGTTGTTTGTTGGGGCTATTGGCTTGGGCAGTGGCAGACTGGTGACCTGGCAGGGGCTAGGCCTTGAGCCAGCAGGCAGAAGCAGTTGCCGTAGTGTAGCGGGAGGGCAGCTCTTGATTGCTGTACCCCCCTGTAGGACGGCCCGGTCCCAGGGTGGATGCCCCTTCAGCGGCCGCTTCACAGTCTACATGGGAGCAGGTAGGCCTCAGTGCTGGAGCTGTTTGCACTTGTCACCCTGCACCACCCCCTTGTTGAGTAACCGTGCACTGCTTATAGGTGGGCGGTGGTCACCACCCGAAAAAAAAGGCAGGACACCGCCGGGCACAGTACCCCTCTGCAGACATGAAACCGCTTGCAATCTATCTTGCAGTGCTGGAGCTCTCATGTTGCGTTGGCATTAACTTCTGTGTTGCCAGATAAGGCGGAAGACGTGCGAAGTCACACCGGAGGACATGGTGAGGGTGGTGTGTGGGCCGGACCCGTAGAAACAGCGTGTGATGTTCTCCAGAGGAGACCCGTCGCTGGGATCTGGTGCACCACCAAATATTTCATGTCATGGATTAGATGCCATTTTAGCGTCCCGTCTGGACCGTCCGGACATGAGCCGAGCCGTTATTATGCGTCTACAATGGTTGGTAGGGGAGTTTCAGTCCTAAGCACTGTAGTCCAGTTCACGTATTATGTCGTCGTGTTGTTCAGTTCGGGAGAGCATAGGGAAAATTCTCACCCGACATGTTAGGTCGGTGTAGGTCGGGTCTGTCGTCCGATGCCGACCCGCACCTTACGGACCCCTCCCCAGCGTAGTGAACAGACTCTCGGGGCTGGGCAAGGTTTTGTCAAGGTTGACCACCCTAAATACTTTTAAACCCCTGCCCGCCCCAGTGCTGGTTAGAATACTATACAGCAATTTTTATGCTCGAATATGGAGCCAAAAACTGCCCCTGTACCACCTTCCCAGGGTTAATGAAGGATATCAGTCCCTCGCTGCTTATTAATGAGGCATGTAAGATTAATGAGGCGTGTATGCTGGGAAGGGAGGGCAGCGGGGGAGCAGGAGCAGAAGCAGTGTGAGCAGAATCAGTGGTGAGCAACGCGGTGAGGAGGTGAGGCCAGTGATTCGGCGAAGGTGAGTTGCGTTAAGCTTGCAGGGCTTTTGACAAAGTTGTTGGGTCCTCACCAGATGGAAGGTGGAAGGTGAGCGTGGACCTCTTGGAGGCAGCTGAGATGGTGTCCAGGGGACTCCATGTCGCGGCTGGCAGCGTCCTCTTCAAGTCGGCATCGATACACGGGAGGCTTCAGGGCGTCTAGGCATAGGCCGCCACAGGCATCGCACACGCCAGAACCAGGCACACAGTACACGTAGTGTATTGTCGTTGTCAGCGATAAGCGGTATGTAAGTGATTGCGTTGGAGGAGCGAAGCCAATACGTCTTGTCACCGACCCAAGGCAGCTCAAGAGTCGCGCCTGGGTGGATGCCTATGATCTATCACAGTCCGTGGCAGCTGACCTGGGTTCCTCAGGAAGGCACAGTGAGGCGGATGAGGCATTTTGCCGTGCAGGGTGGCAACGCCAACCGCCGCCAGCAGGGTGAGCAGTCAAAAGGTGGGCCATGTTCAAGGGCGTAGGAGTTGAGACTGGTAGCATACACGATGGGCGTGTGAAGACGCGGACACTGCACAACAAGTGTGCAATATTTTTCCAGGAACATTTCCTGCGCTTGTGCACTTGTATTAACCTTGTAAATACAGAGTGGATACTGAAATCCCGCCATTTTCACTCGAGTCCGTGACCGAACGGGGGAGAAGATATACAACGATTTGTGTTCCCATATACTAGTCCTGAATATGAATAATGATCTTTGAAAACACCACTAGTCTCCCGGGGTTTAGTATAAATTTCCTAAATAAAATAAGAAAAAAACATAAATTGTTTTAAATATCTTTAATTGCCATATTCAATTACGAATGGAAATTTGACAATTTTTATAAGGATCCCAAACTTTTTGCGTCCCCAGAACCGACCCCATTTCTTTAATAGGAAAATTCGTTTTGTACAAAATTTTAAATTTTCCTACGCCCCATTACCTTATACTTATTTGCTTACAAAATAAATTTAAAATTTTAAAGTCTTTTACGTTTTTTTAGTATTGTATTAATTCGTAAAAAAAAATTATATTTTAAAATATGGGCACCCATGTATATCCATTTTTTAACCATACACACACGCGTCTATCTCGCTAAAAATCCCCAAAAAAACATTCGTTCATCGAAATTTTTAAAATTATTTCCTCAGCGATAATATCGAAATCATTCAGACATCTCTGCATAGTTGTGAAGGGTGGAAAAAATGAATCTATAGGGGAAACCCACATAGGCCCAGGTAAAACCCATTAAATTTCCTCTACAAAACCCATGGCTATATATTTGAAAAATTGCCTAAGGTTTTTTTTCTCGTCGTTGGACTTTTGCTATGAAATTTTTGTCATTAATTTGACTTTATAAAAAATATATTTAATAGGGGCACCCTGTTATCCCTTTTTAACCCATAAAACAAGTCTATCCTGTGCAAAAAAATCTCCAAAAACATTCATTTTCATCAAAATTTTTAAAATTTTCCTCACGAAAATATCGCAATTTCAGACAGTCTACGAATATTGTGGAATGGTGGAAAAAAATGTATATTATATGGGAACCCACTAGGCCCAGGTAAAACCCTGTAACATTCCTTACTAAACCATGGCTAATTTTTAAAAATTAATCCCTCAAGGTTTATTTTCTCAGTCGTTTGGACGTTTGCAGCAATTTTGTAAATTTGGGAAAAAATGGCCATTTTGGGGGCAACCCAATGGGCCCCATTATAGCCCATGGATTTGCCCACCCTTCCCATCCCCCTGGCCCACCAATTCCCATAAAAATCTATATGGGCCCCATTAAGTGTGCTGGCTGGGTGTGCACTGGGCTATTAGGATGGAAAGATCGCCACCCAGGGAAAACCCTGGTATAAGGCAACCTATTCCCACTCTGGTTTAAGTAAAACCAGGCTAACTCAGATCTGAAAAAAAAAAAACACCTTTGGGCAACGCCGTCCCAAACCCACCCGGGGGACCGGGGCCCGCCACCCGGGCCCCGGAGTTATCATTGTTTTTTTTGCCTTATCGGCAACACCGTGACGTCCCCTGTAACACTTGTTTTCTTTTCAGGGGGTTGGTGAGCACCTCTGTTTTTTCGTGTTACAGGGGTGTGTGAAAAGTTTTTCCCCTTTCAGCTTCGAATCCTTTGTGGGGTTCAGGGGAATGAGTGTAGTTTATTTTTATCCGGGTTTTGGGGACCGCTGTTTTCCAAAAAATATTTCCAGCTGGTGTTGTGTTGTGGTGTTACGTTTAGCCCCAGGGGCCGGTTTTCACCCTTTTCCCCGGGCCCTTTTTTCCCCCCCAGGGCGCCCTGGCCTGACACTGTAGGTTTCGTCGTTTACCCAGCCAGGGCCCCACCCCCCCCCGGCCCCTCCCAAGGGCGGGGTGCGGCGTGGTGGTTCCGGGGCTGCCACTGTGACTGAGAGGCGGAGGTTACGTCGTTCACCCACCCACCCCCACCCCCGCCCGGGACCCTCCCAAAGGGGCCGGTACGGGGGTTGGGGGTTCCCGGGCTGCCACGGGAAGCAGCGCCCGGTCGCACCCGACCCCCCCCCGGGACCCTCCCAGGGCCGGGAAAGGGGGTTGAGCGGTCCCTGGTGCCATGTCAAAACCCCCCCTCCCCCCCGACCATCCATTTAATGGGGGTGGGGGGCATGCGTGGGGCGACCCGGGGGGGGGTTTGGGGGCGTTTCGTGTTGCGTCAGTCCCTTTCCTCACTGTTTCCCCTTCTTTCCCAGCGGTAAATTGCGAGGCCCGGGTGCTCGGGTCCTTTAGGTCCCGAGGCCCAACAAGCTCGCTCCCGCACCCCCCCGTGCCTTCTGTGGGACCCTTTCGTCCCGCCGTTCCCCGGAGCTGTGGAGGGGGGTCATCCTCCCGGGGGGGGGGTGTGCCCTGCCTTCCCGGGCGGGGCCCTATCTGCCCTAAAGGGAGGGGGGGTCGAAGGCTTTTTAAGTCTCCCCAAACGCCCCCTTTCCCGTCATCCTGGCGGCCCGGTCTCTTGGTTCTCGGTGGGCCTTTGCCAGTCCCCCCTTTCCCCCTCCGCTCACACCTCCGCCCCTCCCTTGTTTCCCATGAGCTCGGCGTCGATCGTGCTGACGGTGGAGAAAAGATCGGGCGGCTCCCAGTCCCTCACCATGACCGCACTCCCAGGTCGAGGACTTCCCCGGGTGGGTCTGTGGCTCCTACGGCTGGTAGGGTCCCCCTGGGCCTTTCCCCCACCCCCCCTCCTGGCCCCCGGGGGTTTGCGGTTTTGGATGACTTCAGTAAACCCCTTTCTGGCAAAATGGAGGTCCATTTAAAACTTCGTGTCCCGTTCTCCGAGTCGAGGCGTCCAGGTCCCCATCCCGCTTCCCTCTCCCCGGTTCCTCCTTTAGCGTGGTAGTCGGGGATACTCCCGGGTTTTGGCTCCGACGGGGAAGAGGATACGCCTCCCCTGCCCAAGAGAGAGGTTTCGGGGACTTCCCCCCCCCCGGTTCCTGTCCGCCGGGCCCTTCCTTCGCCTTTTTTTTGGGGTCCCTTCTCGGCACCCCCTCGTCCCGCTGAGGATGCTCCCGGGGACACCCTCCTTTTTCCTCCGTCCTGTTTACCTGGGCACCGATGTCCCGTGATTGCTTTAGGGGTTTGAGGGCGGCTTTTTTCATCGGTCGTCTGGAGGACGGCTGTGGGGCCCATTTTCCCGGATTTGGGAGGGCGTCGCCCCGGGGAGGGGGGGGACAGGATCCTACCTCACCGCCGGATTCCTTCTCTCGCCTGAACGCCCCCTCGAAGCAGCCTGCGGTTTTTCGGGGCCGTTTGGATGCTCTGGCCTTTTTTTTTTTTTTTTTTTTTTTTACGGTGAGCCTAGTTTGGTCGGGGACGGCTTCCCGTGGTAAGGGAACCAAGATGCAGGGGCTTTCTCGGGGGGGCCAGAAACGGTTCCCCTGGATGAAGGCCGGCCTGGACCCTGCCGAAGTGTGGAGAGTGGGTACCCCCAGTGTGACCGGGGTCTTCTCCGTCCGGGGCCCCCGACCCCGGGTTCCCCCGGCCTCTGGTGGTTCCCCGTGTCGTGAAAGGCTGTTTTCCCCTCGGGTGTCCCGGTTTCTGAAGGACCTCCCGTGGCGGGCCAACCGGTGAAGGGGGAAACTCTTTCCCCGGGACTTTCAGGACGGCCACCCCTCCCTATGGCCCTTTCTGTTGCCTTTTTCGTCAGCTGGGGGACTGGCTCTCCCCCCTCCCCGGGGGTCACACTTCCCTCTCCCCGGCCTCCCGTCGGATGTCTTGGGGTTTTTTTCGACCGCCTGTGTCGTTCGGCGCCTCCCTCCTCCCCACGGCAACCCTGCCATGACAGGGCCCCTCACTTCCCATTGGGTTTCGGGGCGAGGCCTTTCGGGCCTGCCGGATGATCGACAGAGATTCTCCGGTTTGTCCCTTCGTTCAGGTTTGTCGGAGCCCCCCTTGCAGCAGTTCTCGCCTCAACCCCCCCACCGCACTCTGGTGTCTCTCCCGGGCCCCCAGACCCTCTCGGCCGGGGGGTTCCGGGAGGGGGTCCCCCCCGTGTTCTTTGGGGCTTTTTCGTCGGGAAGGGGATCCAGGACGCTCACCCCGTGTGGATGGCCCCAGGTCCCCGTCGCCCCGTCGGGGTGGGCCTTCCCGGGTCAGGGGGTCTGGGTCTGGGTTTCGCCGGGGCCCCCTACTGCCCCCAAGCCCTCCCCAAGGGGCGTCCGCTTTTGAGCCTCCTTCCAGGGCCTCCTGTCCGGGTTTGGGGGAGCCTGGCCGCAGAGAGGTTTGGGCCGCCAGGGTGGGCCAAACGGTCTTTCGGGCCCCGGTTGCCCTACCGCCCCTTCGGCGACCTCCTTCTTTACGCCGGTTCCCCAGTGCTCGCCGCCCACGTGCGGAAATGCCCTCCTCCGGGGGATGGAGAAGGCGCGGGGAAAGGTCTTTTTTTCCCCCCAAATTTTTATCGTACCCCAAAAAAGGACCTTCGAAGCGGGGCTTTTCTTGGACCTCAGCCGCCTAAAAAAGGGTTTGTGCCAACCACCGGTTCTATGCTGACCTTGGGGCCCCGGTGGGCCTTTGGGGAGGCAAAAGGGGGCGGGGTGGGTCCCCCATCTCAAAAGGGCGCCTACTGGCAGTCCCCATTCATCCCCGGTTTTCCCGGGGCTTCCGGGCCTTTCCCGGTGGGATCGGAAACGTGGGGAGTTTACCAATACCCCTTTGGCCCTCATCGCTCCAGGGTTTTTTCGCAGTCCCAAATGGTTTGGGTCAGCGGATGGGGTTCGCAGGGGTGAATTGCCTCAGTATTTGGGCGATTGGTGGTGTCCGCCCCCTCTCAGGGGAAGCGGTTCGCATGCGGCCCACTTTGGGGGTGGCGGGGGGGATGGGGTTCCCAGTCAACAAAAGGAAAGTCCGTCCTTACCCCCTTTTTCCGCATTTCTTGGCTGGGCATGCAAAGGGACTCCCGTTCAGCTGCGGTCCGCTCTCGGGGGGGAAAAGCGGCCAGCTTATCAACGCCTTTCCCGGGGCCCCGGGTCCCCCTTTTTGTCAAGGAGGATTGGGAGTCCCTTCTGGTCGCTCACTTCGCCCCCAGAGGTCACTCCCCTAGGCCCCCTCCCTCTCCGTGCCTTGTCCGGTGGGACACAGCCCTTCCGGTGCGACCCCCCCGACTTTTCCCGCCCGTCCCCCCCCTGGCCCCACCCACTGGACAAGTGGTTTTTGGGGGCGGTTTCCCCCGGTGGAAGGGGGGCGGGCCCCCGCCCCCTACGGGCTTCGTGGTGTCGGTGCGTCGGAGTCGGGTGGGGTACCATCCTCCGACGGCCGGCAGGGTTTCGGGGGTGGTCCGGGGGGGAGCGCAGACTCCCCAATCAAAGTCAAGGAGCTGCTGGTTCTCTTCTCTTCCTCCATGACCCCTCCCAGAGGGGACGGGTCTCTGCTTCGAGTGGACAAAATGGGCGCGGTTTCCCCTGTTCGCCCCCCCAAGGGACATCCAAAAACCCCCCTTTGTTTTCCCTTTTGGGGCAATTCTTCACCCTGGGGGCCCGTTTCTACCTTATCGTCTGCAGGTTTCCCGCGGGAGTGGGTAAGTGTGGGCCGACGCCCCTTTTCGCTTCGGGCTCGTTGGTGGGTGGGAGCTTGCCTGGAGCGCTTTGGGGCCTCTGCGGCGGCGGGGCACTCCGGAGGTGGACCTCTTTGCGTCCCCCGCTCTGCCCCAAATACAGGCCTTTTTGAGGGGGGGGACCGGAAGCTGCGGGGGGCCCGGGCGCCCTCACGGAAATGGGAACGGGGCGCCATGTTACCGTTTCCGCCCCCCCCTCACCCCGTACCCCTGAAGGTATGCAACAAGCTGCGTTCCACGGGGGAAAGGGGCCATGGTGGCTTCTCTTGGCTGGCGCAAACCCTGGTTCTCCGAAATGAAGGCCCGGTGTCCCCCCCCTGTTCCCCTAGGGGCCCCCGCTTTGTTGGAAGAGCTCCCGGCCCGGGTTTTTCCACCTTGAAGCTACACGCCCGGGGTTTCTCCCCACCTCTCGTCGGACGGTCTCGGACGCGGTAGCGGAGGGAATGTTTGGCGGCACTTCGCCCGTCCTCTACGAGACAGTATCCCCCCCCTCACTGGAAGGCCTTTCGTCGTTTTTCAAACTCAAGGGCCCCGCGAGTTTTCTGAAACGGTTGTCCGGTTTCCTCCCTTCCTGGCCCACACCCTGGGGGTCCCCCGCTACTCTCTCCCCCCCCTGGTGGGCCCGGCTGACCCCTCAAATACCCGGGGGGGGTTGTCCTGGACCGGCGTTTTTGTGCCCCGTTGAAGAGGGGGTTTGTTCCCCCAAAACCCCCTTCCGGTCCTAGCCCCCTTTTGGTCCCCGGAGAAAGGTTCTCCCGGTTTTTTTGCGGCGACCAGTTTGGGTCAGACGCTGCCCGGACCCCGCCTCCTCAAAGGCCTTGTTCCGGTGGGCCCCGGCTACGGGGGTTTTGGGCTTCTTTCCCGCTGAGGGGGCTGACCCGTTTCCCCCCGTGGACGACCTTCTGCGGGACGGCCGCTTTTTCCCCCCCCCCTCTGCCCAAGGTGGGTAAGAACGAGCGGCAGGGGCCCCGTCCCCCAACCGGGCTTTGTTCCGGGTGGTCTGCTGGGGGGGCCCCACACCCCTTGTGCCCGGTTTCGGCGCTCGGTGTTTCCGGATGCTTCCACGCCCCGGGGGTGTACCGCAGTTCCCGTTCCGCACCCGTCCCCTGGTCTCCCCTCCCCACCAGGGGGGGTTGCCGGCCCGGTCCCGGGGGGTCATCGAGTGGCGGGTCCCGGGTCAGCCCCCCGCGCCCATGACGTCCGGGGGGGTTCTGCGTTTTGGCCTTCCTCCCACCCTTTCCCTTTTAGAGGGTACGGGGGGGACAGTGGAGTACGGCCCCGTGTTCGTGGGTTGTTACCTATCCCACTCCGTCGGGGGCTTCCCCTGTTGCCCTGGGACTCCCCCCGTCCGGGGGGCTGGGGGTGGGGGCCCCGGGCCCCCCTTTAGTCTCCGCTTGATTTTGGGGTATACTAGTGGATCGTTTTTTTCTTGGCAGTTGCTCTTTTGCCTCCCCGCGGGGTCGGGGCTTTTGCCCGTCTCCAAGTGGGGGGCTTAGTGCACTAGCTCTAAGGGACTAAAAAGACGGTTTTTAAATATAAAAAACCTATTTTGGGTCCCCGACAAAAGCTATGCCGGGCCCTTTGGCCTCCCCCCTTCCTTTCCCCCCCAAGTTTTCAGCCCCCTCCCCGGGGGATCTTATTGGGATGGTTATGATAAGCTCCGGGCCGGTGGCGGGCGCGGTCCTGGCTGGGTTTTCACGGCGTTGGCCCGACGTGGTTTCTTTTTCTTGCAGATTGAGTGTAGCCTGTTTTCTTTAAAAATGTGAAAATAGGGTTTCCTGTATACCCAGGGTTTGCCCTGGGTGGCGACTTTCCTATCCTAGCTTTGTGCCTAGCTCTGTAGGGGCCCCCAAAAAAGGCTTTTCAATTCAAAGCCCCTCAAAATCGTTTTTACACAACTTTTTTCCAGCGCACCATTACCCTTTACTTATTTGCTTTCAAAAAATATAGTGTTTTAAATCAATTTTCTGTTTTTTTAGAGTAAATTAACTAAAAAAAAATATACTTATAATAAGGAGCCCATGTATATCCCATGTTACCCCTACACACACACCTCTATCTCTGCTTGTGGTCTCTGTGCATAAAAATCTCCAAAACATACATGTTCATCGAAAAATTTTTAGAATATTTTTCCCCGCGATAATATCGCAATCTTCAGACAGTCTACTACTAGTTGTGGAAAAGATGTAAAAAAAATTTTACATCTTAGGGAGGCCCCCAAGAGCCCAGGTAAAAACCCCGTACATTCCCCTCTAAAAAAAGGCTATTATT
>JACEEZ010020844.1:0-113668 GCA_016584305.1 Chionoecetes opilio
TTTTTTATAGACACGAAAAATTTTTGGTGTACTAATCTCTGGTGTACGAAACAACTTGTGAACGAACTGACTGCACCCTCCTATACACTCTCCTTCCTACTAAGAGCATCTTATATCTCCGAAAGTAGTGATTTGCGACGGAAACTCACTGAGAGAATGTTTTTCAGAATCTGTTAAGGTAAACAGAAACCATACTCCCACATGTGTAGAGAAGTCTGGTCCTAGTGTAAAAATTTACCAAATAAAACTAATTTTCAGTGTCGGGAGCACACTATTATAAGGACGTCTCACGTGTAATATATATGAGGGTCAGAGGCCAATGTAAAGACGCCATCACCAAAACATAACCTGATATTGTGCAAAATAACTAATTAAACTCTATCTGATATACCACAGAAATAAAATATTTAAGTGGCTGGAGCACAATGATATAATCACGTCTCACTGAGATTCTTATGAGGGTGAGAGGCCTCTGGTCGATATAGCTCATGTAAAGATGCCATCACCAAAACATCCAATCTTCTATCTTCTATATTAATAAAAGCGAAAGTGTGTCTGTCTGTGTGTGTGTGTGTGTGTGTGTGTGTGTGTGTGGTATAGGTTCCGCCCCCCGTGGCGCAAACACCTCATATGGCACATTTTTGGAATCAGGTTGACCAGGGGAATAGTAGGGTCACTTAGGGCGATTCGCTTCACATTAGGTGAAGGAAGTATTTTGAGGGTCTTATCCTAAGCATTTTGTGCCGCTGAATCCGAAAATCGTAGTTGGGTCACTCGTTAGCGGTAAGTTTTCGCGCAATTTGCAATTTGGCAATTTGGCAATAAAATTGGCAATTACAAATTGCAGAATGAGAACCAGACGTCGTAGAGACCTCGTTTTGGACTCAAATTGAAGCTTATTAAGAGTGCATAAAATGTTATTTAGTACTCCGTGGTTGTATCTGTTCGCATTACTGAACTATAATGGAAATTAGAGATAAGTGGAAAAAAATGGAAAAAAATATAAAAGGAATAATTTTGGCCTTAATTTCACATCAAAAGTCATGAAATGTTTCTGGCTGTATCTGTTCTCATAAGGCACTACCCGTCTGATTAATAGAAAATGGTAACTTTTCTCTGACTGTCCCCTCATGGTCGTATTTTATGACATACGGTAATGAAATTTCGCAAATAAATGTAAAATTTCATTGGCTATAATTTTAGAAATTAGCTATAAACCCGTAAATAAAATAAATTCATTTATTATATCGCACATTTTCCTTCCCAGTCTCGCAATGACAATCGTGGTGTCATTTGCGGTGCAACTAACGGAGATGTGGTCCTTCGACCTCGGACGCCCAAGGAGGATGTTCGGAGTATGCTGGCCAAGTGGGCTTCGAAAGGCGAATTCGTAGAGGCCCACAGGAGGTCCTCTAGAAGGGACGATTGGTCGTGGCACCGACAGTGCATTGCTAAAATCCAGCCCCACAAATTCGCGAGGCAGTACGGAGATGAGCAACAGGACCTTGCGGCGGAGGCCGCCCACCCCGGACCTTCAAGGTAAAGAAGATTTTTTTTTTTTTAATTTTCGAAAAAATCTGGATGGAAGAGGAAGAGGATGGAAGACTGGATTCCTTCAAGAAAGCCCTCGAGATCCTTGCACCCAAGCTGCAGATCCTGAGGTCAGCGGGATCAGACGACAGTCCCTTGAGCAAGTTCTCCATGACGTACGTCAAGATGGTCCTCCTGCTTTTGAACTACACCAGGGCTGTGCGGACAGGAGACTGGCGCTGCACCTGAAACGTTGGAGGAGTTCGGACCGTTCTTCTTCCGCATGAATCGAAGCTCCTACGCCCGGTTCGTCCCGGTTTACGTGGCCATGATGCAGGACCTCGCCTCAAGAATCCAAGAGCGTGGACGTACTTGGAGAAACACTGGGTCGTCCGTAAGTCGTTGGTACCTTTTCACGTCCCTTGGCTGCGACCATGCCTTGGAACAGGTGAACCGGACTCCTGAAAGGTGACGGTGTGGCTTGTAGGGATCACGAAAAATCCCTCGACGAGGACCAAGTTCTTCTTGATCCAAGACGAACTCTTGGCAATCAAGGCCAAATCATTCGGAAGTTCTGCTACGGCATCAAAGCACCACAAGGACAGCCCAGCGGTCACGAAGAAGACACACGAGATGACCAAGAGGTTGCTGGTCTTCTTCGCCAGCATAACCCCTTCACTCGCGAGAAAGCCCAACTCACCACCGTCCTTTCCCGCAAGGTTGTTCCAGATAAGATGGTGGACGCACTGACAAGAATCGAGGAGACTGGCAAGGAAGCTCTCTTGAAGTACGAAGAGGGAAGGATCAGGACTGCGCAGCAAAGTCCATGGGAGGTCCTGCATCGTCAGCCTACCAATACATTCAAAACGCTGGGCAAGAAAGCCAAAGTTTCAATCGGAGGGAAGCAGGTGATTGTCACGGGAGATCCTCAGACTTCACTCGGCGCTGCTGCTCGCCCTCCAACTCGACAGCAGTCTGGACCTTCGCACCATCATCTCCAACTATGAGCTCTCCCTGTTCCCTCTTGCCCTCTTTGACGACCAAGGCCACCCGCGGGTCACGACAAAAAGTGCCCTTCTCAGGTTCTGGAGAAGATGAACGCGGCGGTCTCCACGGCCTCGCAAAACCCCTTCATCCTCTCGCGTGCTGGTCCTCGACGGGATGGCTATCCTTCAGCAGCACCCCGTTTCCGGCTCAGCAAACTTTAAGGACCTGGTTGGATCCCTCCTGCAGAGAGTTGCCCAACTGGGTGTTGGCTACGGGGAGTTGCACCTTGTCTTTGACAGGTACGACATCGGCGCGTCCCTCAAAGACAAGACGAGGGAACAGCGAGCCCGAGGTGAGGATATACGATATCGACATCCAAGCAGCGACGAGGATCAAAGCTGGAATGACCATAGCTAACATCTTGTCCACCAAAAGCAACAAGACTGCTATGACCTCTCTCATTGCCTCCCAAATCCAGCACCATTCATGGGGATTACGCGTCGTCTGCGCGTGGCGCGACAAAGCCGTGCAACTTCTGGACCGGACGAGCCAAGTTCGCTTCAGAACAAGAGGAAGCGGACACTAAGATGATATATCATCTCTCCATGCTCGACAAGATGTGGAGGCAACCGTAGTTTCTCCGGACACTGACGTCCTCGTCCTCCTCCTCCGACACTTCCCCAGATACCTCCCAACACGTGCCTCCAGCTTGGCAAGACGACTTTCAACGTTCAGCTCATCCACGATGAACTGGGCTCTCACGCGGATGTGATCACGTCCTTCCATGCTCTGACTGGTTGCGACACCACTTGCGCCCTCTTCAGGAAAGGCAAGTTGCAAGCTTGGCCTGTGTTCCAGGCGGCCGACCAGGCAACCCTCGACGCTTTGGGTACACTCCGAAGCCCTGGTCCGCTGACGCAAGAGAGCCTGGACGTGCTGTGCCGATTCGTGAGCAGAATTTACGGATATACCTGCTCTCTGCCGCAGGCGAGGTGGACGGCACTTCAGAAGAAGAAGGTTGGAGCAGCACTGGCCCCTCCGACAGTCAACGCCACCACCCAGCACATATGCGAGCCCAGCTACAGGCCGTCGTCTGGGAGGGGGCTGTGAAGAAGGAGTTGGTGACCCTCGACCCGACCAAGTACGGCTACGGACCAAACCTGGCGCCTATCCCTTCCACCCTGCCTCCCGCCCCGCAAAGTATCATGGATGGGATGCAGTGCGGATGCAAGACGAACTGCTCGACCAATCGCTGCCGCTGTCAACGCCTGCAGACATCCTTGTTCGGAGCTTTGCGATTGCTCCCCCGAGATGTGCATCACGACGAGGAAGATGGGCATGAGGACGTCGATGGCGTAGACGACTAGATATTCGATTTTTTTCAACTTGTGAACGCTCGCTATCGCAAGTAAGGGATTTTTTTGTGTTCTAATTGTTATTTTCCAAAAATACGCGGAGGAGACTCGGTTCGTTGTTTGAAATTTGTGTTCTGGATTAATACTCGGGTCACTTCGGGCGGAAAAAAGGCTTTCGCTTCACCTTAGGTGAAGGAAGTATTTGAGGGTCTTATCCTAAGCATTTTTCAGTTGAAATACCTGTTCTACGCATAATTGTACCCACCCTTGCAGAAATTCGTTAATTAAATGTGTCCTAAGAACAATTGTTTGTTATTTTACTTTTTTTACTAATTAAAATTTAGTTTTTAATTATTAAGAACTCAGGCTTTAAGGCCAAAATTATTCCTTTTATATTTTCCCAATTTTTTTCCACTTATCTCTAATTTCCATTATAGATCAGTAATCCGAACAGATACAACCACGGAGTACTCAATAACATTTTATGCACTCTTAATAAGCTTCAATTTGAGTCCAAAACCGGTCTCTACGACGTCTGGTTCTCATTCTGCAATTTGTAATTGCCAATTTTATTGTCCAAATTGCCAAATTGCAAATTGCGCGAAAACTTACCGCTAACGAGTGACCCAACTACGAAATTTTTGGGTTCAACGGCACAAAATGCCTTTTGGGTTTAAAACCCTCAAAAAACTTCCCTTTACCTAAAGGGGAAGCGAAAACCTTTTTTTCCGCCCCAAGTGACCCACTAGAAAAGGGCATAAGCCCCCCTTATGAGATGAAACCGATCACTTTTTTTTTTTTTTTTTTTTTTTAGCGCCTTTTTAGCGAAGGGAAATTTTGGGAAAAAAAAAGAGGTTGCGGAAAAATTGAGGGAAACCTTAGGGGAATGGGGGAGGGGGATGGGTAATGGGTAAATGAAAAGGGGGGGGTGATGGGTAAAGGGGTTTGGGGGATTTTGGGTTTAGGGGAAGGGTGGGGGGTGATGGGTTGGGGGGGATGGGTGATTTGGGGAGGGAAAAGGGGGGGGTGATGGGGAATCTATTAAAAATTAAGCAAAAGGTTTTTCTCTCTGTTGTCTGTTTGGTGTGTGTTGTGGTGTGTGTTTTGTGTGTTTTTGTGTGTGTGTCTGGTATAGGTTCCGCCCCCCCTGGCGCAATCAATAAAATGGCCTTTTTGGGAAACCCGGGGTTTACCAGGGAAAGGGTTTTAAGCCCAATTATAAAATGATCCGATTTTTTTTTTTTTTTTTTTTTTAGCCCTATTAGCGATAATTGTGAAAAAAAAAAATGGTTTTCGAGAATTTAGGAAAAACCCTTTAGGGAGGGTGAAAGGGTTTAAAGGGGGGAGTGAATGGGTGGGTGATGGGGAATGGGGGTGGGGTGAGGGTGGTGAATGGGTGGGGGGGGTGGGTTTTGGGGGTTAAAGGGGGATGGGTGAGGGAAAGTGGGGGGGGATGGGTAAAGGGAAAATTTTTGCGAAAAGTGTTTTTTGTCTGTGTGGGGGTGTGTGGTGTTGGTTTAAAGGGTTTCCCCCCCCCGTGGCGCAAACACCTCATATGGCACTTTTTTTAACCCGGGGGGGCCAGGGGAAAGGTTTTAAGCCCCAATTTTGAGATGATCCCAAACCCCTTTTTTTTTTTTTTTTTTGCAGCCTATTAGCGATAATTGTGAAAAAAAAATGGGGTTGGGGAAAATTTAGGGAAAACCCTTTAAAGTAGGGGGGATTGGGGAATGGGTGAGGGAAAGGGTTTGGGGGATGGGTAATGGGTGTGGGGTGTGGGAGTGAATGGGTGGGGGTTTGGGGGGTTTTTGGGTTATGGGTGATGGGTGAGGGAAAAGGGGGGGGGGGATGGGGGGCGGTGAGTGGGAAGGGGGGGGGGTGATGGGAAAGGGGGGAGTGAAAAGGGTGGGGGGGTGATGGGAATGGGTGAAAGGGAAAAGGGTGGCGGAATAACCCTACCTTTTTTTCATCCGTGATTTTTAGGAAAATTAGAAGGGGCTATCTGGAGAGTCCGTGTTTGGTGGGCCGAAAGGCCCACCAAACACAGGTGGCGGGGAAAAAGGCCCCACTAAAAGGGCCCCCCGAGGAGCTAGGGCCAAAAAATCCCCCCGGAGGGCCCGGGTTTGCGGCTAGTGTATACATAAAATTTTAGCCCAAAATGGTCCCCCCAAAAACCAAAAAAAATTTGGGCGAAAAGGCAAAATACACTCACCCGTGAAGGGGGAGTTGGGAAAGGGGGCACTGTTCCCGACTTATTGTGCGGGGAGTAAGTTAATGGGAAAACAAACAAAAAATTTTCAGATTCATGACCATTATTTCTGATGAAGGGTGTCCGAGTATGAAAATTCAGTAAGGGGATGGGTGATTTTAGTTTTTGTTTTTCAGAGGCCCAAAAACTCTTAAAGGTTTCTGTAAAGAGAAACTAAAAAAATAAACACTGCAAATTGGGTTTTACTATTTTACACCTGAAATGTACGTACAGTTGTAATGTTCACCTTTAAAAAAAATAAAATCACTATGCATAAATCAAGAAAAAAAAAAATGAAGTTATTTATCATGCCAAAAAAAAAAACCCTATCGGGGGGTTTTTTAAAGGTAATATTTATAGACATACTGACAGGTGTAAAAACAGGGGTGAAGGAACACGGGCTAGGAATGATACATACTTTATTTCCCGACTATTTGGTCTTAAAAAGGGGTTCTTCAGAGAAAAACGGGGTGCAAGCCCACTGTCCTTAAAAATTCAGTGGGGTACCCAGGAAGGGGGGGGGGGCAGCGGCCATTTCCCCCCCCCCTTTTTTCAAAGAATAAATAATTAAAATATATATTATATATATAATACAATATATATATAATATATATATATATATTATATTCTTTGCAAAATATAATATATATTATAATATATATATTTTATATATTATATTATATATTTTATATATTATTATATATTAAATTTTATTAAAATTATATATTATATTATAAAAATTTTATATATATAAATTAATAATATATATAATATATATCATTTTATTCTTTGCAAAAGGGGGGGGGTAAAGCCCCATGACCCCCCCCCCCCTTCCCGGTAGCCATGAAATTTTATGGACATATTAAAGGCAGTATTATATAGGCAGGCGTACCCAGAAAATTGAAAAGGGGCGGGCCAAATATATAATATATATATATAAAAATATATATAGATTATATAATTATATAATTATATATATAATATATTATATATATATATATATATATATATTTATATTATATATATAATATATATACTATATATAATATATATATATATATATATAATTATATATATATATTATATATATATATATATATATATATATATATATAATATATATATTATATATATATATTATATATATATATATATTTTATATATATATAAAATAAAATATTGGCCCGCCCCTTTTAAAATTTTCTGGTACGCCACTGCCTATATTTATACCCCTTGGAAGGGACTACTGGCTGCCTACGAAGGCAGTGTTTGGGGTCACACAGCCACCACCCGGGTCACGCGTTCCTGCTCCCTGGTTGTTGGTTTTTCTTCCCCCAACCCTATCACCACTACTGGGGCTGCGCCCCTCCGCCCACACGATGTCTCCTGTCCCCTTGTTGATGATTTTCTTGTTGTTTGTTATGTAGACTGACTCATGTGCTTCGTTATGCAGCTTTGTGAGGTTATTTATAATGAACTTGGTGGCTCCCTCCCATCTTGGTAGGTGTCCCATTTCGCCTATATGGTTCACCAACGCGCTGGATACTCTGTGGTGTCTTACTATATTTGATTGTGGCCTTATGTTCTTTAAGCCTGGGTGTCTAGGCCCCTGCTGGACTCACTGTAGTACTTGGGGTCGCATCCACCACGCAGTATCTCGTACACCACTCTTTTCTCCTTTTTCTAGGACTTACACCTCTTCGTTAAGAGATCCTTGATTTTCGTGCTTGCGGCCGCTACTACCCGAAGATTGGTGCTGTGGAGCATCCTGTCCAAGTCCCGTGCCCATACGGAATGTGGCACCACCAAATCTGAACATTATCACTTGCCTTAACCTTTTTTCTTAAAATAATAGTGATTCCCTTTTTATAGTAATTCTTAGTGATAATGTTCAGTATTTGGTTTTATTAACCAACCAACCAGGGAGCAGGACGCGTGCCCCGGGTGGTGGCTGTGTGACCCAATCACTGCCTTCGTAGGCAGCCAGTAATCCCTTCCAAGGGTTATAAATATAGGACAGTTGGCCTGCGAGCAGTATTCCTCTGAAGAACCCCTGGAGAGGCTAAACTAGTCATGAATAAAGTACTCACTTCCTAGCCCGTGTCTCCTTCATCACCTGTTTTTACAAAGTAATATTCTTAGAAATTAAAAGCACTGAAATTAGACTCAAAAAATATATATTATAGGCACAGCATTAGTTCCCCTTAAAATATTCTTAGAAATTAAGTCCTGTATTCAGTACCTAAAAAAAATAGATTCTGGGCACGCATTGGTTCATCTTAAAATTACATCACAATCAAAATAAATCACAGCACGATATTTGTAGTCCATATAAAATAATCAGTCACAGTATCTGAATTTTTTTTTTTTTTTAAATGTTTGCATGAGAAAAAAATCATTAAACAGAATGATTTTAATAAAAATTGGGGAAAGGCAATATATACAAATATAGCAAGTAAGGAATGTAAGAAAGGTCCTAAATATGAAATTTCACACAAAATTGGGGAAAAAAAACAAAGTACAAAGGCCCCTGAAAGCCCAAAGGGAAGTTGAATAAAAAATAAAAAATCTACGGGCCCAAAAAAATTGAAGTATATATAAACTTAGCAGCTTACTTAATTAATTTAAAAAACTCCTTAGCAACAACATATGCATACCACGTAACTACTTGCTTTGTACTGTACAATTACTAAAAAAATGCAAGACATTAATATGCAGGGTACTTAAATATAAATAATAAGGCCTTATGGCATGATATGTGTAAATGTTAATCAGAATCCTGTGGGATTTTAGTTCATCCAATATTTCTGTCAACTTTCTTGCTATTGCTGGTAAAAATGCTGTGATGGATTGAGTTACATCACCTAATATGTCTCTAATGTTCTCATGAACTCGTACATTTCTGGAGCTAGTTTGCATCCAGACTGGCATGCACCCTCTAGGACACCGTGATGAACCTCCACGGCGACTACTGGTCTAGGATGGTGGCTGTACGGTGGTCATCAGCTCCCTGTGATGGTGGTTCATCTAGTACCACCACTTCCCCTGTCTGGCTGTAGGGCGAAAGAGGCTCTGGTGTTGCCATGAGAGGAGTCAAAGAAGCTGGGGCGGAGTCTGAGTAGTAGGTTGCCACTGGTCCCTGGTCTTGGTGGGCTGGGCTTACAGGTGCTGTAGTAGCATCAGTACCACCTGCCGCCTCCTCTTCATCACCAGCTGTAAATGGATGAGATATTACTAAATTTTTACCAGACTTAATTCTTGTAGAAGTGTAAGAAGTACTGTGGGGTGTTATTGTAAGTACACTAGCATTTTGCCTTGTCAATTTCTACTAGTGCAATTTTATATGAGATGCAGTAGTTGAGTGTATTTACCTAGTTGTATTTACCTAGTAGTGTTTTACAGGGCATGAGCTACACTGGTGTGGCCCCGTCTCCTTATCTACATTTATCCAGTCTTTCTTTAAATTGGTGCACATTATGTGCCGATATCACCTCCTCATTTAGTCCTTTCCAAACTTCTACATTTCTATGAGGGAAGCTGTACTTCTTTATGTTGTTCAGGCATTAAGTGTGCCTGGAAACGGGAGATGCTGTACCCCCAAAATGTTTCTATATTCAGTAAACCTCACTATAATGCACCAATTGGAGAGAAGGGGGTGACTTTATATCCGAAAGTTTTGTTTATCCGAGGGATCCAAACTTTTTATATATAAACAAACTTAATTCATTATATGATGTGAAAGTTCGCAATTTTCAACCATTGCCGTGTATAAATGAAGTTTGTTTGTTACATTAAATGAAAGTTTGTATACCTACATACATGCAGCCATCACAAATACTACACGCATACAGGGAAATTACAACAATATGTGGTGAGGCACGGAGAACGTGAGAGGTGTTTACAATCGGGCAGCCCAAACCCCAGACTGCTGATCGCAGCAGCCGTGCACCGACCGGTCGCTTTGTTTTCACTGCCACCGTCCGACCTGCGTGTACATGTTTGGCCGGCCCACCACCAAAAAAAAAACCCCGCATTTACCGAATTTATTCGGTAAATCCCCGCATATATCGGATTGGCAGAAAAGTTTGTTAAAACCGAATATAGAGGTCCGTAAAAGCGAGGGTTTACTGTACTACAGTACTAAAAGGGGTGATATTTAATTACCACTGTGTAAAAAAATGAACAGTATGGAAAATAATTGTAATTTTTCATATTGTACATATCAAGCCAGGTTTAGGGATGTGGCGACCCAATTTTCCCATTGCCTCATGGAATCAATCAACCTAAAAATAGTCTGGGTAGGGGGGGCAATTAGAGATGTCTTCTCATGTAGCCCCTGCATGACATAGAAGACAACTTAAAAGGGTAGAGAGTGGGGGATGCCGTTGCAGAACTCCTTCTTTTCCCTGAACACTACATAGTGTCCTGATACTAAGCTGTAGTGAGCTGGCTGCAGCCTGCCCTGGTGGGGCAGTTGCTTCCCTGCAGCCTAAGGGTTTTTGCACAGACAGCTGTAGGGTTTTAACAACAATAACATCACATACTAGCAAGACCCGGTCACGGAGTCCAGGAAGATCAGCTATTTTTATTTCCTTTATGACCCCGCATAGCCTCTTCTATGGGGTTCAGTGGTTTGACTCACTCGTTCCACCACCTGAATGTCAAATCAACATTAACGTTAGGGACATCAGTACTAGTCCTGTTGGGGAAAATTTTTTGCTGACTAAAAACGTATGAAGTGATACGATATGTGATGGATATAGAAAAATCAACTAAAGACAAATTATTTCATGCAGAGTAAATCTATAACAATACAATAAATATAGATTAATACAACTAAACTATTTGTACACTAACAAAACAAACGTCAAATGAATAACATAACTTACCTAACCTATTGTAGGCAGAGCAAAATTTTTACTTATGGGATTATCATAAATGGTTTCCCTTCACACGAGTAACAAATCCCTTTTTACCAGTCTTCAGCTGTTCCCGTTTTTAAAAGGGAGCAGACTTCTTCTTCACCACTGACTTAAACTCTGCCCAAAATTTTTCTTTATTTTCTTCACGCTGCCTCGTCCACACGGGATACAGCATTGACGGCACGAGAAATCTCATCCCATGCTGCTTTTTTTCTCTCCGCAGTCACCTGATGGCTGAACTTCTCCCTCAGGATAGCCTCTCTGCCCAACCAACCCTGTACCAAAAAAGATTGTAAGATTTGAGAGTGCAAAAAGCAGAGATGAATAATGAGGGCTTCCAGGGGAAATTTGAAAAATGTCAATTTTAATTACAAATTTGAAACATTATACATAAATTTACTGCATGTTGGATTTGAAGACCAAATTTCATTCAGTTTATACAGCTGAAAAAAAGAGTCAGAGCAGCCCTGTATTAGGTCCAAATGACAGAAAGTGTGAAGCCACGACTAGTATATGAAATCAGGAATCGTGATTTTCTACATTTAAAAACTTCGGAAATTCGTTTTGCACCTACCTGAATCACCGCCATCATTTCTTCATCAGAAAGTTGGCTCGACGATTGCGTTTTTGGGGGCAGGCTCTTCACTTGCCATGTCTGTTTTTTCTTGTGGGGAGGAAGGGTATTTGTTAATCTTATTGTCGTTTCTTTAACGAGTAAATTTTTATACCTAGTGGATTTGTGGCATCATATAGTGTATGCCTTTATGTTTTTATTTTTTGTGCAATAAATTCAGGGACGTGAGGTTAGGTTAGGTTAGATTAGGTTAGATCCTATTCACCTATTTTAAATTATTCACTTGCTTAGGTTAGGTTCTATTCCCCTATTTTCTTCATTTATTCACTTTTTACCCACATTTTTCCTGATCTCCATAGCCCTCCCCTCTATCGGTGGGTTAAGATTGTCATGGTCCTGTTATTGTTATTATTCATTTGTACGACAAATCACCAATTAAAAGACTCAAATGAACAAACAAAATTTTTGGGAATATTCCGCAGGTGCCGGCGGCGCCAGCTGCCGGAGAATCGCGCACCTTTAAGATTCGCTTATTTAACCTGAACACTCTACAAAACCTAACTCAAACCTAACCTAACCCAAACCAAAATTTAACATAACCGAAATCTAACCTAACCAAACCTAACAATTATTATATAAAAAAAAAGTGTTATATGGTATAAGTACAGTTTATACCAATACACGATCGGTGGTTTTAAGTATACTGAACGTTTCGTTCTCATCAAATAGAGTATTTCAAAACCTTACAACAGATGGCGGAAATAAAAAATAACAAGGGGGGTTTGGGGAGCGAACCTCCCCCCCCCCCACAGCGAGGTTAGGTTTTTTAATCAATGCCAGGGTTAGGTTAGTTAACTAGCAGGGAGGTCTCGGGGGCGCAGCCCCTCAGTTAAATCAGGAGAGTATTGGTCAATAATGAGTATTAGTTGAAACTGCATATTTATCTGCTATATATTTGGTTTCCGGAAGTGAATAAACTGCACTAACGAAACGTACTGCACATTGTCCTGAGCCGAAAATAATAGAGAAAAAGTAAGTTGTAAGGCCTGTGGAGGGCCAACTCCTGCAGAATATTAACCGGTAATAATGGACGAGAACTTCGCGGTCGTTTTCAGAGACACCGACTAATTTTTCCTGGCCTACAATAGGTGTTTTTTCTAATGGAGATCGCGAAGTTCTCGTCCATTATAACCTGTTAACCAAAAGGTTAAAAAAAACTATTAAATGGTAGATGAAAAAAAAAAAATAGGAACGGCAAAAAAGATAATATTTACCGGAGGAAGTCTGAATTTTTGCTTAGGGCTGCGAGGATCCCTTGAGGAAAACTATGAGCCCTGGTGATGTCACAGGCGCGGTAGTTGACCTGTCTTCCTCAGTAAGGCACAGGTGAGACGGATGAGGAAGGAAGGATAGGGGGAGGAAGGGCTTGTCTTGTTGTCAATCACAGTCGCGAGAGTTGATTAGTCTTCATCAGGAAGGCACAGGCGAGGCGGATGACGGTGGGGGCGTCGTGATGGGTGGTCGGCAGCGGCGGCCAGCACGGTGGGCTTATCTGCGTTGCGCCTTTGGTATTGTTTAGGGCTGCGAGGATTCATTTGGGGAACTCGGTAGTCATATTCTTCTTCTTTTGACCTTAGTCGCTTAATATCACTTCATAAAAATCTTCAACTTTGTCTCCTCAGTTAACAGACTATCAACTCTTCTCTTGGCTATTTCACCTCTGGGATACTAAAATTATATTATTAATTTCATGTTTTTGTTTACACTATGACGTGCAGTATGATTGGGCTATCACTCTCAAAGGTTGATGAAATCTTTCTTCTGATTGGCCAAGCGACAGTCAGCTGTGTTCCATTCCTCATGGTCGGAACGGAACGGAACGAGTTTGAAGATCGCATCATCGTGAGCTAAGAACATTCGGACGATCCTTTGAAAAAACATTTTTGTGGTGTTAGTAGCCCAAGATCTAAGATGGCCGCTATGAACACTCTAAGATGATCTTAGAGGCGGAAAGTTACGAACGTTCGAACATCCAGCCCCTACATCTTGGAGCAGCCAACGCCACACAAGACTTGTACGAACTACACATATCAGTGAAATAGAGAACTGACCAATCTTGGGTGGTCAAGAGATGCTGTAGCATCTCTATGTGATATGTTTAGGGAAAATAAGTGTTGTAGCTATATAGGGAATATAGATGTATCATTTTGTATAGTAATAGTAATATGGTGTAGATCAGTGTTATTCAGCCTGAGTGGACCAGGTGGACCTACGTCCACGTTAAGGTGGACGAGACTAAGTGAGGGGTGGACAGGTGGATGGACGAGATCACGCCCACGTGTCAGTATAGATCAGTGTTTTTTAATGATTTGGAAGTCTTTGATACCTATATGAGAAAATGTGGCTGATAACATGATGAATGTATGCAAACAGCAGAACAGACACTGGAGGTACGAATGCCCCACTTGATTACCAGACACCTTACTTTGATGCAGGAAAACCTTGACTTATATTTCCAAGAGACCTGACCTCCAACATGTGGATGCTTACTCCATTTTCAGATAATGGAACTGAACATTCTGATACCCTATTGGAGCTTCGATTGGATTATTCTCAAAAAGCAACTTTCAAAACATTTGTGCCATCCCATGCATTTCTGGGTTGCCCTGCTTGATACTCAGGAATACAGGGAGTTAGCTGAGCAGGCAACAGCCATGTTTGTGCAGATGCCAACATTATAATATATGTGTGAGCAAGCTTTCTCAAGCTTAGTTTTAATCAAGGCAAAGTAAAGGCATGCCATTTCGAATTGGATCCTCTCATGCGGGTTGCACTAGAAAATCATCTGAAGCCTCGATTTAAGCTGATAGCAGACAAATTGCAACAGCAGCCAGGCCACAGATTTTGTTTCTTGAAGGAAAAAGGCTTTGTTTTCTGGATTACCAAATATAACGCATATTATGAGCAATTTTACTTGGGTTTCATGAAGAAAAATGCATCTGCTCTGGAACTTCCTAAGCTATGTGTATTATTTCTTGTATATTTATAGTTTTAGACCGCATGTGTTTACATACCGAAGAATATGTAAACTAAATAGAAAATGAGGAATCAGCTTTTTCCTACCTATACATTTGTAGATATCTATATATGATAGTATATTTACAAGAATCGCGCTGCTAGCCTAGGCGCAAGTCTGCGCCCACCCTCCCTGTCTGGATCCAGCAAGCGTACTTACTCCATTTCCGTGACGTCACAGGGCCAATATTATGGCGTAGATTTACACCACCTCGATGAGGAGGTGTAGAGGAGGCGTATCTCATATATATAAATAAAATGTCATTTATTATGCCTAATAGACGTTACCACCGAGGTAAGGATTGAAATATAAACCTATTAGTATCTGGCGGAGGTGTGATGTTTACATTCGTGGAGAGCATTACCTCTCTTCAGAGAGCTGCTTTCTGAGCGTCGGTCGTGATGGAGGCATTCCTCGGCGTTCTATATTTGCGGGCCCTGAGGAGAGAGAGGAGGTTTCGCGACCGTCTGGACCTCCTCGCCCTAACTGACCAAGAGCTGATGAAGCACTACAGGTTCCCTCGCCATGAGCTAATAGAGCTCATTGAGGAACTTGAGCCCAAACTGAGAAGAGGACGAGGAGGACTCGCGCCATTCCCCCGCACACACAGGTGTTGTTGGCCCTTCGGATACTGGCTAGTGGCTCTTTTCAACACGTCATTGGAGATACCACAGGTACGTAACCGTATCAAATGTACGAAGGTGTTATCACATACACCAGTCAAGATCCCTATCGTCAACAACATGTGTCGCCAGCCGCGTCATATGTTATGAATTTGGTAAAATTCTAGAGTCCTTTCCCGCCCTTATTAGTGTTTTTTTCTCCAGACCTTCATAGATTCCTTGAGATACCTCTAAAACGTAGCTAATTATAAAGGTAGGTAGGGGTAGAGAATCCGAGAGATGCCCCCCAAACCTCCCTCGACCGTAAATGACCCTGGACCCCCTAAAATATCACTAACTCTAATCTCATATAACTAGCCCAGCTAACTGGGGCCCCGGTCCGAATCGGACTTCTTGTATTAGCAGACCCCAGGCCCGAGGACATAATATAATTAATACATGAAGGGGNAATTGTGAAACAAAAGTGGGCTGCGAGAATTGAGGAAGCCTTGATGTAGGGTGATGGGTAATGGGTGAGTGAATGGGTGGGGTGATGGGTAATGGGTGTGGGGTGATGGGTGAGTGAATGGGTTGGGGGTGATGGGTGATGGGTGAGGGAATAGGTGGGGGGTGATGGGTAATGGGTGAGTGAATGGGTGTGTGGTGATGGGTAATGGGTGAGTGAATGGGTGGGGGGTGATGGGTAATGAGTGAGTGAATGGGTGGGGGGTGATGGGTAATGGGTGAGTGAATGGGTGTGTGGTGATGGGTAATGGGTGAGTGAATGGGTGGGGGGTGATGGGTAATGGGTGAGTGAATGGGTGGGGGGTGATGGGTAATGGGTGAGTGAATGGGTGGGGGGAATACATACATTTCTACATCCATGATTTCAGGAAAGTTAAAAGGGGCTATCTGGAGAGTCCATGTTTGGTGGGCCGAAGGCCCACCAAACACAGGTGGTGGGCCGAAGGCCCACCAATAGCCCTCCGCAGGAGCTAGCCAAAAAGTCCGCCCGGAGGGCGGCTTTGCGGCTAGTATATAATATAAGCGAAAGTGTGTGTGTGTGTCTGTCTGTGTATGTGGTATAGGTTCCGCCCCCCGTGGCGCAATCACCTCATATGGCACAGTTTTGGAACCAGCTCGACCAGGGGAAGGTTTTAAGCCCACTTATGAGATGATCCGAGCACTTTTTGTTTCTTTTTTTTTGCAGCCTATTAGCGAGCATTGAAAAAAAAAGTGGGTTGCGAGAATTGAGGAAACCTTGATGTAGGGTGATGGGTAATGGGTGAGTGAATGGGTGGGGTGATGGGTGAGTGAATGGGTGAGGGGTGATAGGTGAGGGAATAGATGGGGGGTGATGGGTAATGGGTCAGTGAATGGGTAATGGGTGGGGGGTGATGGGTAATGGGTGAGTGAATGGGTGGGGGGTGATGGGTAATGGGTGAATGAATGGGTTTGGGGTGATGTGAATGTGATGGGTAATGGGTGTGGGGTGATGGGTGAGTGAATGGGTGAGGGAATAGATGGGGGGTGATGGGTAATGGGTGAATGGTGATGGGTAATGGGTGAGTGAATGGGTGGGGGGTGATGGGTAATGGGTGAGTGAATGGGTAATGGATGAGTGAATGGGTGGGGGGTAATGGGTAATGGATGAGTGAATGGGTGGGGGGTGATGGGTAATGGGTGAGTGAATGGGTGGGGGGTGATGGGTAATGGGTGAGTGAATGGGTGGGGGGTGATGGGTAATGGGTGAGTGTAGGGGTTGTTAACTTGTTTGTTTGTTAGTCGTCGTTCGCCCAAGGTGGCAACAGAAGCGCCCATGGGCCAGATCCAGCAAACACATACGCCGGTGTATGTCAGTGTAAGTCTGACATACTCCTCTTTCGAAAACTTTCTTGGATCAGGAGCTACATCTGCGCCAAATCGATGACGTCACAACGCCAGACTTTACCCCTCGGTGCAAGTCTGCGCCAACCCTCCCTGGCTGGATCCAGCAAGCGTACTTACTCCATTTCTGTGACGTCACAGGGCCAATATTATGGCGTAGATTTACACCACCTCGATGAGGAGGTGTAGAGAAGGCGTATCTCATATATCTTATACAACTTCTTCCACAACAACAATTTCTGGCATCAGTTAAGCTACGGTCACACTTGCCATTTTTACCCGTGGACTGGGCGGTTTTGCGTGGGCTGGGAGCAGAGCTACTTCTGGGCGCCCAGAGCAAGTGGTCACACTACTGTCTGGCCGCGGCGCCTCCCAGCCCAGTGCTAGGCAGATCTCAAATCAAAACAAACGCGACAACGGCGTCTTTTAATACCAAAATATACCGTAATACACCGAAATACATGACAATACACTAAAATAAGGTATCAAGAGACGTAATACATACATTTTTTAAACGTGTTTAGGGTGTATTTCGGTATATTTCGGTGTATTTTGGTATATTTAGGTGTATTATCGGTATATTTTTTTGTATTTCGGTATATTTCAGAATATTCAGGTGTATTATCGGTATTTTTCGGTGTATTTTCGTATATTTTGGTATGTGTTTAGGTGTATTTCGGTATATTTGGGTATTAAGAGATATCCACGCGACAACTCACGGCACACCTGAGTGTGCCGTGAGTAAACACCGCCGGGTTTATGGAACTGTCGCCGATGGGAATTATCGCCGAAACACCAATCTAGAACTCTCGCCGACGTAGAAATGTTAACCTGACCTGGGCATTGCCACCTAACTTAACCTAACTGATCAAGCTAACGATAGTATTTCATCCCTGAATGCAGAAACACGGGTAAAACTTGATTAAATGATATTGGGTCCTGTAATATCAAGAATTGGAACACTTGACGACGGCGGCGAGAATTCCTATCGGCGGTGGGTACCTGGAACTGTCGCTGATCGGAACTCTCGCCGCCAGGGGGCGAATCTTCCAATTCTTGATATTACAGGACCCAATTTACACATTTAATCAGGCTTTGGTAATAATGGACGAGGACTTCGCGGTCATTTTCAGAGACACTGGCAAATTTTTCCTGTTTTAATACAATAAAGCAATAGTTTTCATACAATAAAAAAAATTCTTCACCGAATTTTATGGTCGCCGTTTCCATTAAAAACACTGAATTTCTAAAAAAAAAACACTTAAACTTTACCAAGAAAATTTGTCAGGGTCTCAGATAACCGGGAAGTGATGAATAGAAACATACCAAACCTGACCTTAGCCTAACCTTATAGGTTTTAATGAAACTTAACCTAACCTTAACCACTAGGTATCCTAACCTAACCTTAGGTTAAGGTTAGGTTAGGTTTTATTAAAACCTATAAGGTTAGGTTAGGTATACTTTGTGGTTAAGGTTAGGTTAGGTATACTTTGTGGTTAAGGTTAGGTTAGGTTTCGTTAAAAGATATAAGGTTAGGTTAGGTTTCGTTAAAACCTATAAGGTTAGGTTAGGTATACTTTGTGGTTAAGGTTAGGTTAGGTTTCATTAAAACCTATAAGGTTAGGTTAAGGTTAGGTTTGGTATGTTCTATTCAATCACTTCCCTGTTATCTGAGACCCTGACACATTTTTCCCGGTCAAGTTTTAGTGCTTTTTCTGATGGAGATTCAGTGTTATTAATGGAAACGGCGACCATAAAATTCGGTGATTATTTTTTTTTGTATGAAAACTATTGGTTTCCGGAAAATAAAACTATCTCCATTCGAAAAAGCACCTATTTTGGGGCAGGAAAAATTTGTCGGTGCTACTGAAAATGACCGCGCAGTCCTCGTCCATTATTACCTAGGTTTTACCTGTATTTCTGCATTCAGGGATGAAATGCCAGCAAAAGCTTGCTCATTTAGGTTAAGTAAGATCCCAATGTCCTGGTTAGGTTAAAATTTCCACGTCAGCGAGAATTCTCGGTTGGTTTTTCGGCAAAAACTCCCATCGATGAGTTTCATAAACCTCACCGCCTACGTCTGTCCCCTACCCCTCACTACTGCTGGTGCCACGCCTGTGATAGCATCATAGGACATCACCAGGGGTCATAGAGTTCCTCAGAGAATCATCGCAATCCTTAATAACATAAAGAACGGGTTTTATTCATACGGCATTACGGCTTTGTTTATACTTGAAGCTCCAAGGTCAAGCGAGTGTGTAGCTTTGATTTAGTGATCATTGTATAGTCCCTCATCGTTGATCATCTCAGAAAAATGTAATTATCTAGCATTACTACGATGTATTATCCTTATTCTTGAATAAAGATATATAATTTTCTTCAATTAGCTTGCTTAAATACTATAGACCCTCAATCCTCTCTGCTGCCCAGACATAGTGAGGCTGGGTCGCCCACGAATAAACGATTCGCTCCGTCCACCGCTGGGCGTCGATGCTGGGCAGTTTTTCAGCCACTGGACGGCCATTGGACGCCCAGTCCACGCTAAACCGCCCAGTCCACGGGTAAAAATGGCTAGTGTGACCGCCCCTTTAGTCGTCGTTCGCCCAAGGTGGCAACAGAAGCGCCCATGGGCCAGATCCAGCAAACACATACGCCGGTGTATGTCAGTGTAAGTCTGACATACTCCTCTTTCGAAAACTTTCTTGGATCAGGAGCTACATCTGCGCCAAATCGATGACGTCACAACGCCAGACTTTACCCCTCGGTGCAAGTCTGCGCCAACCCTCCCTGGCTGGATCCAGCAAGCGTACTTACTCCATTTCCGTGACGTCACAGGGCCAATATTATGGCGTAGATTTACACCACCTCGATGAGGAGGTGTAGAGAAGGCGTATCTCATATATATAAATAAAATGTCATTTATTATGCCTAATAGACGTTACCACCGAGGCAAGGATTGAAATATAAATCTATTAGTATCTGGCGGAGGTGTGATGTTTACATTCGTGGAGAGCATTGCCTCTCTTCAGAGAGCTGCTTTCTGAGCGTTGGTCGTGATGGAGGCATTCCTCGGCGTTCTTTATTTGCGGGCCCTGAGGAGAGAGAGGAGGTTTCGCGACCGTCTGGACCTCCTCGCCCTAACTGACCAAGAGCTGATGAAGCACTACAGGTTCCCTCGCCATGAGCTAATAGAGCTTATTGAGGAACTTGTGCCCCAACTGAGGAGGAGGACGAGAAGGACTCGCGCCATTCCCCCGCACACACAGGTGTTGTTGGCCCTTCGGATACTGGCTAGTGGCTCTTTTCAACACGTCATTGGAGATACTACAGGTACGTAACCGTATCAAATGTACGAAGGTGTTATCACATACACCAGTCAAGATCCCTATCGTCAACAACATGTGTCGCCAGCCGCGTCATATGTTATGAATTTGGTCCTTTCCTTTCCCGCCCTTATTAGTGTTTTTTTCTCCAGACCTTCATAGATTCCTTGAGATACCTCTAAAACGTAGCTAATTATAAAGGTAGGTAGGGGTAGAGAATCCGAGAGATGCCCCCCAAACCTCCCTCGACCGTAAATGACCCCTGGACCCCCCAAAAAATATCACTAACTTCTAACCTCTTTATAACCTAGCCTAACCTAACATAAACTAACCTTACCAATAACCTCCTTGCGAGACCTAAGGGCTGGAAAGGACTCTCCTGACATATCTGGGATCCAGTTATGTCAGGAGAGTTTGGTCAATAGGGAGTATTGGTTGAAACTGCATATTTACCGGAGTTTTTTTCCCCAGACCTTCACAGATCCCTTCAGATCCTCCTCTAAAACGTAATTATAAAGTGAAAGATTACCGCCAACCCCCTTCCCCCCTTAGACCCCCCAAAAAGGGTTAATATTACTAATCTAACCTCATCAATAACTCCAGACCCCCTGCTAGTATACTAACCTAACCTGTGTGGGCATTGATTACGTAACCTAACCTCACTGGGGGGGTTTTCTGACTCACTGTCTGTTATCACGAACCCCCCTTGTGTTATTTTTAATTTCCGACGGCTGTTGTAGGGGTTAGGAACACTCCATACTCCTTATGAACGAATTGTTCAGGATACTTAAAACCACCGATCGTGTATTGGATTAAACTGCACATATAAAAACACTAATAAGGGCGGGAAAGTACTCTAAAAATGTTGTATTACCTATGATTTGTATGTGCCATTGAAGACATGTATATTATATACACTACTGTGCACGCCTCTTCAGTGACACATAAGTCTGTAGTGATGCTAAAACTCAATATATGGCGCCTGGCGACCCTAGTATCATTGACGGTAGTAGTTCTTAAAGTAGTAGTAGACGGGTAAACATGATCCTGCATGTTAGGTTAGGTCAGTCAGGATCCCTGCCCCTCATTGATCCTGCATGTTAGGTAGGTCAGTCAGGATCCCTGCCCCTCATTGATCCTGCATGTTAGGTTAGGTCAGTCAGGATCCCTGCCCCTCATTGATCCTGCAGGTTGCCAATGTTAGGTCAGTCAGGATACCATTCTCTACCTAACTCATTGTCATTCTCTTTAGACCTCGCTCTGACTAACTTTAAATATTCAGAGATGATCCTGTGGGAAGAAGATAATTTTTATACCTGTGACTATTTTCAGTTAATTTTCACGATTTCTTTCAGGGCCTACACAGGCTAGTGTTAGCCGTATCTTCAATGACGTGGTTGTAGCCCTAGCCACAAGGCGTGCAGGGGGTTAAGATGCCGGCAACGGAACAGCATCGTCGGGCCACAGCACAGGACTTTGCCCGGATCAGAGGCTTTCCAAGAGTCATTGGGACCATTGATTGTGAGTATGATATGCATTATCTTACTTTGTGAAATTTTATTTCTCGGACAAAATGGTTTGAATCATTTATATGTCTAAAATATATACGTAGCATTCTCTAATGCTTGTTTGTCTACAGGTACACACATTGCCATCAAAGCCCCGAGCATTGATGAACACCTGTACGTGAACAGGAAGAGATACCACTCCCTTAATGTACAGGTGGTTTGCAATGCTCGGGGTCTGATCACCAGCTTTTGCGCCAGATTTCCTGGTATGTTTGTATGATCTAAATAAGCATTACTATACACAAGTATGATATGATAGAAGTAACAATCGTAATAAGCAAAGTAACGTTGAAATATTTGCAAATACTTTTGAAGTGTGTGACTTGTAAAAGCAGTTTTTACATTTGATAGTCAGCAAAGGAAAAAAAAAACCTAGGGTATTTAGTATTTACTATACATGTCATATTTGCAGGGTCGACACATGACTCGTTTGTCTGGCGCAACAGCGATTTGTTTCAAGACTTTGCTGCTGGTAGATTTGAGGACTACCTGCTTCTTGGTATGTATAATTGTATATAGCATAGTATTAATCTTAAACATAATCAATCAATCAATCTCCCAATACATCCTCTAAACATATCGTAGAATAACAATTACTTTTGCATCATATCTTCTAAGTACTGCAGAAAGTAATCCTCATGGTATTCTAAGTAGATTGGTGGATGATATATAGTACATTAATGAATGTTTCCTTTTCAGGAGACGGTGGTTACCCCTTAATGCCATTTTTAATGGTGCCCTATAAGCAGCCAGAAACACTGTCTGAGCATCGCTTCAATAAAGGGCACACCAGCACAAGGGTCGTGGTTGAGCAAGCATTTGGGGTGCTGAAACTCCGTTTCCGGTGAGTATGTGTAGGTAGGTTTACCGGCCTGCTAGTAGGCCAGTAAACTTTCAGTTTAAAGAACATTAGAAAATAAGGAAGGTACAAGAGGCCTACACTTGGTAGTTCCTGTTACTTAACACTACCTACACTTCCACCTCTCATCCCCGTCCATGCAATTATCTAGCCTCCTTTTAAATCTCCCTATTGACGCCATAGGTCCGCCGTCCGCTGCCGCCAATCCGCCGTGGTCCGTACTGATTACCTGACAACTGAGTCCATTCCAATCATTTACCACCCTATTTGTGAATAAGTTTTTCCCTAAGCATCCGTCCAATATAAATAATATTGCATCGGCAACACCAAGATTACTGATCTTGTTTTTGCCGATGATGCAGTAATCTTTGCTGAGTCGCTGGAGGTCCTGGTGATGGCTCTCGAGGCGCTGCACGAGGAGGCAAAGCCTTTGGGACTTGAGGTCTCCTGGCTCAAGACCAAGGTCCAGGTGTTTGAAGGCTTAGTAGATGAAACAGTACAGTCTGTTCATGCGTGCGGCGAGGACATTGAGATCTCGAAAAGTTTTACATACCTTGGTAGCGCAGTCCAGAATGACGGCGGGTCACGTCAAGAAGTCTTACGGCGGATTGGCATAGCCCACGGTGTTATGGACTCGGCGAGGCGAGGCGACGCGCCCTCTGGCGTATGCCCACAATTGAAGAAGATTATTTAATTAGTTAATATATGATATAATGTTTAGGAAATATATATATATTTCTTAATTATCACTACATTTTTATTACAGATGTCTTCACAAATCAGGGGGTGCCCTGCAATATACACCGGTGAAATGTGCAAGAATAATGATCGGCTGCATATTTCTCCACAACCGGTGTGCGTTACGAGGAATCCCACTTCCCCAGGAACAGGTAGATTTTCTAATCATTTGCATAATAAATCTTATTACAATAATTTATATTTTACATGGATTTTACATGAATTTACAAGACACATACAAATTTTTTCTGGCCTACAATAGGTGTTTTTGGTATTATTCTTGTGTTTGCCCATACTCCCCCTCTCCCACCAAACAAGCTTGGGGACCTGGGGAATGCAGGATATTTGGCTGGGGTACAAAATATGCGTCGCAACCACATAGTTTTTTGAGTTAGGGGTGTTGAAAAAACTCCCTAGAACTAGGGAAAATTCATTGGATTTCTTCCGAGTCCAGAGACGTGTGAACCTGACGATCCTCACAGAATGATGACCGAAGTGTCGAGAACCCCCCAACACCCCGCTAGGAGGTTAGGTTATATTTGTTTAGGGTAGGTTAGATTAGGTTAGACTAGATTTGGTTAGGTTAGGTTATCGGTGGGTCAAGCCCCCCGCTAGGTTAGGTTAATTTTGGGTAGGCAAATTTCTCTAGATATAAGGAAATTACCCTAGATCTAGGCACTTTTACCCCCCTACACAACTCTTAAATTACGTGTTTCCGACGCATAATTTGTTCCCCACCCGAAAACCCAGCATTCCCACAGGTCCCCAAACATGTTTGGGGGAAGTGGGAGAGTATGGGCAGACAGTAGAAATTTACCGCTTTTTCTAATGGAGATAGTTTTATTTTCCGGTAACCCATATTAAATTGAAAACAAACAAAAAAGAATAATAATTCATCACCGAATTTTATGGTCGCCGTTTCTATTAAAAACACTATCTCCATCAGAAAAAGCACTAAAACTTGCCGGGAGAAATTAGTCAGGGTCTCAGATAACAGGGAAGTAATTGAATAGAACATACCAAACCTAACCTTATAGGTGATATTGAAACCTAACCTAACCTTAACCACTAAGTATACCTAACTTAACCTTAACCTTAGGCCCTGTTCACACTAGCGGTTTGAACCGCGCGGTTCAATTACAATGTAAGTCAATGGAGGCGTTCACACACAACCGCGCAATTTTTCCTCCTTTTTTTTGTTTGTTTGTTTGTTTGTTTGTTTAGAGGATATACAATTCCTCAGAGCCATAGTGATCTACCGCTGCAGCTTAGTGTTGGCCGAAGCCACCACCCCGGGAGGGGGGTCACAAACCCCCGGCTAACACCCGGTACCCATTCACTGCTGGGTGGACAGGGGCTCGGGTTTTAAGAAAGACCACCCATCTATCTTCGCTCCGCCCGGGGATCGAACCCGGGACTTCTCGGTTGTGAGCCGAGCGTGCTAACCACTACACTACGGAGTACCTGCTGCGCGGTTCCCGCGCTGGTCGAGGTCTACCTTCCACCGCGCGGGTCGATTTACATGCATTTGAATGGGAGCGTACACACTTAGCGGTTTGAAGGCAAATTACGCTTCCATTGGCTAGTTTGTGTGTAATTAGTAGCCCGTGATCCTAGCCAATCAGAAGAGCCGTTTAAAACATTATTTTTTTTTTATCAATTAAAATGGAATTTATTCTAATAAGCCAAATATATTTCTGAATTTTGTAACAAATTTTCTGAAATTTTTGTATTAATTTTTTTTTCTTACCATACATGAGGGATTCGGCTATAAATGAGCGAAGGTTTGCGTTAGGGTTCGGCGCCTCTGCAAGGGTTAGGAACCACTGCCCTATAAAGCAGATGGCTCCCGCCTGGAAACCGCCTCTTGTGAAAAGCTTCCGCGGTTCAAACCGCTAGTGTGAACAGGGCTTAACCTTAACCATGCATAAAATTCGGTGAGTATTTTTTTTTTTTTTTGTTAATGGGTTTCCGGAAAATATAACTATCTCCATTAGAAAAAGCACCTATTGTAGGCCAGGAAAAATTTGCCCGTGTCTCTGAAAACGACCTTCAGTGTGTGCTAGTCTAGATAAGTGGCGGGGGTCGTGGGGCTCACTTTAAGGGCTTCTGGCGGCACCATTGCCGAAAATATTTGTCTGGTATGGGTCATTTCCTACTCTGGGGAATGTATTCATTCAATCTAAGTTGGTTCCATTCGGTATCTTCAATGTTTGTGCTAGCCTAGATGAGTGGCGGGGGTCGTGGGGCTCACTTTAAAAGGCTTCTGGCGGCACCATTGCAGAGGAATATTTGTCTAGCATGGGTCATTTCCTACTCTGGGGAATATACTCAATTCATGTAAAAGTGTTTCCGATCGGTATCTTCAATATCTATGCTAGCTCGAAATTTTGGCCCTTTTTGGCCCGTCTGGCAGGGCCAAAACAGCGGGCTATTTGTCTGGCATTGGTCATTTTACACTCTGGGGGATGTAGTTGGCCATGTAAAGTTGGTTTTACGTGGTACCTCTAATATCTATGCTAGCCCGAAAAAAGGGCCACTTTAAGGGCCCCCAGGGGTCACACGCAACCAGTGGTACCCGGCAGACGGCCATTTCAAAACATCCCACGCTACACCTGAGATGTCCACATACTCCAATATTGGTATCCTTCTCATCTAGGCTGAAGGCCCCTGGCTGCCGTCTATAATGCCGTATCACCATCTGCGGCCCCATCAGCAGGCTCTCAAACAACTCCCGTACCCCCCCCCCCCCCCCCCGGAGGAGCAGGGCAACAACTCCTGCAGCAGGTAGTTATGGTGTATTTTCATGTCTTTAATTAGCAAAAATGTATTTACCAAATTTGCAAAGTATCTGGATTTTTTAAGGTAACAACGTTTACTCCATAATTCGCGGGCCACTTCCATTTAATTGCAGGAGAGTTTACTGATACAGTAGGAAGGTGCAAATTTATTGTATTTCTTTTTCAGGTTTAAAAGTGCTGAATTCAGGATGTTGCCGGAGTGGTGAACACAAGGTGGAGATCAGAGACCTGGGGTGAAGCCAGCAACGGAGCCAGCAACCTCATGCAATGTTTACAAACACACAGCTGTTCACAGCAGAGTTCCCGCCCTTGCAACAGCATCGTCTCCTTGTGGCCTCTATCTCTATTCTATCTCTGTCAACATGGCACAACCACCCAACAAGAAACCAAGGCGCAAAAACTTCAGTGACAATGAGTTGTTGGTATTAGTAGAGGAAGTGAGGAGGAGAAATAGGATTATCACTGGAAGACTTGATAGATTCATTAGCGCCAGGGACAAAGTTAGCTTGGAAGGCGGAGGGGTGACGAGCTGTGTCAACAGCGTAAGCCAGACTCGCCGCTTCACCGATGAGGTGAGGCATAAAATTCAAGGACCTCAAGTCGGTGGTGAAGAAGGCAGGCGATGACGCTGCACATCAGCGAGGCACCGGTTAAGAATACGGCAAGTGTTATCCCTTTAGTTGACAACTGAGCAAAACCATTGCTAAGAAAAATTATCTTATGTATGTTGACATATTTCATTATGCTTAAACAACGTTGACCTTTGTATCTTCAACGCCATGCACGCGGCCCTCACTGGAAGACTCCATAATTTCGTCACTGGTGATGACGCAGAACACGTCATTCCCGGCACTAGGTAATGTATGAGAAAATATAAGTTACTTGTATCAGTTCCATAATGCAGTTATTTTTTAGTGATTTATATTTATATATATATTATATATTATATAATATATATAATTATATATCATATATAATTAAATATATATATACAATAGATTATTTATATATATTTAGGTTCCAAAAACCTACGTGTATCGGATACAATCCAGCACATGTTACCTAATCCTGTTCGTACAAGTTCAACAGGAAAACTTTCACTTCACTCTATCGTATTTTACTGATCGGCATTTCGTCATCTTCTGCTTGCGTAGAGAATAATCGCGTAGCTTGTCGCGTGTATGTTCCTTTGTTTTCGGTTTGTTTTCACTACATCTATATTAAAACTATCTTACGTGGTGTACTTAGGGGTTTTAAGTGTGTGGCCTGCCGTTTCCCTTGTATTTCATCACTAACCCCAAATTGACCTAATCCTACTATGTATATCAGAGGTGGGCATTCCGCAAATTTAGTCCGATTCCGCAACTTTGCGGAATGGGTAATTCGGTTGCGGTTTTGGCGTATCAGATGCCTAGAAATTGGAATTCGCGAATTGGCGACCTGCCATTTTAAAGCGCAATCGCAATAAAATTGCGGCAGATGGTAATTGGGTGGCGGATGCGCAACTTACGGATGCTGAACAAAATGCGGAATTGCGGGTTGCGGACCGCAAAATTTGCAAGAATCGCAATGATTAATTGTGACGATCACCACTTAAAATCAAGTTGCCCGCGCGAACTTAAGTTCCAAACCAAAATGGTGAGGACGACACTGCCAATCATGACGCTGCGTTTTTTGCGTCAAGCACGTCTTGGATTACGAAGGGCCACTCAATAACACTTGCTGAAATGTTGGGTTATTACTGCTCTTGTTATAGTTTGAAGTGTCTTGATACTGGAAATTTTTGGCCTACCAATAGGCTTGTTGTGTTTTTGTCGCAAAACCAACAGTTTTCAATTGCGAGAAAAAACGGTCTTCGTACAAGACCAAGCAAGCATCGTCCAAGCATCGCTACTATGTAGCTGTGTAGCACAGTCACACTCAGTGTGCGTTTGCGAAATATGGTTCGTAAGCGTTTACAGCATTCTTGCGAGACATCCTTTTTTTCCCGGGGGTTTGAAAAGAAATTTTTCAAACCCGGCNTTTTAAAATTTAAAGAAAAAGGAGCAATCAAATAGCATTTCATTGGGAGGGGAGGAGCATTAATATCTAAGTTTCAAATCCTCAGTAACCTCAGATTCATTCTCCCCAGCAAGTTGGTTTTTGATTCTGACATCCCCTTTACAGCTGCAAATATCTATGCACTCTTGATGCTAGTGCACACGGACACTTTCCTGGGTTAGTGCAACCATTGTCTATACAGTATACATGTGTGATGTCTCTCACCTCAACAGGTGCAGAATCTTTTTTTGTACATGGTGGGTTGGAGCTCACCATCTTCTTTATTTCTGTTCCATCCGTGTCCAACAGGATCCATGAGTTCAGGCTTGGCAATGAGACTGGTGCACCAGATTGCAAAACTGGTTTTTGGCTCGAAGCACATGTTGCTGAAACGCATCCTCAGTTGGTGGAAGCATTGCGGCTGGTTTGTCAGTTGTGGTCGCCCAAGGAAGCGTAAATCCATCTAGAGCAGTACTATTCAACCTGGGTGGACGGCCACCAAAAGGTGGACGAGACTGAGTGAGGGGTGGACGGCTGTCTTGGGGTGGACAGGTGGGTGGACGAGATCATGCCGAATTTTATGGTCGCCGTTTCTATTAAAAAACACTATCTCCATCAGAAAAAAGCACTAAAACTTTGCCGGGAGAAATTAGTCAGGGTCTCAGACAACAGGGAAGTAATTGAATAGAACATACCAACCTAACCTTATAGGTGATATTGAAACCTAACCTAACCTTAACCACTAAGTATACCTAACTTAACCTTAACCTTAGGCCCTGTTCACACTAGCGGTTTGAACCGCGCGGTTCAATTACAATGTAAGTCAATGGAGGCGTTCACACACAACCGCGCAATTTTTCCTCCTTTTTTTTTTTTTTTGTTTGTTTGTTTGTTTAGAGGATATACAATTCCTCAGAGTCATAGTGATCTACCGCTGCAGCTTAGTGTTGGCCGAAGCCACCCCCCCGGGAGGGGGGTCACAAACCCCGGCTAACAACCCGGTACCCATTCACTGCTGGGTGGAAAGGGGCTCGGGTTTTAAGAAAGACCACCCATCTATCTTCGCTCCGCCCGGGGATCGAACCCGGGACTTCTCGGTTGTGAGCCGAGCGTGCTAACCACTACACTACGGATTACCTGCTGCGCGGTTCCCGCGCTGGTCGAGGTCTACCTTCCACCGCGCGGGTCGATTTACATGCATTTGAATGGGAGCGTACACACTTAGCGGTTGAAGGCAAATTACGCTTCATTGGCTATTTTGTGTGTAATTAGTAGCCCGTGATCCTAGCCAATCAGAAGAGCCGTTTAAAACATAATTTTTTTTTTATCAATTAAAATGGAATTTATTCTAATAAGCCAAATATATTTCTGAATTTTGTAACAAATTTTCTGAAATTTTTGTATTAATTTTTTTTTTCTTACCATGCATGAGGGATTCGGCTATAAATGAGCGAAGGTTTGCGTTAGGGTTCGGTGCCTCTGCAAGGGTTAGGAACCACTGCCCTATAAAGCAGATGGCTCCCGCCTGGAAACCGCCTCTTGTGAAAAGCTTCCGCGGTTCAAACCGCTAGTGTGAACAGGACTTAACCTTAACCATGCATAAAATTCGGTGAGTATTTTTTTGTTTTTTTTTGTTAATGGGTTTCCGGAAAATATAACTATCTCCATTAGAAAACGCACCTATTGTAGGCCAGGAAAAATTTGCCCGTGTCTCTGAAAACGACCTTCAGTGTGTGCTAGTCTAGATAAGTGGCGGGGGTCGTGGGGCTCACTTTAAGGGCTTCTGGCGGCACCATTGCCGAAAAATATTTGTCTGGTATGGGTCATTTCCTACTCTGGGGAATGTATTCATTCAATCTAAGTTGGTTCCATTCGGTATCTTCAATGTTTGTGCTAGCCTAGATGAGTGGCGGGGGTCGTGGGGCTCACTTTAAGGGCTTCTGGCGGCACCATTGCAGAGGATATTTGTCTAGCATGGTCATTTCCTATCTGGGGAATATACTCAATTCATGTAAAAGTGTTTCCGATCGGTATCTTCAATATCTATGCTAGCTCGAAATTTTGGCCCTTTTTGGCCCGTCTGGCAGGGCCAAAACAGCGGGCTATTTGTCTGGCATTGGTCATTTTACACTCTGGGGGATGTAGTTGGCCATGTAAAGTTGATTTTACGTGGTACCTCTAATATCTATGCTAGCCCGAAAAAAGGGCCACTTTAAGGGCCCCCAGGCCCTTACGCAACCAGTGGTACCCGGCAGACGGCCATTTCAAAACATCCCACGCTACACCTGAGATGTCCACATACTCCAATATTGGTATCCTTCTCATCTAGGCTGAAGGCCCCTGGCTGCCGGTCTATAATGCCGTATCACCATCTGCGGCCCCATCAGCCGGCTCTCAAACAACCTCCCGTACCCCCCGGAGGAGCAGGGCAAGAACTCCTGCAGCAGGTAGTTATGGTGTATTTTTAGTGTCTTAAGTTACCAGCAAAAATGTAGTTACCAAAATTTCACAAAGTATCTGGATTTATGAAGAGTAACAACGCTTACTCCATAATTCGCTGCACACTTCCATTTAATTGCAGGAGAGTTTATTGATACAGTAGGAAGGTGCTAATTTATTGTATTTCTTTTTCAGGTTTACGTGCTGAATTCAGGATGTTGCCGGGTGTGGTGAACACACAGGGGGGGATCAGAGACCTGGGGGTGAAGCCAGCAACGGAGGTAGTATCGCCAGCAACGACCTGCTCTCCGGCTACCTAGATACTACTTTCCCTTACGACGGAAGCTACAAAGCCTCCCTCGGTAGGTCGTAAACGCGTCGGAAGGCGCTGACTGGCTAAGGCGAGTAATGACGTCATCAAGCTCGTCATCAGTCACCAGCCAATGACAAGATTGCTTTTTAAATTTTCGACCAATCACAAGCCAGCAACCTCATGCAATGTTTACAAACACACAGCTGTTCACAGCAGAGTTCCCGCCCTTGCAACAGCATCGTCTCCTTGTGGCCTCTATCTCTGTCTCTATCTCTCTATCTCTATCTATCTCTATTCTATCTCTGTCAACATGGCACAACCACCCAACAAGAAACCAAGGCGCAAAAACTTCAGTGACAAAGAGTTGTTGGTATTAGTAGAGGAAGTGAGGAGGAGAAATAGGATTATCACTGGAAGACTTGATAGATTCATTAGCGCCAGGGACAAAGTGTTAGCTTGGGAGGAGGTGACGAGCTGTGTCAACAGCGTAAGCCAGACTCGCCGCTTCACCGATGAGGTGAGGCATAAGTTCAAGGACCTCAAGTCGGTGGTGAAGAAGGCAGGCGATGACGCTGCACATCAGCGAGGCACCGGTAAGAATAGGCAAGTGTTATCCCTTTATGTTGACAACTGAGCACCATGGCTAAGAAAAATTATCTTATGTATGTGACATATTTCATTATGCTTACAACAACGTTGACCTTTTTATCTTTCAACAGCCATGCACGCGGCTCCCTCACTGGAAGACTCCATAATTTTTGTCACTGGTGATGACGCAGAACACGTCATTCCAGTCACTAGGTATGTATTGAGAAAATATAAGTTACTTGTATCAGTTCCATAATGCAGTTATTTTTATTGTATATATATATATATATATATATATATATATATATATAGGGTGTCCCAAGAAACCGACGTGTATCGGACACACTCCAGCACATGTTACCCTTGTTCCCTGTCGTGACAAGTTCAAACAGGAAAACTTTCAGCTTCCTCTCTCGTCTTTTACTGGTCGCGCATTTCGTTCAGTTTTCTGCTCGGCGTTAGAGAGTGAGGTAGTTGTCGCGTGTGGTGTCCTTTGTGTCGGTTTGTTTCTCACTACATCTATATTACAACTATCTTAGTGTGTGAACTTAGTCGTTTTAAGTGTGTGCCTGCCGTATCCCTTGTATTTCCATCACTATAAATAATGTAGCTAATGCCTATGTATGTATTTATCAGAGGTGGGCATTCCGCAATTTTAGTCCGCAATTCCGCAACTTGCGGAATGGTAATTCGGTTGCGGAATTGCGCAATTACAGATGCCTGAAAAAAATTGCGGAATTGCGAATTGCGGACAGCCAAAATTTTAAAGCGCACTCGCAATAACTTGCAGAATGGGTAATTCGGTTGCGGAATTGCGCAATTACGGATGCCTGAAAAAAATGCGGAATTGCGGGTTGCGGACCGCCAAAATTTTGAAACGCAATCGCAATAATTGTGACGATCACCACCTTCAAAATGACAAGTGCCCGCGCGAACATAAGTTCCTACCAAATATGGTGGAGACGACACTGCCAACTGCCAATGAGCCGTGTTTTTGTCGTCCAAGCACCGTCTTGGATTACGAAGACCACTCCAATAACACTTGCTGAAATGTGTGTTATACTGCTTTGTGTTATTGTTTGCAATGTTTTGGACTGATTATTATTTCGGCCCCTACCAAGCTTGTTGTGTTTTTGTCGCAGAAACCAATCAGTTTTCAATTGCGAGAAAAAACGGTCTTCGTACCAAGACCAAGCAAGCATCGTCCAAGCATCGCTAGCTAGTGTTGTAGCTAGTGTAGCACAGTCACTCACTCAGTCAGTGCGTTCTGGGACTTGGGATTGAGAGCGTGTACGCTCACTACGCTGGCCGTGTGTGTGATTACTGATTTTATCCTACATATACTGTTGTGTGTTTGTGAAGTACTAAGATTGCACAAATTAGACAATAGACACTGGTTACTGGCAGTGGTTATGTGGTTAGTAACCACTAACCAGTGTCTATTGTGGTTAATAAACGGGTTATTAACTTATATATAGGATAACAATAGACTTAATAAACGTTTACTAAACTTTTACTACTAAATAGCGTTTACTAAACGCTAATTATATGAGCACCCAAACTGCAAAATATAAGACAAAATTTTAAATTACTGAAATTACAAATTAGACAGAAGCAAAAATAGCCGTTTATTTTTCTAAATGCCGTTTATAAGTCTATTTTTGCTTCTGAAAATTAGCAAATTTAACCAGAATGGACAAGTTTTTGTCGCCATCTCCGTCGCCTAGGAGGGAGGAGTGTGAGTACTCCTGGATTAGAATACACTGGATACTGATAGTTTTGAAGTGGGGATTGCGTCAGAAGTGACTCGGAGGCTCAGGATGATCTCCCCAGCACTCAGCCCCTCAGCCAGAGCACTGAGCGTGAGAGCAGGCAGGGCCAGGAAACAGGTGGAGAGAAGCTTCAGCTAACTTGAGTCACTTGGACAAGTAAGTTATTCCTTATCTACTGAGTATTTAGTAAATTTAATTTGGTCAATTTATAGTTTCACCCAACCCAAAGATTTTCTGATGCGCCTTATTATATACATAAGGCGCATCAGAAATCGTTAGTTGGGTGAAACTATAAATTATCCTTTAATTTACTAGTTAAAAAAAGTTAAAACATAGACAAATTGTTATTAAGGCTGTATAAAAGGCGATATATATCCAATATATATTTGATTATTTGTGAACACAGTCATACAAGGGGAGCGGCTGCGCGGCGATTTATTTAGTTAACGCTCATTTTTGCAAGGTACTACTGCATTTATCAGAAAACAAATATATCAATGGAAAGCTAATACAATTTTGCTTTATTGATATCTTCCATGAAAAAATGTTTGTCCCACAAAGTTTTACATGACGATGCGTTAAGTGAATGCTATTTCTTCAGTCTCATATGGCCTTTATTTAATGTGTTTTACTGTGTTTTATGTGATAACTTATAGAACAAACATTTTCCGAAGATAACATTATATCCTTTATACATGGATAACATGATATACGCGGGGTCATGCCTTGAGAACTTCCCGGGTCTTGGGTAAACGAAGAGGCCCTGGCGCTAAGATGGCGTCCAGTAGCGTTTAACATAGGGCCTGTGAATGGCGTTACCCTCTTTCAATATAGATAAACCCCAGTCACCTAGTGATTACTAGCCAGTAGACTGTGAAGTGTTTAAAAATAAAGAAAAACACTAAAAGAGACAAAGACTTAATTGTGAATGACAAGTAACAAGTATAGACAGAAACAATAGGAATACAGAAGTATTAAAAATAAACACTAATAAAAAGTCTCGAGACATTTTTCGTTTTAATTGTAGGTGTCAAAATTAGTTTGCGGAATTGCGGAATTGCGATTGCGAAAAGGCCTATCTGAAAAAAATTGCGGAATTGCGATTGCGGACTGGTTCAGGTCGGAATTGCGGAATTGCGATTGCGGAATTGGAAAAAAAATTGCGATGCCCACCTCTGGTATTTATCGATGTAAAATAAAATAAATGTATTCTGGTCTCTTTTGCGTTCCCAGGTCTAACGTGATGGCGTGTGAAAGACGATCTACGGACGTGGTATGGCTACTGGAGAAGTCCCCAACATCGTCATTCCCGGGGAATCGTCTTCCGTCGAGAGGCGAGGTTCTCCAGGTGTTTTTGTTCCACCACAAGATCCAGAAGGAGGTTCTTTTTGCTGCAGCAGCTTCTACCGCTGAAAAGGTCTTGGAAGTGTGGCGACGTGCGAACATTCCGACGTCGGATGTGTCGTGGGTGAAGAAGAAGATCCTCAAACTGTACGAGTACGGCGCCTTGGCGAAATCCAAGTCACGGAAGACAGAGACGGAAGAAATAAAGAGATGCATCTTCAGAGACAGCCTCGAAGACATGTTCGACATCGCGCATTCCAAGGCAATGGAAGTGAAGATCCCCAAGGAAGACAAGGCGTTCTTGGAGGCTCAGAGGGAGGACCGGCAGAGCTGCTCGATGGCTGGCGTGGACGAGAAGCTGAAGCGAGCGACTGAGGAGAAGCGACGTAAGAGACAAAGGATGGAGGAGATGAAGAAGAAGGACGCGACTGCTTCGTCATCCACTCTTGATCGTGACGTAGCTTTGGAGTCTTCTACTACATCCTAATTGTCCAACAAAGAAACCGAGGACGACGACTTCAAAGCTCCGACACCAGCTAAATGTCCACGCCGTCGACCTCCTAAGGAGAATAAGCTCACCAAGGAGCTGACCCTTGCTTGGGAGCGCGACAATCTCTCTCTCTCTCTCTCTCTCTCTCTCTCTCTCTCTTCTCTCTCTCGCTCGTCTCTCTCTATATACTATACATATAAATATATAATATATAAAATATATATATATATATATATAAGGATTGATATCCAAAAATAAATGAAACGACGGTGGCGAGTGGATAGCCGCGCGACTTGAAGTGGTCGGGTTCGAGTCCTACCGGGTGCAACTCTTTCCTGGAACTGGTAAGCTCAGCATCCATATTTCGATTCCCGCCAGAAGTAAATCTTTCCTCCACCGTTGTGTGGCCAAATGTTACCCACATACTGCCCATCAACCTGACCTTTGAAGGGACACCGGGAAATGGCAGGATAACAGGGGGCGGTGTGTCTCAACAGGAGTCACTTAAAAAATCCTGCCTGCGCCTCCACGGGCGAGGGCCGACCATCATAGTCCTCAAAGGAATCCTAGGGTTCAACATTGTGACGAAATTCATATTTCCCGCGTATGTGTTGTGATGGTTAAGATGGCCGGGGCAGAGTGTAGCTCCACCCCTTTGGAGGAAGTATGGGTAACGAGAGGGTTGCCACCCGCCGCCAGATAGGTCACCCATATAAAACAGGTCGTGACCCTTGCCTCGGCCCACTCCAATCATTTCCACTCTTATAGGGTTGTGTGAGGAGCCACTGTGACGGCGTGGGCATACCACGTGGGAGGCTGTGTGAGTCCTCCTTCCTCCTTGATACCAGGGTATTGTGAGTAGCTTGTAAAGTGTTTTCATCATTATTAGTTCACCGATGTCGGGTTGGCTGCCTTTACGGAAAGTGAGAGTAGGAGGGAAATATTGTGTGTGTCTAGGATGAGGCTCAGTAGAAGCTCTCTTGGTTATGGTGTGTAGAGACTCAGTAGAAGTGCTCTTTTGGTTATGGTGTGTAGAGACTCAGTAGAAGTGCTCTTTTTGTGATGGTGATGAGACTCAGTAGAAGTGCTCTTTTTGTGTTTTTGTGTGTTGAGGCTGGAGGTTAGAGAGAGACGGAAAGTGAGAGTGAGTGAGATTTTGGTAGCGCTGCGCGTGGTATCCCTACCTGCGAGTTTTCTGTGACCGTGCATTCAAGTGTTTATTTGTTGTACCAAGGAATTGGAGTTAAGAGTGTTAATTATATAAGGATTTCATATGTTGATCTTGTTTTAAATATCCTGAATTAACTTAATTAGACCCACGTGTCCCTGGGGCATGGCCTGGGGTGGCGACCTTGTGTCACCGACCGTGACATATTAATTGGCGACCTTGCCAGGATCCCTCGTGTAAAGGCGTTGCCAGATCTTACTCTCCCTTTATTTTTGTTTCTGAGTGTAATAATGCACGTGACGAGTGATGAGGATGTGGCGCACTTCTGTGGGACAAGGCCCGGAGCGCGAGAACTAGAAGCTCGCAGTGTGCATGAGCTGAGGCTTATTGGGCAGTACTTAGGAGTATGTTGTGAAGTCAGTGTTAGTAAGGCGGACTTAGTACTAGGAATCATGTCTAACTTGTACCCTGAAGGTGAGGGGTCGAACACCGCCCCTCAGGGCGAGGGAAGTCGCCCCGCTTCACCTGAGCCACGTGTAATTGAGTTGCAGCTTCAATTAGAGATCGCCAAGGTTAATCTTGAACAGGCTAAAGTAGAGGCGTCTGGGCGTCTGGGCGCCCAGGCGCAGCAGAGCTTATCAGGGGCCGCCGCCTGTGACGCGGTAGAAAGGTTTGATGTTACTCGCTATCTGCGAATGGTCCCCTTGTTCTCAGAGGACGATCTGGAAGTATATTTCCGATCATTTGAAAAGGTAGCTAATGGCATGTCTTGGCCAAAGAAATATTGGCCAATCCTTTTGCAAAGTGCCTTGAAAGGGAAGGCACAGAGTGTGTATGCCGCCCTTTCTGAAGGGCAGGCTAATGAATATGAATTGTTAAAAAGTGCCATTCTCCAGGCCTATGAATGTGTTCCCGAAGTGTATCGCCAGAGATTTCGTGCTTTCCGTAAATCAGCCAACCAGACTCATGTAGAATTTGCCAGAGTTTTGAAAGATAGTTTTCATCAGTGGTTAAGAGCAGAGAAGGTGTCAGACTTTGACCAATTAAGTGAACTAATCTTGCTTGAAAAATTCAGAGAGAGCGTCTCGCAGGAGGCCTCGATGTATCTTCATGAGAAGGGTTAAACGTGTGGAGGATGCCGCGGTGCTGGGGGAAAAAATTTTAGTTTGTTTCATCGAGGCCCGTTGGAGACGCCCTCTCTCTTTACAAGGGGGAGGAGGGAGGAACGTCCGCATGTCGAGAGAGTTGTACCTGCGAGAGTTGTCTCTCCCACTTATGGCAGAGTTAATCGCCAGGCCGTACCTTACGTGCCTTTTAGATCACGCGTGGAGTGCCACTATTGTGGCTTCACGGGACACGTTGCGCCGAATTGCTGGAAAAAGGCGAAAGATATGGCTGCCAGTAAGCCTGTGTGTGTAGCGAACCAGGAGCCAGCATGTGATATTGTAACGGTAACGGGGGCGAGTGTTGCTCGAGACACCGAGGATCCGGTTAGGCCGGTTAATTTCATTTCCACCCTCAGTGAAGGTGCGCGCGTGGAGAATGTCGTGAAGGGCGCTGTGCTATCAGAAGGCTCCGTACTGAGGGCGCTGAGAAGGACCCCACTCTTGGCACATACCAAGCGTTTTTGTCACGAGGTTCTGTCAGCTCCCAGGGAGAAAAGTAGAACTTACCGTTTTAAGGGATTCGGGGGCGTTGCAATCCCTTATGCTTGCAAGTCTTGTCCCCGGGGAGGAAACGGGTAAAAGAGTAGCCAAAAGGGTCACTGTGGGGATTTGAGTCAGTGCCGCTCGCTGAAGTGCATTTGAGCTGTGGTCTAGTGGATGGGCCTGTGTTAGTAGGACTGGTTGACCAGCTCCCTGTCACTGGTGTCGAGTTCTTGCTGGGGAACGTTTTGGCAGGCGGGAAGATGAGCCCCCTGTCCTGTCTGAAAGGCCTAACCTGGTCGCGCCCAGTGATTTGAGTAAGCTAGAGCGAGAGGAGCCTGAACTTTTCCCTGTGTGCGCGGTGACCCGAAATATGGCCGCCTCGCGGGCCCGCCATGAGAGAGACAGAGAGGTCTCGGCAGAGGGAGTTCCTGACATCGTAGATGAAAGTCTTGGTTGCGAGAGTTCTTCGATGATGCGATTCAACCCTCAGCGGTTGAGGGAGTCAGGAATAGCCGGCAAACCCTGATCGACCCCCAACGCCGTGACCCTGATTGCAAAAGTTAAGGGAAGTTTGTGATGGGGATGATGACCCCTCCTCTCCTTATTATTTAAAATCTGGGGTGTTGATGCGGAGATGGAAGCCGCCCGCTGTCAGAGGCGAGGACGCTGAGTGGAGAACCATTCACCAAGTGGTGGTTCCCCGGTCCTATAGAGATGAAATTGTGAGGATGGCCCACGAACATAGTTTCGCTGGTCATTTGGGGGTCCGAAAAACTTTGGACCGTATTTGGCGAAGTTTCTACTGGGTTGGGGTAAAGAGAGCTGTGGCCCGACACTGTCAGACTTGTCACGTGTGTCAGGTCGTGGGAAAGCCTAATGCGAATGCTAATCGAGCACCCCTCGTCCCCATACCGCCTTTTGATGAACCCTTTAAGAGAGTGTTGGTAGATATTGTTGGGCCCCTCCCGAGAACGTCCACCGGTTACTGTTATATCTTAACTATGCTAGATATGGCCACAAGGTACCCTGAGGCTGTGGCCTTACGCAACATAAACGCCAAAACTATAGTGGATGCCTTGCTGAAGTTTTTCACTCATTTTGGTCTACCAAAGGAATTACAGTCAGACCAAGGTTCTTATTTCATGTCCAGATTGTTCAAACAAACGCTCGAGGAAATAGGCATCACCCAGGTTACCTCGAGTGCTTAGCACCCGCAAAGTCAAGGAGCCCTGGAGAGATACCACCAGACCTTGAAATCTATGATGCGTAAATATTGCCTGGAGTTTGAGAAAGACTGGGATAGGAGTCTTCCCTATTTATTGTTTGCCACCAGGGAAGTAGTGAACGAATCATTGGGTTTCTCTCCTTTTGAACTTTTATTCACCCATGAGGTCCGGGGTCCGTTGAGATTACTGAAATCCCAATGGTTAGGGGATGGGCCGAGCCCTGGTTTACTCAAGTCTGTGTCGGTGTTAAAGGAAAGATTGCGAAAATGTTGGGAGTTCGCCAAGGAAAACTTAGAAAACGCCCAAGGGAGAATGAAAACTTGGTATGATAAGAAAGCACGAAAGCGGGAGTTTTCGTGTCGGGGAAAGAGTGTTAGTCCTGCTCCATTCCAGGGACAACCTTTGCACGCTAAGTTTTTTGGACCCTATGAGGTCTTGAAACGTGTGGGAGAGGGGGAACTATGTAATCTCCACACCCGACCGTAGAAAAACTCAGCGCTTGTGTCACATCAATATGTTAAAGGAGTATTTCCCCCGAGAACCTCAAATGCCAGCAGAGCGAGTGGCCTTGTGTGTGGCGCCCATCACAGATGTCGACGCGGAGGAGCCAGGAGCCCTACCCCCGAGTGCAGCGGAGGTTTGGAAGAGCAACCCCCAGGCCCGGGAGGAGCTCGTGAACAAGTTGGGACACCTGCCTGAGGAGTCGAGGGGGCGACTGTTCGCCCTCCTGGCCCGATACTTTGAGGTGTTCAGGGACAGTCCTGGGCGCACAACACTCGTTACTCATGATGTCGATGTGGGAGACGCTCTACCAGTGAAACAGGCCCCGTACCGCGTCAACCACGCGGGAGAAAGTCATTCAGGTAGAGCTTCAGTACATGCTGGATCAAGGTATGATTGAGCCGCACAGAGCCCGTGGAGCTCCCCTGTAACTGTAGTTCCCAAACCAGGTGGGTCCTATAGGTTTTTGTATAGATTATCGGCGAGTTAATAGTGTCACTAAGAAAGATTCTTACCCCCTTCCTAGAATTGATGAATGCATTGATAAAGTAGGTCATGCTAAGTACATCAGTAAATTTGACATGCTTAAAAGGGTACTGGCAAATAGAGCTTTCCCCTAGAGCCAAAGATATTTCTTGCTTTACCACGTTGGGACGGACCTTCAGATGCCATGTTTATGCCTTATAGTATGACAAATTGTCCTGCCACATACCCGAGAATGATGAATAATCTTACGGCTGACATCCCTGGCTGTGTAGTGTATATTGATGATGTTATAATCTTTAGTGATACGTGGAATGATCACTTAGAGAGGGTAGAATCCTCTTGAGTAAATTAGCTGACGCTAACCTCGTAGTAACTTGTCCAAATGTGAGTTTGTCCAGGCCAGAGTGTTTGTACCTGGGACATGTAATAGGAGGAGGTTCTGTAGCCCCTCCTCAGGCCAAGGTTGAGGCCATATGCAATGTTCCTGTACCCCAGAGCAAAAGAGAGTTACGAAGGTTTTTGGGTATGGTGGGCTATTATAGGCGGTATATTATCAACTTTGCTACTGTACTGGCCCCCCTCACTGATTTGTTGAAGAAAAATGTGAAGCTTTTGTGGTCTGAGGATTGTGATGTGGCTTTCACTCAACTCAAGAGTCTCCTATGCTGTAATCCTGTGTTGCAAGCCCCAAACTTTGAGAAGCCGTTCAAATTCGCCTGTGATGCTAGTGAGGTTGGGGTTGGTGCAGTGCTGCTTCAAACTAAGCAAGGGGAGGACCTTGTTGATCATCCCATTTCTTACTATAGCAAAAAGCTCAATTCTGCTCAGAGGAACTATTCAGTAATTGAAAAAGAGCTTTTGGCTCTCTTACTAGCCTTGCAACACTTTGCAGTCTATCTCAGTCCTCATGATGGTCCCATCACTGTCTTTACGGACCATCACCCCCTTAAATACCTCAATAACCTCAAGGACAAAAATCAAAGACTAATGAGATGGAGTCTGTACCTCCAAGAGTTTAACCTCAATGTAATACATGTAAAGGGTAGATTTAATGTGTTGGCAGATTGCCTTTCGCGGATATGAGTAAAATAAGGTTGTTGTGTTATAATGTTAAGTATATAATGTGGTATAATTTCTGGTACGAAAATTCTCACTACGAGAATTTTCTATTTTGATGGGGGAAGGTGTGACGAAATTCATATTTCCCGCGTATGTGTTGTGATGGTTAAGATGGCCGGGGCAGAGTGTAGCTCCACCCCTTTGGAGGAAGTATGGGTAACGAGAGGGTTGCCACCCGCCGCCAGATAGGTCACCCATATAAAACAGGTCGTGACCCTTGCCTCGGCCCACTCCAATCATTTTCACTCTTATAGGGTTGTGTGAGGAGCCACTGTGACGGCGTGGGCATACCACGTGGGAGGCTGTGTGAGTCCTCCTTCCTCCTTGATACCAGGGTATTGTGAGTAGCTTGTAAAGTGTTTTCATCATTATTAGTTCACCGATGTCGGGTTGGCTGCCTTTACGGAAAGTGAGAGTAGGAGGGAAATATTGTGTGTGCCTAGGATGAGGCTCAGTAGAAGCTCTCTTGGTTATGGTGTGTAGAGACTCAGTAGAAGTGCTCTTTTGGTTATGGTGTGTAGAGACTCAGTAGAAGTGCTCTTTTTGTGATGGTGATGAGACTCAGTAGAAGTGCTCTTTTTGTGTTTTTGTGTGTTGAGGCTGGAGGTTAGAGAGAGACGGAAAGTGAGAGTGAGTGAGATTTTGGTAGCGCTGCGCGTGGTATCCCTACCTGCGAGTTTTCTGTGACCGTGCATTCAAGTGTTTATTTGTTGTACCAAGGAATTGGAGTTAAGAGTGTTAATTATATAAGGATTTCATATGTTGATCTTGTTTTAAATATCCTGAATTAACTTAATTAGACCCACGTGTCCCTGGGGCATGGCCTGGGGTGGCGACCTTGTGTCACCGACCGTGACAACATCTAACCCCTCATGGAAAGAGAAGACAGGCGCTAGAGGTATACACGTAAAACAAAAAAAATGCTTGGAAAATATATTTCTGGTTGATAAAATATGAATCTAAGAAATTCAAAGAAACACGTTCACAATACTTTCTACTCATTATTATCCCTATTCTGTCCATCTTCCTAATGCAAGAGTTAACCGGTATCTTCACTATTTCATCCCATTCACTGGAAAACTCTGAACTCTCATCCAGTTTATACTTTTCCTTCTTTCTACTACTTAATATATTTTTCTCAAGAGAGAAGTATAAAGGCACATCACGAACTAAATTGATCCTGGGGTCTGTATTCCTTTAGTATCTTTTTATGGGGACCTGCAAACAGGGTTTTTTCGCCAGTGGTCTCTCTAGTTTAAGACTCACCTGGAGCTACTTTTTTGTCCGTCGTCGAGTAGCCGAAGACACCCACATGCTGCCCATCAACCTCACCAGTGGTGCACAGAAGAGAATGCCAGTTCAGACGATACGACACCGCGATGAAACCAGAAGCGATTTCTCATAAGGTCGGTCACATATGCAGATGCATCTTCGCAGTTTTTTATAATTTAAGATCTCAGAGCTCCACCATGCGCTGTCCGGGAGCCTCCACTACGGAGCTTCATTTGCTACCTCTGCGGGACTCTTGGTAGAACCCGGCAATTGCATACACCATGAGTTCATCTCGCGGCCAGAAACTCCTCCGATTTGACAGTGCAATCGCATTCTCCTCTCACATGGTATACAAGGTCTTTTCTGTGCCAGAAAATGGAGTTACCACTCCCGCCAGATAGCTTGCTTCTAAGCCATAGCAATGTTAAGATTTCATCCATCTCTCTATATTCCACTTTTGCAGCTGATTCGCCGAGTTCTGCTAGTGCGTCATTACTTATGATGTCTATGTCATGGATGTTAGTTCTGTAGTCTATCAGGCTCTGTTGAATCATTGTTTCCACTCGGCTCATCACCGTGGCGGTTTCCAGTCGTTTCAGCCCTAAAAAGTCTCGTGCGCGACGCAAAGGCGCCAACCTGTGCGAAACGTGTGATCGTACTATGGACGTCGTGCAGGCGGTGTTATTACTTGGCTGCATTGCAGAGCAGTACCATAAGTCGCGCTTCCCTCGTTTCGGCAGTCCCACTACAGCACCGCCGACGCTGGAGGATCTCGATAGTACTATGTCGTGGTCGTGCACTACTACTCCATGATCTACAGGATCCTTTACAGATACAATTAGAAGAGCCTCTGAAACCGGTCTGGGAGGCACAGTAGCCCCTAGTGCTCTTACATAGTATTGCCTATTGTAGGATGCACAGCATGCATCGTGGCACAATGCCATTGGACCGTTTGCGAGTCGCACACCCTGCCCTGTCTTTCTTCTAGGATCATGAATGTAACATGCTGGTACGATATGACCGAGCGGTATTCCAATTTTGCCATCCCAATCTGCGAGAACCCAGACTGGTAGCGTTGGAAGGAGTGGCGCTATGGAAAAAACTTGAGATGCGAAGACGGTCTCCCCGTAGGTTGTTGAGCGGTTGGTTTGCTCCCCGAATCTGACTGGGACTTGTCCTACTATGTTCTTACGCAGCATGCATCTTTCAACCGAGCCTCTCTCAATTGGTCTTGACCGGATACTTAGCTGAGCAGATTGGGGGTCCGAGGCTAGTTGAAAGCCAAGTCTAGTTTCCATTGTCTGGCAGTCCTCTTCTGTTTTGATGGCATCTATTGCTAGTGCGCTGCATGCTACATCTCTCGAGTCCTTCACCTTGTAGCACATGGCAATCTTCCGAGAAGAAATGCTGTCTTCTGAAAGAAAAATGTTCCAGCTGGCAAGTGCCTCAGCCCTGTAACGCCTATATATGAAACCAAACGCACTGATCCGCCCTGGGATGCTGTCGAGTTCCTGTCCCAAGGCCGGACCTATCAGATCGTGTAAATCAAAAACCCTGCCTGAGTTCATAATGGGATCTATTATCATCCGCAGAGGATTGATCACATCATCCTTCATGCTGTGCGACGCTACAAGAATCCCTATCAAGCGAGCAAACGCAGGTCTGATTTCAATGCGCTGAATGATGTTGAGAAGGAGCAATTTTAAGTCAACTCTTGCAAGGTCAGACATGCTTACCTTGGGATTCAGCGCAAAGTCATTACTGGTCGTTACTCTGTCCATGTCCAGGGTCATTCCAAGTTGTCTGAAGTCCACAGTTGAGGAAACCAACTTCTCGGCAACATACACGTGGCCCGATTGGGATGTCAAGTTGATGTTGTTGCCAGCATTAGCATAGGGTCGTCCACGAGGCCGGAAAGTCATCTCACGCTCTGTGCCCAGACTGAATCCTCGGTAAACTGGCTGGCACCTCAAATCATAGTTCCCTTCGTAGGCCTGCCGTGTGCATCCTGTACACTTCAAATGAGCAGCCCACTCGCCTGCTATATTTTCACCTGCATGTAATCGGTGTATTAGGTAACTGGCAACAAAGATCTTTATGGACTGGAACATTATTGTGTGGTCGCCGCCCTTCTTGGCGAAGTCCAGAGCCGTATCCGATGTTATGTGGAAGTAGGACATCACAGTGGGGTCAAAATTGAGATGGGCACCTTGTGCGACTGCCTGAACCTTACCGCGATGGTCGTGGATTCCACCTGCCACTGAGTCTGCTGCTGCCTCCACTATTGAAGGTGGGGTGTTCGTCTTCTCGCGGATCAGCACATCCAATAAGAAGTTCAACTTCTGGCCAGCCCCTATCCATGACTTCAGTTCTCCTAGCGTCATAGCGCAGCGCTCCATCGGGTCGGGATCCAATAGCGCCATAGGAGACTTGTGGTATTTGACCCGCGTGTCACTTCCGATGTAGCATGCTCGCATCCCACGCTCTGTCCAGTGCCTCTCAACACCAGCATCCACAGTTACTTTGAGGCAGCGTCCGACAATCTCTTGAGTTACTTCTGACCATCGTAGTATTTGTGTCTGATGTTGAGGCGGTGCAGCTGATGGGTTGGACAGCTTGCATCCTGTGATTTCTTCCCTAACTTTGTCCATGGCGGCTGTTGGACAGGTATGATTCATTGTCCATGTTTTGAGATCAGAGCTGCCTTTTGTTGCAAGATGTTGAAGAGCAGCCAAGTCATGTTTTTGTGCGTGAGCTATCTCCGATGCAAGGTCCGTTGAACTGCTTGCAAGTTTTAGTATGGATGAGGAGGTGTTGAAGCGACCCAAAAACTTCTCGACCATGGCAACATTTGATTGCTCATAGATGGCTGCGCACAGTTTTGGTGACAGTGGTTTCATTTCCCTCAGCGAATTCACCAAGTCTCCTTCGGCCTCCTTTGCAGAGGTACTCAAAAGTCTCTTGATCTTCTTGTTGACCACCTCATCAGGCAGTATGGCTTCCACTAGCTCTCTGAGATTAATGTCAGCATCCCGGGGTCGCGATATTGGAATGGAGTGAGGGTCCTTGAAGAGCTGCGACCAGTTGATTGATGCTGTCTTGACAGGTAGGGTGTGAATAGCTCCTAGCAAGCCAGGGAAAAGATCTTCATTTTCCATTACCGTCATCACAACAGAAACACAAACAGTTGCTGTATCGCTGAACCCTCTGATGCAGAATGAAGCATAGGGGCTAGTTTTAAGTCCACCTGTCTGACGCGTGAGCAACATGAGAGCGGCTAACTGGAGATACGTCCCCCTGTACCCCCTGGTACGGAGAGTCAGGCCGGTCTCTATCAGGGCCAGTATGTAGCCAGCAGTAGGGGTTAAGGACTCAGCAGCGACCGCAATACCTCCGGCAAAAATACCACTTAGTTTGGTGTTTGTTGAAGGAATCGTTTCTTGCGACTCAGTTCCAACTCTTGAAGCCTTTTTGAAGGCTTGACTAACTCGTTTCCCTGATATATACGTACACTTTCCATATTCTATATAGGACAATGAGATGAAAGTCTCCTCCGCCTTTATAGGAAGATAGCTGCTGTCTGAGAAGTCTTTCAGTGCTTGCATCACTATAGTTTGGAATGACTCTGCAGTTGTGTGAGGACTGGAAGGAAGTTTACATGTGACTAGTTGGTTGTCGCCAGATCCTAGGATGTCGCAGTCTATTTTTGCCATCCGCATATTGTACTTTATTCCGCATCCAGTAACTAGAGTCCACAGGCGTTGAAACATGCCCTCTCCCATTGTCTCGAGTCCGTAGTAAGCCCGCTCACCAACTGAAGGCAGGTCATCTGAGAGCTGGTAAGGTATCCTTGCGGGATCCTGAAAAAACCACCACATTGCCCTTGGTGCAAGGTGCGCCATTTTAAAGAAGGGCTCTACCCCGAAGATGCTGTCGAGATCGGAGGCAATTGGCCCAACCAGAGCATCACGTTGATATTGGCACCATTTCGAGAAGTCGACGCTGATCTTTACAAGATCCGGGTCTGCTGACTTCCCCAGCATGTATTTCGTTACAGTGTCTCCTGACATATTCATGGAGGTAACGGTCGCATATGGTAATATTGACTTGACGTTTAGCTCACACAATGTTTGATAGCATCTTCCCTCGTATGTCAACTTGGTGAAGTAGCGGCCCTTTTCATCGTTTAGCTCCCGTTCCTTCAAGCACTGCACCGCCATATGATAGGGCTTGTCATTGAGGGTTATAAACTTGAGGGCTTCATTAAAGATGTTCACTTCGTCTCGCGATATGTGTTCGACTAGGAGACGTCCATCGAGGGGCGGGCCTCCTCTACATCTACTTCCGTATCTTTGCCAGTGCATTCTCATGTCATACTCACGAGGCCAAGACATTGTTCCCGACGCTATGGCCTTGTCAGAGAGCATCTCCGTTTCGTCAACACGATGATTGAAGTCCAGCGCCTTGCCCGGTATTAGGACATCAAAATATTTTGGATCCCACGGTGCACTTTTTGTCTCGCTCCAAGTGTTGGTTTTTATGCTTAGTAGCATGTCTCCAGGAATATCTCCTATGATTTTGAGCGGCGGCCACTCCTTGTGTCTCTGGAGGTATGAATGGTACCATAACCTGCGGAACTCTCGCCTGGCCTGGATTCCCCCTGTTTCGTCAGGATTGAAGACCTTCGCTTTGCTAGTCACATTCCTCACAGCAGAATCCGTGATTATAACCGGATATGTGAAGCAACGACTCATTCCCGCTAGAGCCAGTCTGGAAGCTGAGTGGCTGTTGCCGGTAACTTCTTCCCTCAAGAAGTCTGTCAAGGCACTCTCAGGCAAGTTACCCACAACAGAGCTCCACAGATCATTCCGGAACACACCTTCATGGTTCAGTATCCCTCCGACAACTCCCGCATGTAGGGCCTTTAGCACCTTGTATGCTCGATGTTTGAGCTGGAGATGTGTTTCAATACCAGCTGTGATGAATGCCTTCATAGCAGTGGCTGTCGTTGTTTCATTCTCTAGGTCTTCTAGTATAGCACAAATCAAGGCGTCCATCAATCCTGTGATTGAATCTTGGAAGGCGACTAGCATCAACCATGATCCCACCATCTTTCCATCCTTCGAGACCATCACCATGTTGTCCCCGCTAAAGTAAAATGTGATTGCAAACTTAGATATTGAGTACGTGACATCGCACTTGGTTGAGTTCGATAGGTCAAAAACCATAGTGTCGATGCACTCCCGGATGGCCATCAGTTTTCGCAAGGTTGTATCGGAGTTCAGAGCTGTGACGGGAACTCTGTAGTGGACGCCACTCCAGTTTAGGCATCCAGCACGGAAGGCTAGTTCTGCTGCACTTAGTACACTGTTGTCGATGTTTTCAACATGATTGTAGCTCGTCCAGAACCGCCTGTAGAGAAAGCTGGCGTATCCACGAGATTTCTCGAATTGGCTTCCATCATTCGCGATTCCGCGTTGCTTCAAAAAGTGGGCGTAGTCAGGGTTAGCTATCCCCTCTTCCCACAGAGTCAGGTGAGAAAGCGTGATAGCCGACGTGACTCTTGTTTCTCGTCTCCAGACCCTCTCGAAAGGCCTAACAATGACATCTCTCTCCAGTTCTTCCATTTCTTGTTCCGCTGAGCTAATCTCGCTGTTTTTTCTAATTTTGTACCTTTTTCTTAGTTAGATGGATGCAGAATCTGCGTTGCACAATGATGAAAAGGTTATAATATATGTACAAGTGTGGTCTACAATCATTGTGGGATAATGTCAAACTTTAACAATAGCGAATGGTTCTCGGTATTGCTCCACGTCCCCCGTCGTATAATGTAAGTTGAATGTTGTATGAGAACAGAGACTGGCTTGCTATGTTTAGAAAACCAGCAAGGTCATAAACTAGTTCGCGGCTGTCTGTTCCTATTATATTACCTGATGAGGAGGAGAATACCGCCATCGGTTTTCCCTCTACCAGTTCGAGCTTGCATTGAATAGTGCCTAGGTCGTCCTTTGTGAATCTTGTCTCGTCACCTTCAACAGAATCAAGCACTATAAATCCATCAATCTTCTTCAGGTCGTCGCTTCCAAGGTGTTCGTATGTGACTTGGACATCTAGCCAAATGTTTCTCTTCATGGTTGATATGCTTGCTGCTGTGCTTGTGTCGGGTTTGCTCCTTTTCCTTTAAAAAAAAAAAAAAAAAACCTCACCTCCAGGGTTGTGAACTTTTGTAGCCACATTATCGTACCGAGCCACCAAAATTATCGTATTTTCAATTAGATTATACATTACGATAATTATCGTACAACCTTAGCTAAAATAACATAAGTCAGTAGATAACTATATACATCATTCAATTCAGCAATCCACATATAAAAATATTTTATCTTTTCACCAAAATATATAATATATCCAATCATGATACAAAATTCCATGTTAATTTATTTTTTTCCAAAATAAATGAAATTAAATAAATTAAAAATATATTTAGTAACACATATAATGACTCAAAAGAAGCTGAACTCGAGAACTCTACATAGCTATCATCCTCAAAAGAAAAGAGGAATTCCTGCTCCTCCTCTATTCTTTTATCCCCTGTGTCTGCTGGCGCTTATAATGATAGTGTGTCAGTTGTCATCGACACATCATATCATGTGTAGGGATGCAAGTAACACAATCTGCCTTTTCCTTACACACTGCGCTGCGGGAAGAGAACCAAGCAAGTATGGTTCCCGTTAGAAGTCAGTTTCTTGCCTTTGTCTTGGTAAGGCTAATCTTGTTAAATACCCTCTCACAATTTGCGTTCTAATGCGGCAAGCAACGGTCCAAATCCATGTCATGCAAAGGACCAAAAGTCAAACTCAAAACTCTCTCTCTCTCTCTCTCTCTCGCGCGCGCGCGCGCCCGGAAGTTGACAGCGACAGATTTCTTTTTTTTTTTTTTTTTGCTATGACAATTTTTGTATGACTTTATAATGTAATTATATTTGTGAGTCAATTATCGTATTTTCGTGTACGATTCTCAACCATGCATCGTACATCGTACGGATAGTCAAATTATCGTACAAATACGATAATTATCATACAGTTCACAACCCTGCGAGTCACCTCCGACTGCAAGTGTGGCAGAGGGCACCAGGGGGAAGCATAAGCCTCAATTAATTACATGTCACTCAACAAATCCAGCCTGCGACACCACGAGCGAGGGAGGGCCAGCCATCTCAGCCTTCTAGAAATAACATATAAGGCCAACCACCTGAGGCCTCAAGGAAGATAAAAGCCTAAAGGCGCTACAAGTATAAAACATGATAAAAATATTACTAAGAAAATAAATATAGGGTGGAGTCAAAAGCTTTTAGTCTCATCAAGTCTCCTCCAACTGACTTTCAAGAGAGAGAGCTCGCACGCGTAGGTCTAGTCTCTGAGACGGAAACTGAGAGACTGAAGCGCATTTGTTCGGTAAAATAAACCGTTAGCCGTGGAATGTATCGGTACGAGGCTGCGGAAAATGGTGGGAAGCAAGGTTTCTATAATATCTCAAGAACCGTATTAGCTACGAGAAAACGTTATAGAGGGGGGAAAAATCTAGATTCAACAGGCTTCCCTGTGGTATAAGCAGATTTAAATTCCATTGATAAATGACCGAATTAAGTTTGTTTTTAAGGCATATTACCCGAAGAAAAAAAATCAAGAAATCAAGGGAAAATTGCATACATGCGTAAAACTCTTGCGGATAAGAAATGTACATTTTTCAAAGTGGAATACGATTTCTGCAGAAACTCTCTCCATCAAGACATAACAATATGTTAGACAGATGAAAGATAGATGTATGGTGCATCAATAAGCTGCTGGTCATTGAACGGCACAAGGAGGCGCTAAATATAAAAACTTGTCTAAAAATCTGTATAAGCAAAAAAGAAACTGATAGATGCTTAGAGTAGATCTCGTTGAGCTTAACAAAAAGTATTCATGCCATTTTTGGTCTAGGGTCAATAGTTTCATTTAAAAAATAGGGAAACGCAATAATAGTGGAGTGGCTTCTAGGCTAGAAAATGAGGTATACCTTGCACCTTCTTAGAACAAAGCCAAACCAGGCTCATTTGAAGCGTATTGGTGTCTATTTTGCGAAAATCATGGTTGTAGTTCGCCGAAAGGCGTCCAACATAACAAATTAACCCTTGTTTGCGATGACATCAGAAAAAATCTGGAATTCCAGAATTTCACTTTTTCTTGATGTTTCACACATTCATCATCATTTAAGGTTAGAGTACCATTATGGTCCCCCTGGGATAGCATACTTGCTCTTAATATGTTTTTTACTATCAAAGGGATCATGCAACCCCAGAATTTCATGAAATTTGGCTTTTTGGAGTCTTTTCACGATATTGCATAACAAAAGCATATGAAATGGACACAAATAGTAAAAAGTAAAGAACAAAACAAATTCATATGCAGCTGGGAAGATCTCAGTTTACTATTAAGATTCACACCTTCCTCAACCTCATCGTATAACATAGTTATTAACCCTTAAGCCAAACAAGTAAGAACCTGGAAAATGCAAATGATTGCGGAGATAGCGATTGCTGCTTTTTCAACAAAATACTACATGTTCTAAGTTAATAAATGCAATTTATCATACTGACAAACATTCAAATATCTTCAATTTACCTCTCTTTAATCACAACATAGCAAATTGACAGGAGTATATGGCTTAATTGAGTACCAGACCCAATATTTTGACAAGCATTCATATTTCAATGAGATCTTTTCCCTCAGGTTCATCACCAAATTCCGTAACAACCATAACAACCATGGGTACTCCGTAGTGTAGGGGAAGCACGCTCGGTTCACAACCGAGAAGTCACGGGTTCGATCCCCGGGCGGAGCGGAAACAGTTGGGCTGTTTCCTTAAAACCCCAGCCCCTGTCCACCCAGCAGTGAATGGGTACCGGATGTTAGCCGGGGGTTTGTAGCCCGCCTCCCGGGGTGCTGACTTCTGCCAACACTATAAGCACTAGCAGACAGCTCTCTAGGGGTAGTCTGAGAGAGAGCTGTCTGGTTACAGTAGAGATCCATCTCAGCTGCGTCGATAACTGACGAAATTCTTCAAACATCAAACATCAAACATTATAATCAGAAACTTGCTTTAATTTAAAGTTAAGAAGAGTCAATCTAATAGCATTTCAATGGGATGGGGAGGAGCATTAATATCTAAGTTTCAAAATCCTCAGTAACCTCAGATTCATTCTCCCCAGCAAGTTGGTTTTTTGGATTCTGACATTCCCCTTTACAGCTGCAAATATCTATGCACTCTAATGATGCTAGTGCACACGGACACTTTCCTGGGTTAGTGCAACCATTGTCTATACAGTATACATGTGTGATGTCTCTCACCTCAACAGGTGCAGAATCTTTTGTGTACATGGTGGGTTGGAGCTCACCATCTTCTTTATTTCTGTTCCATCCGTGTCCAACAGGATCCATGAGTTCAGGCTTGGCAATGAGACTGGTGCACCAGATTGCAAACTGGTATTTGGCTCGAAGCACATGTTGCTGAAACGCATCCTCAGTTGGTGGAAGCATTGCGGCTGGTTTGTCAGTTGTGGTCGCCCAAAGGAAGCGTAAATCATCTAGAGCAGTACTATTCAACCTGGGTGGACGGTCCACCAAAAGGTGGACGAGACTGAGTGAGGGGTGGACGGCTGTCTTGGGGTGGACAGGTGGGTGGACGAGATCATGCCGAATTTTATGGTCGCCGTTTCTATTAAAAACACTATCTCCATCAGAAAAAGCACTAAAACTTTGCCGGGAGAAATTAGTCAGGGTCTCAGACAACAGGGAAGTAATTGAATAGAACATACCAAACCTAACCTTATAGGTGATATTGAAACCTAACCTAACCTTAACCACTAAGTATACCTAACTTAACCTTAACCTTAGGCCCTGTTCACACTAGCGGTTTGAACCGCGCGGTTCAATTACAATGTAAGTCAATGGAGGCGTTCACACACAACCGCGCAAATTTTCCTCCTTTTTTTTTTTTTTGTTTGTTTGTTTGTTTAGAGGATATACAATTCCTCAGAGTCATTGTGATCTACCGCTGCAGCTTAGTGTTGGCCGAAGCCACCACCCCGGGAGGGGGGTCACAAACCCCCGGCTAACACCCGGTACCCATTCACTGCTGGGTGGAAAGGGGCTCGGGTTTTAAGAAAGACCACCCATCTATCTTCGCTCCGCCCGGGGATCGAACCCGGGACTTCTCGGTTGTGAGCCGAGCGTGCTAACCACTACACTATGGATTACCTGCTGCGCGGTTCCCGCGCTGGTCGAGGTCTACCTTCCACCGCGCGGGTCGATTTACATGCATTTGAATGGGAGCGTACACACTTAGCGGTTTGAAGGCAAATTACGCTTCCATTGGCTAGTTTGTGTGTAATTAGTAGCCCGTGATCCTAGCCAATCAGAAGAGCCGTTTAAAACATAATTTTTTTTTTTATCAATTAAAATGGAATTTATTCTAATAAGCCAAATATATTTCTGAATTTTGTAACAAATTTTCTGAAATTTTTGTATTAATTTTTTTTTTCTTACCATGCATGAGGGATTCGGCTATAAATGAGCGAAGGTTTGCGTTAGGGTTCGGTGCCTCTGCAAGGGTTAGGAACCACTGCCCTATAAAGCAGATGGCTCCCGCCTGGAAACCGCCTCTTGTGAAAAGCTTCCGCGGTTCAAACCGCTAGTGTGAACAGGACTTAACCTTAACCATGCATAAAATTCGGTGAGTATTTTTTTTGTTTTTTTTTGTTAATGGGTTTCCGGAAAATATAACTATCTCCATTAGAAAACGCACCTATTGTAGGCCAGGAAAAATTTGCCCGTGTCTCTGAAAACGACCTTCAGTGTGTGCTAGTCTAGATAAGTGGCGGGGTCGTGGGCTCACTTTAAGGGCTTCTGGCGGCACCATTGCCGAAAAATATTTGTCTGGTATGGGTCATTTCCTACTCTGGGGAATGTATTCATTCAATCTAAGTTGGTTCCATTCGGTATCTTCAATGTTTGTGCTAGCCTAGATGAGTGGCGGGGGTCGTGGGGCTCACTTTAAAAGGCTTCTGGCGGCACCATTGCAGAGGAATATTTGTCTAGCATTGGTCATTTCCTACTCTGGGGAATATACTCAATTCATGTAAAAGTGTTTCCGATCGGTATCTTCAATATCTATGCTAGCTCGAAATTTTGGCCCTTTTTGGCCCGTCTGGCAGGGCCAAAACAGCGGGCTATTTGTCTGGCATTGGTCATTTTACACTCTGGGGGATGTAGTTGGCCATGTAAAGTTGATTTTACGTGGTACCTCTAATATCTATGCTAGCCCGAAAAAAGGGCCACTTTAAGGGCCCCCAGGCCCTTACGCAACCAGTGGTACCCGGCAGACGGCCATTTCAAAACATCCCACGCTACACCTGAGATGTCCACATACTCCAATATTGGTATCCTTCTCATCTAGGCTGAAGGCCCCTGGCTGCCGGTCTATAATGCCGTATCACCATCTGCGGCCCCATCAGCAGGCTCTCAAACAACCCCCCGTACCCCCCCCCCCCCCCCCCCGGAGGAGCAGGGCAAGAACTCCTGCAGCAGGTAGTTATGGTGTATTTTTAGTGTCTTAAGTTACCAGCAAAAATGTAGTTACCAAAATTTCACAAAGTATCTGGATTTATGAAGAGTAACAACGCTTACTCCATAATTCGCTGCACACTTCCATTTAATTGCAGGAGAGTTTATTGATACAGTAGGAAGGTGCTAATTTATTGTATTTCTTTTTCAGGTTTACGTGCTGAATTCAGGATGTTGCCGGGTGTGGTGAACACACAGGGGGGGATCAGAGACCTGGGGGTGAAGCCAGCAACGGAGGTAGTATCGCCAGCAACGACCTGCTCTCCGGCTACCTAGATACTACTTTCCCTTACGACGGAAGCTACAAAGCCTCCCTCGGTAGGTCGTAAACGCGTCGGAAGGCGCTGACTGGCTAAGGCGAGTAATGACGTCATCAAGCTCGTCATCAGTCACCAGCCAATGACAAGATTGCTTTTTAAATTTTCGACCAATCACAAGCCAGCAACCTCATGCAATGTTTACAAACACACAGCTGTTTAGAGGATATACAATTCCTCAGAGTCATAGTGATCTACCGCTGCAGCTTAGTGTTGGCCGAAGCCACCACCCCGGGAGGGGGGTCACAAACCCCCGGCTAACACCCGGTACCCATTCACTGCTGGGTGGACAGGGGCTCGGGTTTTAAGAAAGACCACCCATCTATCTTCGCTCCGCCCGGGGATCGAACCCGGGACTTCTCGGTTGTGAGCCGAGCGTGCTAACCATTTCTTATTCACAAGAGTTTTACGCATGTATGCAATTTCCCTTTGATTTCTGGAATATTTCTTTTCGGGTAGTATGACCTAAGCACAACACTTTATTTGGTCATATACCAATGGAATTTAAATTTGCTTATACCACAGGGCAGCCTGTTGATATCTAGATTTTTTGTAACCCTCCATAATGTTTTCTCGTAGCTAATACGGTTCTTGAGATATATATTATGGAAACATTGCTTCCCTCTATTTTCCGCAGCCTCGTACTACATTCCAACGCTAACGTATTTTTTTTTTTTTTTTTTTTTTTTTTAGCGAACAATGGCGCTTCAGTCTCTCAGTTTCCGTCTCAGAGATTAGACGTACGCGTGCGAGCTCTCCTGAAAGTCACTTAGAGGGAACTTGATGAGACGAAAAAGCTTTTGACTCCACCCTATATTTATTTTCTTGGTATTATTTTTATTAATATTTCACACCTATTGCGCCTTTGGGGTTTTATCTTCCTTGAGGCCTCAGGTGGTTGGCCTTATATGTTATTTCTAGAAGGCTGAGATGGCTGGCCCTCGCTCGTGGTGTCGCAGGCTGGATTTGTTGAGTGACACATGTAATTAATTGAGGCTTATGCTTCCCCCTCGTGCCCTCTGCCACACTTGCAGTCGGAGGGGAAGTTGATGGGCAGCATGTGGGTGTCTTCGGCTACTCGACGACGGACAAAAAAGTAGCTCCTGGCGAGTCTTGAACTAGAGCAGTGGTTTTACCCTGGGGTACCTGTACCACCTGTACGAAACCTTACACCTGGGGGTACGAGACATGATGACCAATAATAATTCAATATCATATTTATAAGGAGGTTTGAATTAAATATTAAAAATGATTTTGTCTGTCTTGCCTTGTCTCTTTGCATCATTTTGTGAAGAAATTGGAGCTGAACATAGTGTTCCTGTTTTCCACACGGAAGTGAGGTGGCTCTCACGTACTACTTACACGTGTCTTCGAACTACACGAAGAAATCAAGAGGTTTCTTATAAATAAATCAAGGCAGTGACATTGCTGACCACTTTGAAAACAGGGAGTTCATTTTGTCCTTAGCATACCAGGGCGGGAACCCAGCAACAAAGGTAGTAGCGCCAGCAACGACCATCTCTCCGAATTTCTTTTCCTTACGACTAAAGCTACAAAGCCTCCCTCGGTCGGTCGTTAACGCGTCGGAAGGCGCTGACTGGCTAAGACGAGTAATAACGTCATCAAGCTCATCATCAGTCACCAGCCAATGACAAACAGTTTTTAAAACTTCTCGACCAATCACAAGTCAGCGAGACATATTTCCGGGCAAGAATGGCATGCCAGACTGCCTCTCCCCCGCCTTCTGTCCCCATCATCTCCAAACTAATTCTCGTTTTATTCGGAATGCTTGCGTTTTAAGGAGTTTTAATGTATCAGATAATAAGATGTATAAGTAAGGAGCCTGTGTTGCTAGTGTTTTGGTGGTAGAAGGTGTGTGTGTGGGTTGAAATAGTGAATATTTGTGATATTAAGGGGAGGCCCCGGCGCAAGGCCTCTCCTTCACTCTGCCCGCCATCAGTTACCCCATCATAACATCTTTAAATCACCCTTATTTAGGGCACACAGGTGTCTACATTGATTAAGATAATGACAAGTATAATAAACATTCACCATAATCACGTAAAGTTCTATATAACGAGTATAAGACGTTAATCCTGCCCAAAACTACAGGTGTCGAGAGCTGGGTGGCTCCAGCCGCCACACTCAAAGTTTTGAGTAAAAAACCCCAGTATCCGCCTCACCTGTGCCTCCTGAAGAAGACAGCAGCTAGCGTTCCCACGCACTGTGGATAGCCACACCTCAGGATATCCCCAGGGATCTAGTATTCCTCAAGGGGTTCTGCTCCCCACTAAATATTACCAAGACCTTATCCGCCTTGGTGAGTTGGTGCTTGATATCCATCCACCTCACGGGCTTCATCATGCTGCTGCTGCTGCTGCTGCTGCTGCGAAGGCCGCGCTGCCATCGTGGAGGAGTCCTTGCTTGTATTTCATCTCTTTACTCATATTCTGAAGTCAGTAGAATAAGAGTCCCAAAGACAGGCTGGCCTGTTGACGAGTTATATTTGTCGGCCTCCTCGAACCATCCAGCCATCGGGTTAACTAGCTACTACATATCCCCCGTGTGTTATGTAATACATTTTATGTATAAATGTGTAAATTGGGGTTACGAAACGGTTTGCACGTTGCACACAGTTTTCCGTGCAGAAAACTGTCTTATGGTGCGATTTGGGCGGTGCTAAATACGGGATAAAAGAGCGGATTTGGAACGCGTATTGGCAGGATTGTTGTTGGTCCTCTCTGCAGACTTTGATCGTGTCACCCAGCTTCCGGACGTTTGGTGTATTCATTCCATCGTGAAGCAACACCATGGGTTGAAATCTTTAATAGCGATGGAGTGGACTCTGAACTTGAAGACTGATCCGGACGTCCAATGCTGTTGAAGTGTGGTTTACTTCGCTGAAACCCGGTCCATTTTCTCCATATTCCGATAAGCCCTTGATGAATCGAATGGGCTCGTAACAGCATGGTTACTACTTCTGCTCATTGAATGCACAAATAGACACTTGCCGGCTGGGCGACACGTTTCCTGACAAACTTTGGTCTGTCCTTCCAGCCTCTCTGAATGCATGGATCACTAGTTTATCAATGAGAAATTTGCGTGATAGGTTTGGTCTCCACTTGAAGGTCCGCTTGCGTGAGCAATTTCACCTGTGCATCGGTCAGCATCGTCGCCTGGCCCATCCTATTATGTTGACCGTTGTCTTTGCCAATCCCTTGGTCGTCCCCACCATTATAGTAGGAAGTGTCCCATTCCTACCTCGCCGGTCTGATTCGTAATTCTAATCGGCGTGGATTCGGGACTTGGAAAATTCCTAGGGTGACACAGCAGTCATGACGACACATGCGTTTTAGAGTTGATCTTACCCCAGAAAGTTTATTTGCTGTTCCCTAACCTTCGTTATGTCCAAGTTGAAAACTTTCACCTGTCCCTGGCTGTGTTAATGGTCCTAGTGCACGCAATAGCTGCCACACGAGCGGGCATCAAAAGTTCCCAGAGGTGATCTTAGCGTAATGCTGTTGTCCCTAGCACGTCGGGGTGTCTCCCTGTTGCTCCCGCATATACTCCAGACGACACCACACAGCTGACACAGTAGTACGCGAACATAGACTAGAGATCAGAAAAGAAACTCCGAATCCAAATCGCAGTAACACCCGTACAGCTTATTGATAATCGTGGGCTAGTCCTTGTACGTAGGTTGTGAATGGGGCGAGCCTTGATTTGTAATTGGCCTAGTGCTCCTTCACATCCAACACACCGGCAGTTGCATGGATCGATTCTTCCATATTGATAGATCGTCCACTTGCTCAGCGTCGTTGGTCCTTAGCTGATGCTTGGTTCCAACTTGCCTGCTTTTTCAGCGTGAGCAGGATTAGAACCGACCTCCCAACGTCATCGGGGCTTAACTCCGACCCTCCAGAGGTTTTCCCTTTCGAAAGCCACCACGCCCTCGCCTCTTCCCCGGCCTCTGGCCGCGGGATCGTCCTCGAGCTTGGAATGGCTAGTTTCAGTATCCTTTCTATGTGCCCTCTCGGCTTCTGTCTTCCGTTAATGTAAACCAAATCCGCAATAACACTTTGCCTGCTTTGACTTTTCCCGTATCTATACTGGAATGCGTTCTTTACTCTCAAAAACATTCATAACTGTTCTTTGACTGGCAGGTTCTGTGAAAAAAAATATATAGAGAAAAAGCAATTTATTATTGTTCTCGCCAGATTAGTACAATTGGTATTGATATCATTGTTTAACGTCTGTAGGAAATAAAACTCGACCAATTTTGGCACTTAAAAATGTCATAACACTAAACCTTTATTGCGTTCCCTATTTTTTAACTATGAAACTATTGACCCTATACCGAAAAAGGCATGAATCTTTTTGTTAAGCTTCAACGAGATCTACCCTAAGCATCTATCCGTTTCTTTTTTTGCTTATACAGATTTTAGATATAATAGTTTTATATTTTGCGCACACCTTGGTGCCTTCAATGACCAGCAATCTTATTGATGCAGCCATACATCATATCTTTCATTCCGTCTAACATATTTGTTATTTCTTGACGGAGACCCTTCGGCCCGCTTTTTTAAACATGGACTAGGGAGAGTCTAACGTGGAGCTTTCCATGTTTAGACTCAAGTAGTACCAATGCTAAGAACGCGTGCTTTAGACACCGCAGCGAGAGCAACATGTCTTATGTTTGACACCGACTGCGCTTGGGTTGGCAGCCCTGAACCGGGAGAATCATATATTTGGGGAGCGGAGAGCGGAAGTTCATTGGTCTCCGCGCCCTGCTACCGAGAACAACAAACACAAGACATACGTACCATATATGCAACTATACTTCATTTATTCACTTTTTACCCACATTTTCCTTGATCTCATAGCTCTTCCATTATTGGGAGTAAAGATTGTCATGGTCATGTTATAGTTATTATTTCGATTTGCACAACTAATGATGCCTTAATCACTATTGATAGTTGAAATTCATATCAGGCCAACCTATATATTAAATAGATTAATCGTCTCGATTCTTGAATCAAAACGTATAGTTCATCATACAAGTTAGGCCGATCCGTGGTGGTGGTGTATCAAATGTCCTGACGTACTATACACTACGCACGTATACACACAAGCAAGGATATTATAAAGTTATACTATCCGGCACACAAGTGTCACGTGTGTCACAGTGATTTGTAGCCCCCCCCCCGTGTGTCTTTTGTCTGTACCTAAAAGCCGAAGCGGAGTTCTCGTCCACTTAACTAGAGTACCCTGGCCAGGGCCACGGATACGGCATACGTACGGGCGAGGGCCAGCAGTGGTCTATAGATACTATTTCGGGCCAAGCAAGACTCGAACCTATGATCAGCGCATCAAGTATGACCCTGGAGTACGTCGCTGTAGTAATCAGTGGGAGAATATACGCTGAAAGCTAATGTGGCAGCTATGTATTATCGTAACATTCGGCGATAGTGAGCTAAATCGCCTAATTTCGGATCAGCCGATCTTAGTTCAACACCGGCACACATAAAGTTTTTAGGGTTTGAGGTTAAGTTAGGTTTAGGTCTGGTTTTAGTTAGTTAAGGTTTATGATAGTTTGTGTACGTTTTTGTAGAGTTATTTAGTTAAAATAAGCGTCCGCGGGACGATTTCCGAAAGAGGATTGTAGCCATAATACACTCGTAAGGTGTCCTTACGAGGGGAGTTTTCGAGCATCCTGCCGAGGTGGATAGATGTGTGGAAATGGGGAGACTTCTGCCCCCCCGTTGGGGGGGGGGGGGGGGGGGGGGAGGGGGGGGCCCTCCCCGTAGATTGATGTAAGGACCTTGTTAGCGTAGCTAGACTCTTATCCCAAAAACCGAATAAATGTCTCCTCTTGTTTTCATTAATTCAATGCAAGTCCTGCTGTATAGTCTTATAAAGTGGTGACTATTACTATTGCTGTAGTCGGGGACCGGCGGCGAGAGAGATAAACAAACCCAGATTTCGTAGGGCGCCAAAACGCGGTCTTTAATTTGTTTTTTTCAGATGCTTCATAATCTGCAGTAGGAACGCATTATACATCATATTTTTTGCCAAACAGAATATTGACATACCGGGGGCTATTTTGTCTTAGCAATGGCATTTGCATAGTATTCGGAAATATCTTAGACTCAGTGTTGGCCAGGGTCCTGGGTGTCTAACATTCCAATACTATTCTCGTTAGTTTTAGACCAACTTAAGACTAATCCCCCACAGGGAAAATGTTTAGAAACGGAATGCCTGTCTAACGCCACGTTAGCCTTAGGTTAGCCGAAGTCCACGTTTAAGAATCGGGCCTCTTGCTGCAGGAATGTCTTCACTTTGAAAAAATGTCCATTTCTTATTCACAAGAGGTTTTACGCATGTTATGCAATTTTCCTTTGATTTCTGGAATATTTTCTTTTTCGGTAGTACATGACCTAACACACAACTTTTATTTGGTCAATATCAATGGAATATTAAATTTGCTATAACCACAGGTCAGCCTGTTGAATATCTGGATTTTTTGTAACCCCCCATAATGTTTCTCGTAGCTAATACGGTTCTTGAGATTTATGGGAAAGAACATTGCCTTCCCTCTATTTTCCGCATCCTCGTACTACATTCCAACGCTGAAAGTATTTTTTTTTTTTTTTTTTTTTAGCGAACAATGGAGCTTCGCGCTTCAGTCTCTCAGTTTTCCGTCTCAGAGATTAGACGTAACCGGCGAGCTCTCCTGAAAGGTCCAGTTAGAGGGAACTTGTGAGACAAAAAAGCTTTTGACTCCACCTATATTTTTTTCTAGTATTATTTTTATTAATATTTCAAACACCTATTTGCGCCTTTGGGTTTTATCTTACCTTGAGTCCTCAGTGGTTGGCCTTATATGTTTTATTTCTATAAGGCTGAGATGGCTGGCCCTCGCTCGTGCTGTCGCAGGCTGGATTTTGAGTGACACATTAATTAATTGAGGCTTATGCTTCCCCTCGTGCCCTCTTCCACACTTCAGTCGGAGGGAAGTTTGAATGTGGCAGTCATGGTGGGTGTCTCGGCTACTCAGACGACGAACAAAAATAGCTCCTGGCCAGTCTTGAACTAGAGCAGGGGTGGTTTTACCCTGGGTCCCTGTACCACAGGGACGTGTACGAAACCTTACACCTGGGGGTATGCGAGACATGCTGACCAATAAATAATTCAATATCATATTTATAAGGAGGTTTTGAATTAAATATTTAAAATATTTTGTCTGTCTTGCCTCTTGTCTCTTTGCATCATTTTTGTGAAGAAATTGGAGTACGGAACATGTGTTCCTGTTTTTCCAACACGGAAGTGAGGTGGCTCTCACGTACTACTTACATCGTGTCTTCGAACTAACGAAGAAATCCGAGGTTTCTTATAAATCACGGCAGTGCCATTGCTGACTCACTTTGAAAACAGGGAGTTCATTTTTGTCCTAAAAGCATACCTGGTCGGGAACACAGCAACAAAGGTAGTAGCGCCACAACGAACCATCTCTCCGAACTTCTTTTCCTTACGACTAAACTACACAGCCTCCCTCGTCGGGTCGTTAACTCGCGTCGGAAGCGCTGACTGGCTAAGACGAGTAATGACGTTCCTCAAGCCTCATCATCAGTCACAGCCAATGACAAACAGTTTTTAAAACTTCTCGACCAATCATCAATCAGCGAGACATATTTTCCGGCAAGAATGGGCATGCCAGACTGCCTCTCCCCCGCCCTCTGTCCCATCACTCGCAAACTAATTCTTCGTGTTTATTCGTATGCTTGCGTTTAAGGTTTTTTAAAATGTATCAATAATAAGATGTATTAGTAAGGACTGTGTTGCTGTGTTTTGTTGGTAGAAGGTGTGTGTGTGTGGGTTGAAATAGTGAATATTGTGTGATATGGGGAGGCCCGCGGCAAGGCCTCTCCGTCACTCTGCCCCCCGCCATCAGTTACCCCCATCATAACATCGTTAAAATCACCCTATTTAAGGTGACACACGGTGCTACATTGATTAAGATAATGACAAGTATATATAACATCTCACCATAATCACTAAGTTCTATAATAACGAGTAATAAGACGTTTAATCCTGCCCAAACTACAGTGTCGGATGGATGGGCGGCTCCAGCCGCATAACTCAAAAGTTTTGAGTAAAAACCCGCAGTTTATCCGCCTCACCTTGCCTTCCTGAAGAAGACAGTCGCTAGCTCCCACGCCTGTGTAGCACCCTAGGATATCACCAGGGATCATAGGAGTTCCTCGGGGTGTTCTTCTCGCTCCCTACTAAAATATTCCCAAAGACATCTATCTCCCTGGTGAAAGTTGGTGTTAGCTATCCATCCACCTCACGGGCTTCATCATGCTGCTGCTGCTGCTGCTGCTGCCGCTGCCGCCGAAGGCCGCGCTCCAGACGTGGATGAAGTCACCTTGCTTGTATTTTCTCTCTTTAACTCATATATATGAGTCAGTTAGAGTCAGTAAGAAGTAAGAAGTCAGAGACAGAGGCTGCCTTGGACGAGTTATATTTGTCGGCCTCCTCGTAACAAGCCATCCAATCGGTCTCTACTACATATCCCCCGTGTGTGTATGTAATACATTTTATGTTATAAAGTGTGTAAAAATTGTGGGTTAAACGGTGTGCCGTTGCACACGTTGCCGTGCAGAAAACTGTCTTAAGGCATTTGGCGGTCTAATACGGGATAAAAGAAGCGGATTTGGAACGCGTAATTAGGCAGATTTTTGGAGCACTAAAAACTTGCTGCTCTGACTTTTTCCCGTATCTATACGGGAAATGCGTTTCTTTACTATCAAACAATTCATAATGTTCTTTGACTGGCAGGGTTCTGTGAGAAAAAAATATATAGAACATTATATTATTGTTCTTACGCAAGATGTACAAGTCGTATTGAATCATTTTTACGTCTGTAGGAACCATAAAACTCGACGAATTTTTTGGCACTTAAAAATGTCATGAACACTACCCTGTATTGCGTTTCCCTATTTTTTACTATGAAACTATTGACCTTAGACCAAAAATGCATGAATACTTTTTTGTAATCTCAACGAGATCTCCTAAGCATCTATTTGTTCTTTTTTGCTTATACAGATTTTTAGATAAAATCTTTTTATATTTTTGCGCACCCTTGTGCCTTTTAAATGACCAGCAGCTTTTGATCACCATACTTATTTTTCCCATCCGTCTAAATATTTTTATGTTTGACGGAGACCTTGTCTGCGGGAAATCGTATTCCACTTTGAAAATTAAATTTTTCTTATTCAAAAGGTTTTACGCATGTATGAAATTTTCCTTTGTTTTCGGGAAAATTTTTCTTTTCGGGTAGTTGACCTAAACACAAAATTTATTTGGTCATATATAAATGGAATTTAAATTTGCTTATACCACAGGGAGCCTTTGATACGGGATTTTTTGAAAACCTCCATAATGTTTTCTCGTGCTAATACGGTTCTTGGATATATATTAGGGAAAACTTGCTTCCCTCTCTTTTCCGCAGCCTCGTACTACTTCCAACCTAACGTATTTTTTTTTTTTTTTTTTTTAGGAAAATGGGCTTCGCCTTCGGGGCAGGAAGCCCCAACAAAGGTATTGGGGCCGAAACGACGATCTCCCCAAAAATTCGTTTCCTAACGACAAAGCTATAAGCCCCCTTTTTTTGGGCTTAACGTGTCGGAAGGGGTGATGGCTAAGACGGTAATGACGTCATCAAGCGCGTCATCAGCCACCCGCCAATGAATAAACAGTTTTTTAAAACTTTTCGACCAAACACAATCCGAGAAATATTTCCGGGAAAAATGGCATGCCCGATGCCTCTCCCCCCCTTTTCCCCCTATCTCAAAATAATTCTCGTTTTATTCGGGAAAGCTTGCGTTTTTAAAAGGGGTTTTAAACAGAAAATAAGTGTAAAGTAAGGGCCTTTTTTTTGCTAGTGTTTTGGTGGTAAAGTGCATGTGTGTGTGGGTTGAAAAAGTGAATTGAAACGCTTGGTTTTTGTGGTGAATCTCGGCGCTTGCGCCAGATGAACCCCTTTTACACTGTAGCGTCAAACGTTTTGTATTATTTCAGTGACGAACCTTAGTTTTCGGAAAAGTTAAAATTTTAATAAAGTCTTTTTATTTTTTTTTTTTATTTTCTAATACATATAAATATAAAAATATATATTCCCGGGCCCTTTTTTATGGTCCGGGGTAGCGTAGGCTTGCGACACAATGAACAAGACACACGAAACTTAGACAGAGATGTTAGTGGGAACGAAGGACCAGCACGTCCGAGGTGTTCGTAGCGGAGGTGATTCTGATGTCCAACGGCGAAAGGGATGGCCTTTAGAGGAGAGACCGTGACGATGATAGAGGTCAGAGTCGCTGGAGAACAGGTCAACAGAGGCCAAAGTCCTGTCAACGTGTATTCCCTGAGGTAGGTCCCTTAGGTAGGGGCCCGACAAGACAGGACTTGTAGGAGCAGTCAATCCCACAGGCAACTCCCTGAGCTCGTACAGGTCCCTGAGGTACGGTCCCTGAGGTAGATAGCTCGCTTGTCCGTCAGTTGCCTCCAATGGAATGTGTCCGACATCGTTTAATATGGAATTATTAATATACATCTTAAGTATAAGTAATTGTTTGTTATCTACGACCCAACCCAAATTTAAGGTTAAAATCGCTCGGTCACCTACCCGGGGTGCGTCCCCGCACCCCACTAAAAAGGCATGTACTTAACCATGTGTTATGTAATAATTTGGCTTGTATAAAAGTTGTAGAGGGAAAAAAAAAAAATTTGTTCCGACATCAAGTGGTGAAAGACATAACGATAAGGGCCTGATAAGCATTTTTGCCTGAGTTAGCTTTACCTCACTATTTAAACTAAAGTTTTTCTAGACAATTCATTTCCCTTTATTAATTAAATGATTATCATTTATTGTCCTATTTTCTGAACTTCAAAACACATGTTCGGCTGGAAAGAACATGTTTAACCAAGGTATCTGACGTAGCAGGGGCTCAAGGAGAGGGTTATGGCGTCGCCAACCATTTAAAACAACGGTGTAAAAACTATCATCTACTTCACTCTTCCTAGACATGAAAGCAAATAAAAGAAGAAGGTAAAGCAGTCCCCTTCTACACTTTGAGTCTACCTAATGGTTAGTAATGTTTGTTATTTGCTACAAAAATTAAGCATATTATTAACACAGTAAAAGCTTGACTAAAGTCTACTTTTTTATGCTAAAAATAAAAATGGATAAGATATCAAGAAAATAGGAGAAAAGGTTAGATGCAAGTACCTTTCCGAAATTTTTCCCCTTTAAACTCATGCATTTAATTCCTTACTAAATATCATGCGTGAAAGTTGTCTAAGAAAAAACTATGAAAAGACAAGCAATCAATTACGCGAACGTAAATTATAAGTATGAGAGGGGTCAGTGGGATCATTGGGTTTTGTTAGTTTCAAGCCGCGTCGCATCGCTGAGATGAGCAGTTTCTACTAAGCTTAATCAGGCTTGGCATTGGTCCGTTTAAGTTTTATCACTGTGAATGACTTCTAAGGTATTTAACAATGGATCCAAGATATCAAACTTATGACCATTGAGTTGCTTAACTACCAGGCGTGGACCCACAAATTTCGGAGCTAATTTAGAGTTTCGCTCTGGGACTCGAACATAACAGAGTCGCCAACAATGATTGAACGGGTTCAGAGCCCCGGTGTTGTTGCGCGCACATAGCAGTCTTGGAAGCCTGTAATTTTATCCTGACCTTGGAATATAAATCTGGGGAAAATTTTAAGTTGACAGTTAGCATAGTCATCAACATTGTACACAGGTTTCTGAGGGCTACTAAGCACGTCATAAGGAAGTCTTTTTCTCCATACCATAGATAATGAAGAAAGGGGGTTTGCCCTGTTGACTCACAAGTATTGCAATTAATGCAAGCCGCAACATGGGGTAACCAATCTTCCCAACTATCAAGTAACCCACCAACAACGGGGCGCAAGGTTTCCAGGATTTCCTGTTTGCACGCTCAACTAAACCGTTACTGGCAGGGTGATAAGTCACCGTGAAGTTTTTTTTGATGTTGAACTGACCACATTTTCTTTAAGAAGCGCATTTTTAAATTCTGCGCCATTGTCACTCATTAAAACTGGGGGGGTTGAGAATGGACAAAATAAGTTGACGATCAATGCGTGTGCAATCGCTTTGGCAGTTTTATCCTTACGGGGCCAAAAAAACATACCTTGAGAAGTGATCAACACAACTAACAGGTATTTAGACCCTTGTCTACTAGATGGAAGTTGAAAAAGATAAAATAGAAACAGTGTCCCAAAGGGCCGCTAGGAGTTGGATATTCCAAAATTGGTGCCGGCTTTGGCACCGTACCCTTATGCTCAGCACATTTCACGCATTTGGCTATATATGCGTCTATATCTATCTGCATTGTAGGCCAAAAGTAACTTTTGCGAGCCGCAGCAAGAGTGCGCTCCTTTCCCGGTGACCGGCTATCACAGCATCATGAACGAGTTGCAGTACAACAGGTAATATGACTCAGGTATCACAAATTGGCTCACCTGGGTTCGTTTTTTGGCCAAAACTACAAAGTACCTGGTCAGGTGAAAAGAAAAATTGTGCAAAAGGATGGGCAGTTTTGGTAATGTTGACTGACCCCCGATTCCAAAGCATATATCACTATACTCCATACGTCGTGTTGACGTTGAGCGACACCTAGTTCATGTATTGAAAAATTTGAAACTACAGGAGGTCTGTCCGTCACTGATCCAACATGTATATTTCTAGACAGTGCGTCGGCCACTACATTGGCTCGGCCTGGCAAATACTTAAAAGTTGGATTGAATTCCTGTATAGTCAAAAACCAACGCGCGAGTCTTCCTGACAGGTTTTTACCTTTAAAAGTTCAGTGACAGCCGCGGGGATCAGTGTGTACTGTCATCTTATAGCCTAGAATATAATCCCTAAAATTCTTTAGAGCCCAGACAACTGCGAGAGATTCCTGGTGAGTAACTGAGTAATTAGACTCTGCCGGAAGTAAAGTTCTACTCGCGAACGCAACCACGCGATTTTTTCCGCGGGCGTCTGTCGCATTAATACAGCACCCAGCCCTAATGCAGAGGCATCCGTGTAAAGCTAAAAAGGGGAACCTTATAGTCCGGAATACCAATACAGGAGCCGTAGTTAGGGCGACTTTTAGCTCTGTGAAAGATTTTTCATGTACAGCGTTCCAAATTTAAAGTGCAGTCCTTTTTTAGTAGCTTTGTTAAGGGCGAAGCAACCGCTGCAAAGTTTGATATAAATGATCTGTAGTACCCACACAACCCAAGAAAGAACGGACATTGTCTACATTCTGAGGTCGTGGGAATTTTGTAACTGCAGTTATTTTATCTGACATTGTATGAAGTCCTTCACCATCCACCATATGGCCTAAAAAGGTGTTTTTAGACTTAAGGAATTCACATTTTAGTTAACTTAGCCTTTGAGTCCAGCTCTTTTAACTTCAGGAGCATTGCTTCTAAATTAGCAAAATGAGACTCCGAGTCTTTGCTGCAAATTATGAGATCATCAAGGTAAGCATAGACTTTTTTGCCTATCATGTCAGCAAATAGATTATTAATCATTCTTTGAAATGTAATAGGGGCGACTTAGACCAAATGGCATTCTGAGCCACTCGTAGTGTCCACTAGGAGTACTAAAGGCAGTTTTTCCCTAGATGCGGGAGCCATGGGCACCTGCCAGTAGCCGCTAACCAAATCAAGGCTATGAATATAGTGTTACCAGGTCCTAATGACATTAACAAGTCTTTTAAAACCCGGTAAAGGATATCTATCCTCCGTGGACTTCATTTACTCGCCTGAAATAAATTACAGGTCTAAACTGTCCGCCCTTTTTTAGGAACGAGGAATAGAGGCGAGTTCCCGGGAGTGTGAGTTTAAATTTTTCCCCTGGGGGTAACATATCTTTCATCTGCTCATCAAAAATTTGTTTTTGACTGTGAGGTAGACGATATGCTGGAATATTACACAGGATGGTTCGGGTTTAAAGTTTTATGTGGTGGGTAGTTTTATCAGTTGAACCTAACGGTTCTCCGGGCAAGGCTATAACATCACGGTGCCGTGAAGCAGCTGCAACAGTGAAGCCTTGTGCTCGGGATAATCCACAATTGTGACAAGTGAGTCAAGCGTTTGTGTTTGAGCTAAATTTGAGTTACCGGGCGAGGAAGTTACCGAACTGACAATACTTGTGGGAAAGTCTAGTGGTTCTGGTACTACCTGTTGTCAAAGGCTAACGCTCGGCTTAGATATACTCCTTGTCGCAGTTTGACAGGACCGCCAGTCGCATTAACAACAAGAGCGACGGCTTTTATTTCCTTCACGAATTTCACTTAGGGTTGACTCTACAGTCAGTTTGTTCAATTGGCTTGGGCCTTCTATGCAGACGTCACAACCCACGGTGGTATTTGGGACTGAAACAGGAATGTGCATTTCCGTACGGTGGGGAATAACATGATTTCCAATTACCGTGGCCTTTACTACTTTCCACATGTCCTTAGGATCAGTTATCTTTGTTTGATGATGCGAGTTTGTTGGTTTTAGGCAATGTTCCATCTATTAATGCGTCAGCAACCTGAACACTTGGAACGGTTGGTGCATTAGAAGGACCTACCTGATTGTGGGAAGTTAAGCAAAGGGTTGCTCCATGCTTTAAAAATTCTTCCCTGAAATTGTATGGTTTGTTTCTGGATGTATTATCATCCTGTTAGCTCTTAAAGAAGCTAAAACCCCAAAAATCCGTCCGAGGGCAACGTGAAATTTGAAACCACGTAAAAGTTCAAACGAATAATAGGGGTCCCTTTTCCAACCTAAAAGGGCAGACGAACCCTCCTAATATATTAGAGGATCGTTAGTAACTCCCATTAGATTAAGATCGTTTTGGTCTAAGAGGCCAGCGGCCGCCACGTGCTGCGCGTTTTAGTGCTAAGTAAACCTTTTCGGATAGCACGTTAACCGCTGCGCCTGTGTCCACCGCGAACGATGCGTTTACGGGCCCTAATTGGTAGGTAGAGCCAAAATATTGGCTTGACTGCAAGCGGCTATTAAAGATGAAAGAATTTTTCCGTCATTAGGCCGATTGCAGTATGATCACTTGTACCAGCTGTATTTGTTAACCTGGTCTGTTTTGTTTGGGCGCGAATCTTCCCCGATGAGTGTAATTATTTTGCTTCCAGTAACGTTGTACTCGAGTCTTTAGATTTGTAACCCCACGGCAATCATCCCTAAAGTGTGTGCCCGTTCCATGAATAGTACAGTAAGGAGTATTGTTTTTCTTACTGCTAGAAAACAGCATTGTTTTCCGGACCAGGGGGTTTTTTTGTCTTGGGGGCAGGCGGCTGGCCGTTGCCGATCCAGCACGATTATATTTTACCAGTATAGGTTCTGTTTCCGTCTGTATTTCTGGAAACTTGTGATTTCCTTGAAGCAGCATCACGTTTTCTTTGACGTGTATACTCTTTCATTTTATGATGACATTTATTTGCAGTATGTCCTTCTTCTTTTCAATAATAGCAAGTAAGGATAGTTTTGGGTTGAGAAAAATGGGGATGGCTGCCACTGTGGCGTAAGCTACATCTTGGTCCCTCCCGACTACTCAGGCCCGAGTTAGTGGCTATGGCTGACACAGTTTGGTTTTTATGCTACCATTTCTCTCCTCTACCTTTGTTTTTAATTTCAACGCAAAATCGTGCAGTACTTCTGGTGAGTGTAACTCAAAAATCGAGAGTTTTGTCTGTAAGGGTTTCGTAGCAACATAATGTATGCAAAAAATTCAGGAATTTGCGGCCGTTACTCAGTGAATAATTTTTTCCTTCGGTCCATCCATTCTCCTCCAAAAAATGGAAACAATCAACCGAGATTCTATTTGCTTCCACTTGTGCATCGAGCCAATCAGTGGAAGTAGCCCCGCTTAGCAAAGGTCTCTACGCCAAATTAACTCCTTTTTACGAAACTGTGTTTAGATTACTCCCGAAGGATTCTAGAAAATTAGAGCGAAATTTTTTTTAATCCTTGTGACTCTGTGGGACCGTGAAGGCGCTAGCTTGCATGAGATGCGCTGCACGAGACCTGGTTGCAGTCTTGAACGTAAAAAGGAAATTTTGTCGCTCTCATCTACGACGCAGGAATTGGCCATGACATCCTCGCACATGTCGACATACTCGGGCTGTATAATTACCTCAATCCCTGGAAGAGGTCTCACAGTTGCGAGCGTTGGTAAACTTAATCGGTCCAGGTGCCAGTGGTGCCTGAAGTGCCTGGTTTGGTCACCACCAGTATTACCTGCCCCGTTACTACCGTTTTGGGGTGGAGTGGGGAGTCATGCTTGTTAATGGGGGGGTGAGCTGAGGTAAAAATGGAAGGAGCAGAGGAACGCCTTTAAAAGCCTTGAACCACTGCGTAAGATACGCGGGCTCTTCACATTTGTCCCCGTTAAAAATCAGCACTTCCTTTTACTTCAATAGTGAAAAAATTGGCCTTTTCCAGTCTAAATAAATTCCTCTCCCCAAAAAAATCCTTAAATTGCGTAATAAAGGTTAAAATAATAATTAGGGTAATTAAATAATTTTTATGATTACCCCAATTATATAATATACGATGCTTCAAACCTTATCTCAGACTAATAATCCAAAAAAAATGTGAAATGAATGTTTACACGAGTAATTAATGTGTTATTAAGTGATGTAATTAATTAAGTCTTCATGGAGTTTAGCTAATGCATGGAACGATTCACCTAGATATGTGTAAAAACCCTAGATTTTTCTCTCTTGTTATCAGCTCAGGAGATAGGCGGTTTTTTTCAGTCTCCTTGTCGTACAGCTCACAGATAGAAGGGGGCGGGGGTGTCGAGATTCCTACAAACCACGCCACGTCCTATCCTCTTCTGATCTTGTGCTTGGGTGGAGGGTGTCGAGATGACGTAAAGAATCTTGCAACCAAGCCCACGTCCTAATTCCTTCTTCTGTACTTTTTTAATGAAGGGGTAAAGTGCACCTTCTCCTTAAGCAACAAACTGCATAAATTTTAGATTTTAGATTGTAGATTTCTTTGTTTGATGATGTAATTATTTTCTTTCTATTGTTGTATATATTTTTTTTTTTTTGTTGATAATATTTCCCTCCGCTGGGCATAAAAACAACTTCAGACGGGCTGTAAAATTTGTGAGTGAGTGCTTTCCTTGAAAGGGAAAAGTAGTTGACTTGACAGGAATGAGGCAGAATTTTTTCCCTGACCTCGCTCCCAAGAAACTCAACTCGCTTCTGGTACTACATTCGTTCACCGTTTTTGTTCACTAAAGTTTCGCTTGTGTCACCCCTGTCTTTTCCAGTAAAAATCATGTGCGCCTTTTCACTAGTTTTTCTTCGATCTCTAGGCTGCCACCATGATGTAACGCTTGTTTTGGTGTGGTGAATCTCGGCGCTTGCCGCCAAGATGTACCCTTGTATCACTGTAGCGTCACAACGTTTATGTATTTTTTCAGTAGACGTAACCTTAGTTCAGGAACAGTTAAAGTTTTTAATAAAGTCTTTTAGGTTATTATTTCTTATTCTTCTAATACATATATATATATATATATTCCCGGCCTTTGTTATGGTCCGGATAGCGTAAGGCTTGCGACACAATGAACAAGACACACGAACTTAGACAGAGATGTTAGTGGGAACGAAGGACCAGCACGTCCGAGGTGTGTCGTAGCGGAGGTGATTCTGATGTCCCAAAGGCGAAAGGGATGGCCGTAGAGGAGGGTGACCGTTGACGATGATAGAGGTCAGAGTCGCTGGAGAACAGGTCAACAGAGGCCAAAGTCCTGTCAACGTGTATTCCCTGAGGTAGGTCCCTTAGGGAGGGGACCGGGCAAGACAGGACTTGTAGGAGCAGTCAAATCCCACAGGCAACTCCCTGAGCTCGTACAGGTCCCTGAGGTACGGTCCCTGAGGTAGATAGCCCCGCTTGTCCGTCAGTTGCTCCAATGGAATGTGTCCGACATCGTTTTTAATATGGAATTATTAATATACATCCTTTAAATATAAAATAATTGTTTGTTATCTAAAGACCCAAGCCAATAAGGTTTCAAATATTTGTGATATGGGGAGGCCCCCGGGAAGGCCTCTCCGTCACTCTGCCTCGCCCTCAGTCACCTCATCATAACATCTTTAAATCACCCTTATTTTAAAGGGGACACATGGTGCTACATTGATTTAGATAATGACAAGTATTTTAAATTCACCTAAAACACTAAGGTTTTATAATAACGAGTAATAAGACGTTTAATCTTGCCCAAACCTACAGTGCGGAGGAGCTGGTGGCTCCAGCGGCGCCCCACTCAAAACTTTGAGTAAAAACCCCCAGTTATCCGCCTCACCTGTGCCTTCCTGAAGAAGACAGTCAGCTCCCACGCCTGTAATAGCACCCGGATCATAGGATTCCCCAAGGGTTCTCGCTCCCCAATAAATATTACCAAAGACATCTATCTCCCTTTCGTGAAGTTGGTGTTGATATCCACCTCACGGGCTTCATGCTGCTGCTGCTGCTGCTGCCGATGGCCGCGCTGCCAGACGTAGATGAGTCCCTTGCTGTATTTCATCTCTTTACTCATATCATATGAATAATTACCATTCCAATTCATCTCTGTCTACATTTCACCTATAAAAAAGATATTTTCATAGCATACCAAGCAATAATGAGCATGTCTGGAGACTTCGACCTCTGCTAATACTGGTCTTGAGCAGTCTTGGCCAGTGTGCACGTTTAACGACGAATCCGACGAATTTCCGCGCTGTGGGTTTCCGGCGTTGGACTAACGACAAAAACGGTCCTTTAGTTTTTGTGGCTTCCTTGCCCAGTCTCTCAGTTTTCGTCTCAGAGATTAGACGTAACGCGTGGCGAGCTCTCCTGAAAAGTCAGTTAAGGGAACTTGATGAGACAAAAAGCGTTTGACTCCACCCTATATTTATTTTCTTAGTATTATTTTTTATTAATATTTCACAACACCTATCGACTTTGGGGTTTTAATCTTCCTTGAGGCCTCAGGTGGTGCCTTATATTTATTTCTAGAAGGCTGAGATGGCTGGCCCTCGCTGTGCTGTCGCAGGCCTGGATTTGTTGAGTGACCCATGTAATTAAGTGAGGCTTATGCTTTCTCCCCTCGTGCCCTCTGCCACACTTGCAGTCGGAGGGGAAGTTGATGGGCAGCAGCATGTGGGGGTGTGGCTTTCGGCTACTCGAACGACGACAAAAAAGTAGCTCCTGGCGAGTCTTGACAAGCATGGTTTTACACCTGGGGTACTGTACCCCAGGGGGTACGAAACCTTACACCTGGGGGTACGAGACATGCTGACCATTATAATTCATATCATATTTATAAGGCGGTTTTGAATGTAATATTCAAAATTATTTTGTCTGTCTATGCTTGTCTCTTCTCTCTGCATCCATTTTGTGAGAAATTGGAGCTGAAACTAGTCTTCCTGTTTTCCACACGGAAGTGGGTGGCTCTCACGTACTTACTTATCACTGTTTTTCGACTCACAAGAAATCAAGAGGTTTCTTATAATCAAGGCAGTGACTTTGCGACCCTTTAGGAAAACAGGGAGTCATTTTGTCCTTAGCATAACCTGGGCGGGAACCCCGCAACAAAGGTAGTAGCGCCAGCAACGACCATCTCTCCCGAACTTCTTTTCCTTACTACTAAGCTACAAAAAGCCTCCTCGGTCGGTCGTTACCGTGTCCCGGAGGCGCCTGACTCTGCTAAGCGAGTAATGACGTCACACTCATCATCAGTCACCAGCCATGACAAACAGTTTTTTAAACTTCTCGACCATCACAAGTCAGCGAGACATATTTCCGGGCAAGATGCATGTCCAGACTGCCTCTCCCCGCCTTCTGTCCCCCATCATCTCAAAACTAATTCTCGTTTTTAATTCGGAATGCTTGCGTTTTAAAGGAGTTTTATGTAAATCAGATAATAAGTTATAAAGTAAGGAGCCTGTTTTGCTAGTGTTTTGGTGGTAGAAAGGTGTGTGTGTGTGGGTTGAATAGTGAAATATTTGTGATATGGGAGGCCCGCGGCTAGGCCTACTCCGTCACTTCTGCCCCGCCTCAGTTACCTTACCCCAATCATAACATCTTTAAATCACCCTTATTTAAGGTGACACAACCGGTGTGACATTGATTAAGATAATGACAAGTATATATGACATCTCACCATAACCTTTAAATTCTATATCCGAGTAATAAGACGTTTAAATCCTGCCCAAACCTACAGTGTCGGTAGGAGCTGGCGCTCCAGCCGCCACAACTCAAAGGTTTGAGTATCAAAACCCGCAGTTACCGCACTCACCTGTGCCTTCTGAAGAAGACATTCAGCCTACAGCTCCCACACGCTGTGATAGCACCATATGATATCACCAATGGATCATAGGATTCCTCAAGGGGTTCTCGCTCGCCCTACATAAATTTACAAAGACACCTATCTCTCCCTTGGTGACGTTGGTGTTGATATCCATCCACCCACGGGCTTCATCATGCTGCTGCTGCCGCTCCGCCGAAAGGCCGCGGACTGCCAGACGTGGATGTCCCTTGCTTGTATTTCATCTCTGTAACTCATATATATGTGAAAAAAAAAAAAAAAAAAAAAAAAAAGTCGTAAGAGTCCAGTAAGAAGTAGAAGTCAAGACAAGGCTGCCTGTGACGAGTTATATTTGTCGGCCTCCTCGTACCAAGCCATCCATCGTGTACTGCTACACATATCGCCGTGTGTGTATGTAATACATTTATGTTATAAGTGTGTAAAATTGTGGGTTACGGTGTCACGTTGCACACAGTTCCGTGCAGAAAAACTGTCTTAGGCATTTGGCGGTCTAAATACGGATAAAACGGATTTGGAACGCGTATTAGGCATATTTTTGGAGCACTACAACTTTGCTTCCCTGGTCTTTTCCCGTATCTATACGGGAATGAGTTTCGTTACTATCAAAACATTCATAACTGTTCTTTGACTGGCAGGTTTCTGTGAACAAAAATATATAGAACAATTATTATTGTTCTTCGCAAGATGTACAATTGGTTTGAGATCATTGTTACGTCTGTAAGGACAATAAAAACTCCGACAAAAAATTTGCGCTTAAAATGGTCAGAACACTACCTTTATGCGTTTCCCTATTTTTTACTATGAAACTATTACCCTAGACCAAATGGCATGAATCTTTTTTGTTAAGCTAACCAGATCTACCTAGGCATCTATCCGTTTCTTTATGCTTTATACAGATTTTCCTTGATATAAGTTTTTATATTTTTTGGCGCACCTTGTGCCTTCCAATGACCATCCAGCTTATTGATGCACATACATCTACTTTATCCGTCTAACATATTGTTTTGTCTTGGATGGAGAGCGTGTCTGCAGGAATCGTATTCCCAATTTGGAAAATGGTTTTAGATTCATTTCGCAAGAGTTTTACGCATGTTGTCAATTTTCCATTTGATTTCTGGAATATTTTTCGGTAATATGCCTAAAACAAACTTAATAACCAAATTTAAAATCCACACATTATTCATAAAATCAATTAAATTTAATAAGGTAATTTATCATGGATTTAAATCTGCTTATATACCCACATGGAAAGCCTGTTGAAATTCAGATTTTCGTCTCTCCATAACGTTTTCTTGTAGCCAATAAGGTTTCTTAGATATTAAGGAACATTGCTTCCCCCCATTTCCGCAGCCTCGTACTGATACTTCCACGGCTAAACGTTTTGTTTTTAACACGAACAATGCAGCTTCTGAAACACAGATTTGCCAGATTGGGTTTGTCCTATATTTGTGGATTTCGGGGCACTGAATGGGGACAATGGGACCTTCATTCTCGTTTTGGGGACTTTTGAGGCTTCTGGAAAAAAATATGTATTTTATCGCTTAAAAGATATTATTATATGAAGATTAAAAAAAACATGAGGTTAAACGACGGCAGGGCAAATGGGACCTCCTTGGTCCATTGCAGGGGGTATTCCTGGAATTGTAGTCCTGACAAAATAAATCACCTAGCAAAGAATGGAAAGTACTCAAGAAACACCATCTTGCTGATTTCAGAAATCAATGATGTGACGGCTTCCGCCAGGCAGTTGTTTAGAAGAAATAAAGATGGTGATGAACCCCCATGTTTCCAACTTTGGTCAAGTTTTGTTTCTGGGCTATTGCGTCTTCCTCATTGTCTAGTGCCACAGCAGAAAGGATATTTTCCATCTGTAAACAATTTAAAAACAAAAGTAAGAACAAACTCAACCAGAGAACTCTAGTTTGGACTTCTGCGATTCAAAGCGGTAGTTGAACGGTCGTGAAGGTTTCAATTTTGCTGTAATGTACTACAACTAGTCACATGATGACTTCAGATTATCAACAGTACCATGAAAATGATGGAATCGAGTTATGATTTATTTAGTATGCAAATGTGTTATTCCTATTCTTTCTTCTGCTTAGTACAGTATTTCCAGCATATTAGTTGGATAATTAATATATAAGTTCCCCAAGAGCATTAATATTTTCATTTTAAATTTCTGTATCATATTTCTAGCAATTTAGGAAATATATCATCCCCATCAGCCTTAAGTAGAAAAATTTTATTAAATGTCTTTTTTATTAGATGCTCATGAGGGCTGTACCTATTACTGTACTGCCTTCTTGGGTCTTTTTTTCAGTCCTTGTGGATGAGTATAGAAATTAAGTGAATTAGCTACTTCATGTGTAATGTAATATTTTGTGTTAAAACAAGTATGATTATTTGTACGTAGAAAAAAAAAAAAACACATTAAAATCAACATTGCAATTCAATTTACATTGGGGTAGCTAGGTAGCATATTTCAGCATTTTATAACAAGTATGGAAATAATGAAATTGGGATTTTTGGGGATTTTCCCACCGAATATTTAGGGATTTTGAGACCAGACTGTCTGGCAACCCTGGCCTGCACCTGAGCTGAGCCTCGATGCCAGTTCCGACGAGTTCTTCTCCGGCTCTCTCTGTTCGCCCTTTCAGAGCATCTAGCTGGCGGCTCCTTTCCGCTTCCTGTCTCCTAGCGCGCTCCTCCGCGTGTGCAGCGTCATGTCCGTGTTGGAGGAGATGCGGACCGCGCCGCACCTCGGCCCCCTTTGTTCTCAGGAACTCCATGGTCGCTCATTCGATTGTGATCCAATCGACATCGCCGGTTTCGTGTGCGATTTCCTAAGAGGCGGTCAAAGGGATGAGAGGAACACGGCCTTTCGTTCCTGATTTGGGTCACAGTGCGCCCGTTTCGAGTTCTTGTTTCAGAGCCTGCAATTCTCGTACATTCGAGGACCTGTCCCTTGCGCGTTGGTCTTTCTGCATATGAATACGGGCCGCTCCCAGAAATTCCTTGACTGCGTCACTGGGGTCTCAGCGGCTGCTTCCTTGATCGGCTTCTTTTGCGTCAAGGTGAAGGTGGAAAAGTACCAAATTCTGTCCGTCAGACTATCTAACAGAGCTGGAAAACACACTATTAACCCTTATGGCACGTCTGTGATGCCTAATAAGGCTTTAACATTTATTAGTGCTGGTAGGTTTTGGATCAGCCCCATGATAGCCGTTGTATTAAGCACACCTCGTTTAATGCCGCCTGTAATGTCATGTATTTAAATACTTTTGATATTTAAACACATTGTATTAAATACTTTAATGATTTATTTATACACTGTGTTTATGCTCATAATATAAAATTTAATACTTTATCAGGTAATTTTGGCCGTCAACCTGCCCCTCTATCTGGCAACCCTGATGTTACAGGGAATCATTGTGTCCACTTTCAAGGAAATTTCTTTTTTAGGAAAAGTTAGAGGCCTGTGAAAGGAATTTCTAAGGAAACCAAAATCTAAAGAAATCCTAGGAAATATTTTTGTTTTGGACATGTTAAAATTTGTGTGTATTTAAAATCTATTTACAAATGTATATATGTATATACGTGTGTATAAATGTACATACAATTGTTCTAATTAGTAATTAGTATTTAAATACATTCGTAAGAAATATTTAGTATTTATTTAAATAATTCGTAAGAAATATTTAGTATTTATTTAAATAAATTTCTCCCAAGTATTTAGTGTTTAGTATTTAAATACATATAATGTATTTAGTGCCCAGCTCTGCCCCAGGAAAATTATTATTTAGTCCAAAACTGTAATGTTCAATATGCAGCTGAAGAAGAGCACGAGGAACTATTTGATGATCTGCCAAATAATGCTGGACTGGAAAAGAGGATTAGGATTACAGCCAGACTATAATGCTTGCATTTTATGCAGCACTCTTTCGTGAGCCAGTTCGTTTTGCCCTCACTCTTCTATCATCTTGGATCCCATCCAACATCTTTGTGTACATTTTTCACAGCCATTGGCTTGGCGGTTCTTGGCAAATAAAAGCATATGCGGAGACGGGCGATATTGCAGACCGTGAGCAATGCGAGTATTACATGTACACAAATATGCACAGTTACGCCATGGTTGACTAACACTACATAACAAGGGTTGTGGGGAGTGATTTTTCAGCGATTTTTTGCTATTACTCTGAAAAAAGTTTGTAAATAAAGTCTTCCTTTTTGGTGGGGTTTTTTCATGGAGTAATGTGGCTATGGAGTAATGTAGGACACTATTAGATATTAACATGTAAATAATCTTATCCTGATTTGGTTAGGAAAAATTCATCTCTACAAATTTGCGTTGTGATTCTTTATCATTTTTATAAATCCAGTCACATTTTTTGTAAAAAAAAATATAAAACATACAAAACAAACTTTCCACAATGCTTTGTTTTTTTCCTGAGATTATGATAACTAATGAGTTTGTGATGGTGCCAACTGCGTCTTGAGATGTGATCTTGATCGAAGGGATGGAATGAGGTGGAGTGAGATGAAAAGGAGGAGGAGGAAACATGATAGTGGAGGAGAAAAGGGGATGGAATGAGGTGGAGAAATGAGATGGAGGAGGAATCCATAGGAATAACAGACACCAGGAGACCTATTGGTCCATAACTAGGGTATCTGCTGAACTACATACTACTAACTATCAACTACATGTAAGAGAACAGTTGGACAATGATACCATGTCTCTAAAGAAGATAGGAACCTGGAAGTTTCGTAGTGAAGAATGATAAGATATGAAATATGCTAACTACAACTGCGATGCAATGCTATGAATGTTAAGGAATGTTCCATTCCAAAAAGGTACTATTAAGTGTTTTTATGTTGAATATCAGGTTTTCACTAATAAAACCAATGGTTTTGATATACTCATGCCCATAAACATTGGTTCAAAGAAATAGTATTTGAAAGTATGATCGAAAGTATGTTTTGAATAATGTGAATAATCGTTTGATTTGAGCAAAACTATAGAAGCATGTACAAAAAAAATTCTTAAAAAATCCTCAAAACATGTATTTGAGTGAGATTCACAGGCTCTAACGGGATCATAAAACTCAGTGCAGTAGCCAGTTGCGGCAAATACAGTCGGCGCCAAGAAACTTAGGACGCCAAAAAAATTAGGACAAGAATAGCGTCCTTACCTATTTTGCCATTTTTGGTTGGAGCGATTAAATGTTTTTACGTTTTTTTTTTATCTGGCAGTGCATTAGGGTGTCTGCTGTCGATTCTTCGCTGCCTGCCGCTCTTATCTTCAAGTCAATCATAGAATGAAGAGGTTTTTGTGTTTGGTTCTCCCACCTTCCTACACACGCCATTCGCGCCCTACCTCTCTTATACCGCCTCCTCCAGGTATACTAAGGCATTATGCTGGGTATCTCTAACGCATTGTGAGAAACACATATAGTAAACCTTGTATCGAAGTGGGAAAAACCATGGGCCGATAGCTGGGAGATGTGTGTTTCCAAACACACCGTCTCGGTGTGGTGGCAAAGGGCGTGCGCAAATGTATTTAAGAAGACTAGTTTTGGCGTGGAGAACGGGTAAGGGCGACCAAGAAAAACTTCATAAGACTTATCGACTGTTCAAGGATGGTGATGTCACCATACTGCGCACGCCTGCACCAGGACCGGAGACGGTGTGTGTTGGAAACACACATCTCCCTCGCTATCTGGCCATGGTTTTCCCACTTCGTACAAGGTTACATTTCTTCTTCAAAAATGGATAGAATTTCCCCGGCAAAATGCTTTAGAGACCTGGAGGAGGCGTATAAGATGGAGGGGCGAATGGTTTGTGGGAATTTTGGAAAACCAAACACAACAATCTCTTCATATCCTATATGATTTGGGAAGATACGAAAAGGCCAGCGAAAAAATCGACAGCAGACACCCAAATGCACTCCCAAAAAAAAAAAATTTTTTCGAACCAAAAAGGCAAATAGGTAGGCGCTATTCCCGTCCAAATTTTTTTTGCCCCGATGTATCAAAAAAAAAATTATTCGTGAACGTAAAAAAAATGTTTTTGTTAGACTAAAAAAATGTATTAAAAATTAGTTGAAAAAGGAAAAAAATTACAAATAAAAAATGAAGTGACACTGAAAAAATCCCTACTTTAATACTCAAATTTACATTTTTAATTTGTTTTAAAATATTATTGCTTTACGAAAAAATTTTCATTCCTTTGGCTGAGAACTTCGGTTTGCTGACTATCTTCGTTCTTGCGTGCCAAACTTTCTTTCATTTTGGCCTCAATTTTCTCCTTTTTTTTGGATTGCTAAAGCCCCCCGCATGATCTGCTCTCTCTTCGACCTTGTTATGACGGATCGTTTTGTGGTGGTGCCGTAAAATTCTCGGTTTGTGGGGGTGAGTCTGGGGTGCTAGTGTTGAGTTTCCTGTTTTGTTTGGTGTGACTGTAGACTGTGTTTTGTGTGTTCTGTTCTGTAACTGTGTTTGTGTGTGTTCTTGTCTTTTTTTTTTGGCCCAACCCCCCCCAATGTGTGATGTACTTCGGACGACTCCGGGCCTCTCAAAAAGGAAAGAGAAAGCAGATCATAGCATGGGGGGGGCCTGATTTTCCCTGTGCCCGTTTCCCCTTTTAAATTTTTAAAATTTTTGTGAGGAAGTCTTATTTTTTTAATTTGGATGGCACTGCGGCTGTGAGACCAGGCACCTGAAGCAGAGAAGGAAAATAAACAAGATGAAGGGGGAACATTGCCTTAATGGGGCCCCAAAATCCCCATGATGAAAAAATATAATAAATGGGGAAAACGGGCCAACCTACTATAACTAACTGGTTTTTGTAAATCTCAATAGTAATATCATAGCATAGTAAACCCACAGGACATGCCACACACCATTTATGATTTCTGCACAGTATTTGTTTGGAATTAGCAGAAAGAAACACATTCGCGCCAGGCCCCCAAAAAACCTAAAATTTAAAAAGGGGTCCCTCCCTTTCCCATGGACTAAGGTAATCAATTCCTCTACATACTAACTTCCCTAAGTGGAAGGGGACACGGCATTAAAAAAAACTTGTACTATATGAAGTTGCCAGTTTCTTAAAATTCCCCCCGCTGTGGGGAGTCCCTTGTCGTGGTGGGGGGGTTTAAAGCTGTCGACGGCGCCCCCTACTCTGGCGGCCTGCCTCCATTTTTGGGTTCGGGGGCCGTCGCCTCGTGGACCAAGCGCCCCCCCCCCTCACTGGGAGGGGGAGCCTTCCGGTGATTCGCCTTTATGCTTCCTCCCCCTTTCTCTCCTTTCTTAGGGCGATTCGGGGCCCGGTAAACCCTTCCTTCCGTCCACCTTCTTTTTCCTTTTATACTTCACGCTCCGCCCCCCGTGTTGGCCGTGCGGGGCCCTGTAATATTCCCCCGCCCCCCCTCTATCTGGAAGTTGATCCTACCGCGGGGGGGTTGTATTCCCCTTCGGGGGGCAACACCTTCTTTGGTGGGGGGGTTGGGGGAAAGACGGGGGTCCAGTGTCCCCCCGCGGGATAAATCGGCTGGTCTGCTTGGCTGGGGGCCAAAGCGGAGGCTCCCTGGGGGGCCCCATGGGCCCCGGGGGCTGCCCCCACCACTAGGCACCGAAGCGATACTTCCCTCTACCCCTGGAGCTTTGGGGTAGGCCCTTTTCCCCAACAGACACTTCCCCCTCGTTGGGTTTCCGTGGTGGGTTGGGGGCGTGGGGATAAAGAAATTTTGTTTATGTATCAAACTAAAATTTACCCCGCCGCCCTCTCCCTGACGTCCGCTTGCCTCGACTTCCCCCCATTAAATCCTCTCACATTGCCACTCTGGCCCCTTTTTCCAGGCCCGAGTGGCCGAAGGGGGCCCCCACCCCCCCCCCCTTTCCCCCTCCTCAGCTCCCCGGTCTGGCGGTCCCCCCCTAAAGGGACGCAACAGGGATTAAGACGAGCTGGCCCTCGGGGCACTTCTACTTTGGGACACCTTTGCTTCGTCCAACGTTCCCCGGGCCTTGTCATACAGAGCTTACTATATTTTAAAAGGCTTATGGTGGGGTTTCGCCGCATCCGTCTTATTTATGATGACAATGGACATCAAATAGGTGCTACAAAAATTTTGCGCGGCAGATGAGCTTCCTTTGCTTATGGGAAACCCAAAGATGGAAATTGGAGCGAGACTTTAAAGAGCCGAACTCTTTCGCTCCGAAAATTTTTGGGAGCGGCCCTAGACTCACCCCCAACATTTTTGAAAAAACTACAACTCTACTCCACCTGTCCGCCACGCCCTACCCCTTCTTGGTACTGGCTTATTAAAAGGAAAAGTGGTGGCAACTTTTTCCTTGCCCCCGGGGTACTTGAGAAAGAATTGAATGATCCCAAGGAAACCTAAAAAGGTTGGCGGGGGGGTTCTAATCCGAGCCAAAGACCTTACTCGGGCTCGGATGCTTTCCACATCCCCCTCACCGAAGACAGCATTTTCGAAAACCATCAAACCTCTCCAAAGTCAATACCATAAAGGCGTAGTCTAAAACTACACCTCTTTGATTTTGGGAGCAAAAATACTAAACATGGGGCCCGGGAAAAGTTCAACAGGTCTAAAAGGTGGGAAGCAAAAAATGATCATTAAAACTTTCTATGGATCAAGTCTCCCCGTTTCCTCGGATCGGTCCCAGTCTCTTAAGATAAACCTTTTTCGCCGCCCATGCTGCTATGAGTGCTACAGCTTTGGGCCGGAAAAAAATTTTGAAATCCCCTCCTCGCTTGGTCGATGCTCGGCGTTGGGTGCCCATGCCACAGCTGACTGAACGTAAACTCCCTACTGCTTCCACTGCCGTGCTGACCCTACCGAGTTCCCGAAAATGGGGGACTTTAATTAAAAAAAGACATCCTTTATTTGGCCAAACTCCCAATTTATCAGTCTTGGGAGCGCCAGAAGAGAACTTTCCCACGACAACGGGCGGGGGAGGAAGCAGGACCTACGATCCGCGATGCTGCTGCTTCTTCTCAACGCCTAATCGCCTCCTGATTTCCCCACCCCCACTTCTTTTAAACCAAACCCCCATCCCAATAAAGAAAAGTTCTCGCTACTCCCGTGTGATTCTGTGAGTCTGCTGACTCCTCTCAAAATGAGCCTCCAACCCCTCTCGGTAGTGCATGCCGCACCGGGAAAAATACAATTTTGACTCCCCCTTAAGGCCCAAACCCCCCATCCTAAAAAAGATCTCAGAAGAAAACTCGCAGTTCAATTGGTCCTTAGACCAGTGGGGTCCCCTCCGGCAAAAAATATCAATTGCTAGCAGGGGGAAGGACTTCGAAAAATACACCGCTAGGTGTGGGAGTACTGACGTGACTCCAAAAATTCACTCCCCCCTTTTACCACCCCCCTGAACGGCTACGACTCCTCCACACGCTGATGGCAAAGGTGTCTCCAACATTGGACACACAATATTGATAGCCTGCTGATACCATCTTCAAGACCCTCGTGGGGGCTATCAGTAACCTAAAGGGGGAAATCTTCTGTTATAAATCTCATTTTTGGGTGGACTAGGGTCTCTCTACTGCCGCGGGTCCTCGTATGAAACCCCGATTTCCCCGCCGTGCGCAAGCGCCACCGACATGGGGGAAATTTCAAAAAAGTATTTCCACTTCTAAAAACAAAAAAAAAGATGCGGGGCTTTCAAAGGGGCCAGCGTCTCAAGCCGTAAGGCTTCTGCTCTCTTCACGCACAAATAACATCTTCAATCCTCCTGGAATTTTCGTGGATTCGTGCAAATTGGGGGGAACTAGTCCTTCTCTCAACGAGTTGGACCCAAATTACTGTTTACAAGAAACAATGATAGGGCGGGGAAGGGTGTCTCTGGGAACAAAGGTTTTTTTTCCTTTCCCCCACACCCCTCCAGCAGGTGGTGGCTTTGTGGTGGTTGTGGCCTTTACCCGTCGGGGTGTCCCCTTAACTGTCTCCCGCTGCAATCACCCCTTTCCTGTAAGGTCGGATCCACTGCACAAACCTACACTGTCTGCTCAATATATCTACCTCCAATGACGACATACCCCTCCAAGATCTTGAGGATCTTACCGCCAGCTTCCCCCCCTTTTTTCTCCTTGGAGACATGAAAAGGGCGGCTTTTTTGTGGGGGAATTTCCCCCCAAAAACGTCGCGGTGACTCTCGGGAAATCTTATAGATGGGCCAACTTAAAAAAATTAAACACGGGGGGAACCAACACATTTCCATTCGAGACGGGAACTTGACTGCTTTGACCCTTTACTCTGCAGTCCAAGGTCGCCCTCGACTTCTCATGGGGGGTGGCCGATTCTCTTTGGGGGAAAGGCCTTATCCCTACTACTTAAAGCAGTGTCCCGCCCCCTTCCCGATTCTCCCAAAATGGTGCCCTCTCGTGCAGACTGGGGGGCTTTTAAAAAGGGTGTGTTTTTGAACACATTAGATGCTTCAAACAAAGATGAGGCCGTAGATTACTTTGTTTCTCGAATCCATTTTGCGCCTCGCTGGCATCCCCCGCACATCGGTCTTTCTCCCCCGCCCACTGTTCCGTGGTGGACTCAGCTGTACGGCAGCGAGGGTCACTCCCCCTGCTGGAAACCAAAACATTTCGCGGCCAACTTCAGTAGACCCAAAATATCTTTTTACAGGTTAAAGCTAGATACCCACGGGTTATAAAAATCTCGTCACTCCTCTTGGAGGGCTTATTAAGTACATCTGTGCTCACCCCGGGGCCCAAGGTTTTGGGAAAAAATGAGAAATAAGGGATTTTAAACCCATCCTCCCTCCAGTTCTATCGATTAATGGGGACCCTGTGGCAGATCCCTTTACTGTACAGAGGAAATTTTTTTCCCATTTTTTGTCGTGGCGCAGACAAAACCCTTTCGTCTCCAGTGCTGGGGCAGACTGCGACAAAAAACAGAGGGCATAATTTTTTATCCAGAGGCGGGGAAACTTTCAATGTTCTTTTACACCCGTGAGCTATGTCAAAACCATGAAGGTTTCGCTGACACTTCCCCAGGCCAAGATGATGTACCATATGCATGTCTGTCATCTAAGAGATGAGGCTCTAGATTTCTTGTTGAGCATCTATAATAGGGTCTGGATTGGAGGAACCCTTCCCCAAATACTGGGGGGGGCGGGGGTGTCCCGATCCCTAAGCCCGGGAAGGACCACTCACTACCGACCAATTTCCGGCCCCTATCCCCAACTTCATGTGTGTGGGAATTTTCGAAAAAAAAGGGGAAAAAGTCGCTGGGATGGTTTTTTTTGGAAAGGGAAAACTTTTTTTCCCCTTCTGTGTGGGTTTCCCTAAGCACACCACTACGGAAACGCTTATTTTTTCCCTTTGAGTCTCCATATGCGGGGGATTCGCCTCTCGACAAAACCATGTGACCATCTTTTTCGACCTTGAAAAGGCTTACACACGGCTTGGAGACACGGTATATTCAATCCCCTGTATGAGTTTTGGGCTAAAAAGGGCGTTTGCCTGTGTTCCCCCAATTTCCTACCAAACCGGGTTCTTGAGTTCGAGTTGGCAACATACTGTCTTCTAACACCCCTTCCAGGTGGCATCCCCCAAGGTAGCGCTGAGTGAGCTCTGTTCCGTGGCCCTCAATGGTATTTTTTGATGTACTGCCCGAGGGGATTTTTAGTCTTATCTGGATGATTTATCAATCTCTTTTGCTGCTTTCCCGGATGTCGTTGCAGAAGAAGACTTCAACTTGCTATTGTAAAGTTAGTGAATGGACGACGAATCGTGGTTTCCGGGTTTTTTTCCCGAAAACTGTAGCGGTTCATTTTTGCGAACCCGTGGATTTATCCCGACCCAGACCTACATTTTACGGGAAGAGAATACCAGTAGGGAAAGACCCTTTTTAGGACTCTTTTTGACAATCGACTGACTTGGGTGCCTCACCTTCGTCCTCAAGACTGACTTCTCCCGGGCCATGGGTCTACGAAAATCCCCTCGCCCCCAGCTGGGGGGGTGTCGCGCTACACCCTCTATCTTCCCGCTCACTTATCCCTTTTGAAGCTTGAAAATGGATGTGAAGTGTATCCTCTGCCCCACCCCTCGACTGGGATGCTGGATTCGGTACTCATGCTGGGGTCCGTCTGGCCCGGGGCGTTTAGGTCATCTCCCTCCAATTTTATTGGGGGATGCTGGTGTCCTCCCCTTAATCTTCACGCCCTCCCCCCCTGTTAAGTGTTGTATCGCCTCCAAACCCTCCCCGACTCAATAGCTTGCCGTGCTGTGCTTGTGATTCAGGATCGCAACTTTACCTGGGGGAAGAAGCTTGCCAAACCCCTTGGTTTCCCATTTCAGCTTTATGGAGAACTATCCTTCCCTGCTTTACGGATCTGCCCGCAAGGCCTACGACAGTCCTCCATGGCTTCTCCCAAATGTCCTTTTGCAAAAACCCTTCCCCTCTCAAAAAGGGTCTTTAAACCCCCTCAGGCTGACGTGCCCCCTTTTTTTTGACCACTTTTTTCACCCATCAGAGTTCGGGCCCTGTCTTTACTGATGGGTTTTCCAAATCAACAAGGAGTTGGATACGTGTCGTTTCCCCCTCGTTTTTAAAAAAGGCGTCAGCCTTCCAATGTTTCACTGTTTTTACGGGTGAAATAAGTGCTTTTTATATGCCCCTTTATGATTTTTTTACCCCTTCCGGTGTTTCTTTTACAATTTTTAGTGTTCTTGTAGTGCTCTTTAATCACATGTAATTTTAACTCTCCCCATCCGCTGGGCAATGCATCCGGGAATGGCTTTATCTGCCAAGGGCGGGCCGGACGGTCACTTTTGTTGGGGACCGGCACATTAGGGGGTTTGCCGGTAATGAGGAGCGATGCCTTGGCAAAAAATGCAGCTAAAAGACCACTCTACACTTTTGCAGTGCCGGCTACGGACCTCGCTCGACAATCATAGATCATTCAAAAGTTGGCAAAACGTTGGATTACTATAGGGCAAAATAAAATGCCACCATCCCCAAAATTCGGGACTGGAGCTACTGCGGCCCCTCCCAGATGGGGGGCTGCCTTGGGGACGATTGCGTATTTGGGCACACTCAATCCATGGGTTTTTCCCCATGGGGGGGGGCCACCCTCCTTCTGTGATGATTTTTTGGGCCCCTTTCTGTGCGGGCCCTTGCTGGTCGGTGTCCCGTCTTGGGGACCTACGTGGCAATTTTTGTCCCCCGGGGTCGCGGTCGGACGGTGCTTACCGTCTCCCCCGGGTTGGGTGAGAGGTGTTTTTTCTCCGGACTGAAGTCCATACTTTATTTAGAAAAGGGTGGCCTTCTCAACAAGTTTGATGTTTTTAAAAATTTGATTGTTTTTTAATGTACTCTTGTTCTTTTATGTATTTCGTAATTTTTAATATTTTTTTTTTATCTTAATTTTGTTTTTTTTGTTTTACTTTTCTCATCTTTTGTACGGCGTCAAAAACCCCGCATTGCGGGCGCCCTTTAAAAATTTTAAAAATCAATCTTCTTTAAATTAAAGGAATCTAACAGATTTAGCAAACTTATTTGGAAGACTGCGGGGAAATTTCTGCTTCAAGATGTTTTTCGACCGGTACCATCAGTATTAAAAATATATTTAAAAAAATAAAGAATCCTGTAATAGTTCACGGGACCGGCAAATACATAATGTTGGGTACAACAAAACCTTGCAAGCTTTTGGACTAGAAAAATGAGGGTTTAAACATTGGGTTTGGGGGTCATTCCATTACGGTAATTTATGAGTTACACAATTTACGACAAAAAGTTTCCCTTATGCATTACATTTATTCACAAATAGAATGGAATGTATTTTGCGGGGATTGCCTTTGGGTTTTGCTTTCTTGCGTCTGCCTCGAAAGGATTCTATGAATGGTACTGTCAGAAGAAAATAAAAAAAGGCCTGACTTTCTCCTAAAAAGGCACTACATAACATGATGATGTGTAGGGGGCAGCTAAAGAAAAGTGGTAAAGCTCATTGCTTTCCCTTTCTAGACTGAAGGAAGGTTGCACTATCGAAAGGCCCCATGCATAGTTAAAACCCTTCTCCCTTTGTATTCTATGTATTTTTCCCAAAAAAATTTCACAGTGCATTAAAGGTTTTTGTCCTTAGAGCAAAAAAACCCCAAAAAGGGAGGCCCATCATAAACAAAGGGAGAATGATGCGGAAAACATTCACAGCTGTTCTATAATTTTTTTTTAAAAAATTCAAAACCCATTTATTATTATTATTATTTTTTTAACTTCTTATGCAACCTGCAAAAAAATGCAAAGTTGACCCTCATATGCAAGGCTAACATGCAACCAGGTTTAAATGTGAGTGCATGTGTGAAAAAGATACTAACACTGCATTTAACCCCCACCACAAGCAAATTANAGGAAAAATTTATTTATTTTATTACAAGCCCTTTTCTTTTGAGAACTTTGGGTGAGGGTCTTTCCCCAAATTTCCGGTTTTGGCGATTTTGGCATGAAATGTTTCTTATCCCGAGGGTTCCCAAAATCACAGCACCATTGCGGGAAATACTGGAAGCCTAAAAATAACTTTATAAATTTTTGCATATAAAACCATTGGTGAGTCATTTCGAACTTCATGAAAAATAGCAAAAACCCCTATATCTTTCTTACCGGAAAGGGGCCCCCGTTATCGAGCATTGGGTATACGAAATCCGATGATACAAGGTGTAAATTAGAGTTTTTTAAATATACGAGATCGAAATCCAATATACGACTTAAAAAGGGGGTGAGTAAAATTTAAATTCAGAATGCACCCCCTACCACTCCCGGCCCCCCCTTTGGAAAGAGGGATTTGGTTGACCCCAGTGGGGGTCCCCCCCTACAAGCCGTGACCTAAAGGGTAATTAAGCAATGGCTGGCCTCAATTTAGGGGTAATTACAGGGGGCGGCCCCAACCTTGGGACCATACAACCTTCTCTTGTATCACGCAGCTTCCCTACTTTACAAGTCTTTTTGCTTTTTATGCATGTTTTATTTTTAATTAATTGCAGTTATTATTTTGTGTGCTTTTTTCTCTTTCAGAATGCTTTTTCACAGAATAGGTGTACAGTGTGGAAATAAAACGCTGTGTGTTTTTTGTGTTTGTTATATTTTAGTTTAGCTTGAAAAAACATGTTTTTTTTTTTTTTTTTTTAATTGTGGGGCCGGGAACCAAAAACCTATATTTTACCATTATTATGTGTTTCGTTATACGAGATTTCGCTTTACGAGTATCCCAGGGGGAAAATAATGTCGTATTTTTGGGGACCTCCCTGTACTTACATATAGTTTTCTAAACCCATCCATGTAATGGCTCCAATCAGGCTAAACCCGTTCAAGTCCCAGCTGTGGGGGCCCCTGGCTATTTCTGCTCGCTCCGGGTTGGGGGCAGAGGCTCACCCGATAGTGTCCGGGTGGGGTGGTCCGGCTAGAATCGGATCGCTCCCGGGTTGGAGGGCGGGCTCAGCCGATTCAGATGTACGGGCTGTGGTTCTTTTGGCTAGAATTATCGCCCCGGGTTGGAGGCGGGGAACCCTAGATGCAGGAGCATGGAGGGGAGGGTTTTTCGGGCTTGGGAAGGTGGTTTTTTCAGTGGGGGTGGTGATGGTTGAACTCCCAGCTAAACTTCCCGCTGTTGGGAATGTTACCCCCTGTCCCCTATACAAGGGAACAGACTTTCCGCCATCCTCTCGAAATTTTCAGCAGTATTTTCCGTCAATGTGATTACTTGGAAAATGTAAGTGTTTTAAAATTCAAAAAACGATTATAAAATTCATGGTAAAAAAAATTTTGGGGTATAATTTGAAATTGAAAAAAATTACAGATCTCTGTGAATTTTTCACAGAAAATAATTGTGGGCAAAGGTTTTTGCTTTTGGGCGATACTTTCTGGCTAGGGGTATCTAAATTTCTTCGGGTAGCTTTACAATCATGGGGGGGCATTGAACTTCAAAGACATGAGCTTTTTAAAAAAATTGAACAGGAGATATTTTTTGGAAAAGGTCCCCATCCTCTTCATCATACCGAATTTAACTGGAAAAAACATGGCAATCTTTAAATTATCTGCAAAAAAATGAGTTTGAGTGTATTTTATTATCAGTCTTGATTTAAAGGATTGACAGTGCTTATGGTGTCCCTTTTATTGGCTTCCCTATTTTTTCCTAAAAGATCAGTTTAAAAATGTTTGGGTAAACGTAAAATTTTGATATCTTTCAGGGCAGTTTGAGGTATTTCCCTTAGAAAGGAATTTTGCTGATTCTAATCTTGAGAAAGCATCTCTGGTGTCTTTTTAGTAATGTATGTGTGACATTAAGAAAATTTCCCAGTATTTACTATGGTTTCTTTAAGTCTGATGCTTTGCCTCAAAAATGCATGCACAATGTTTCTTACTGGGCCCAAATTTTTTAATTGATGCGGAATGTGCACATATAAGATGCTTGGGAATCAAAAAAGCCCCCCAAATGTTTCTTTTAACTTAAAGATAGCTGAAAAAGGCCAGTAGATAGTAAACTTCTTTTTTTAGATAGGACTCAGAAAAGTAATCCACGCAAGCTCTAGTGTCAGGTATAATCCCAGGCGCAGTGTCACTTACGACTTTAATTCCCAGTTGGGGTAAAAAATTAGAAAAAGCTCTAATTTTTGGCAGCACTGCCTATGATTTTCCCTCCATGAAGAAATTGCATGAAGAAAATTTGGCTTATCCTTTTATGGAATCTGAAAATTCACTAAGAGAAATTATATCATTTTGGTTAGCCTTTTAGCTCAGAAATTTCTTTAGAAAAACATGACTGTTACATGAATAACTCCCTCTAAGCAATCATGCATTATATCTGGGGGAAAAGCTCAGTAACTTTGAATAACTCAGACTGGAAAAACACATTTATGCTTTATGCCATAAGGCAGCTCACCGGTCCCCATCAAATTATTTTTTTGTTCTTTACCTGTCATTGTTCTTTTTATAATTGTGAAATTTTAATTTTTTTCCCTAAAATCTAATCATTTAAGAGAATACCCGCAAAAAAACCTGAATTGAAATGGGTTTGGGAAACCCGGGCCCCCGCATGGTGACAGGTTATTCCCAATCTAAACTAATTTTGCTGTTCCTTTTTTTGCCCCCATTAACGGAAATCAAATTCCATTTGGAGAGTATGCAAATCACAACTAAAGGTTTTAAGACATTTTTGATATTTCCATCATAGGATTTGATGAAAGTGTGCCTTTCAAGTAAACCAAAAAAACTTTTTGGTCCTGTACCTTAGTGACATATTGCCCATTGTGAAATATGCAGCTGTTACCTTATATTTACCCCGCTTTGCCCCAATAGGATTACACAGCTCAAATTCATCAATGTAGAGATGCAATTTAATCCTTAAATAGTTATTGTTACCTACATCAGATATAGTACCATCACAAGTGTCATAAAGTGCATGAGAATTATGTCTATCATGATAATCATTGAGTATTTCTTGTTGAGTGTCTACATGAGAGATTATGGCTTGAAGCATTTCAATTATTGGTATGTAATGAAATTTTGACTTGTTATCTTGGGCTGACAAGAGATATTCTTTTGCAGCCACAAATGGGAACTGCTGTTCAATGAATTTTTTCAACTTGAATTTAGAATCTAACTGAATTTTACTTGCATCATATACTGTTTCCTCACCAAGAAGGCCTGAAAAGGTCTTTGAGTCATTTAGACTAGCACCAAGCTCAACCAAACCTTTACTTATCAATGACTTGTAGCTTTCTTCTGTGAATTTTACAAAAAAGTTAATTTCAGAGGTGAGTGTGTCTATCAAGATGTCTGGAAGCATATGTTTTTCCTTAACATTCAAAATAAAAGATGCAAAATGCTTCCTGAAATTCTCTGTTGTACTTGTCTGGGGCTTCATTTGTCTCAACACAGGCCATATCTTGATTATTTTCAGGAACAACAGAAATGCCACTACATGATGGTAATGGCTCTTGAATTTCAGAAACCTCTCTATCAAAATCCTTTGTGCCATGGTTCCTATAGTTGTGTAAGTTACCTTATCAGTAACAAATGAAACTGAGTTACTCATACAGTGGTTTGCATTTAATCAGTTATTTAAATAAAGCATTAGTAATATCAGATGTGCCTAAATTGTATTTTTCCAAAGTGAAACTGCCCAAGTCAAAACCGAAATTGCCGAAGTCATAACATGATCATCAAAAGGCCAAAGTTATTTAATTTGGTTAAATAGCACTCTTTACGTGTGAAAATGTTTTTAATGTTCATTTTCTTATATGTTGTTAAAAGTAAAAAAAAAAACATTAATAAAAAATAATATCATAATGCTAGAAATACAGGTTATTTCAATTTCCCCCAAAACTAGTAATTCTAATCAGAGGGGAAGGGAGGATAGCAGATGTAGAGATATTGAGAATGCAAGGGTGGAATGTATAGAAAAAAGCAATTGGAGACTCTTCTGTCATGCTCACCCCCTTGAAGGACTTCCCAGGAAGGAATAGGCTTCAGAGTCGTTAAGGTTAGATTAGCAATTATTTTGGTAAATATTCCGCAGAGAGAGTTGGCGGTAACTACAGCACAATACATTGAGCAGAAATTAAGAGAAAACGTAAGCTGTAAGGCCTGTGGAGCCCGCCAACTCCTGCGTAATATTAACCATTATTTTAAGAGGGTGACAATATTGCAAACAAAGAAGACAACCGGAAACATGTCCAAACCTTGAATTTGTATCAGTCCAGAACTTGGTTCACGTGTAGGCAGTATGTAGTGTGACGCAAAGCATACCGTGGCTAGCTCTGATGTGATATGCTGTTTGTCACAAATGGAGCATACGTACCCTGAAAATCAACAGAATATAAATTTACATGTTTTATTTGTGTGTTGTGTGTGTGTGTGTGTGTGTGTGTGTGTGTGTGTGTGTGTGTGTGTGTATGTGTGTATTAAGGGCCTTATCCCCCCCACCCATTTTTTTCTACATTATTTGTTCCCCTAATAATAAGAAATCTTACATGCAATCAGCAGGATGACTTACAACAACAAAATAGCGAAAAACTAGGCAAGTGCCTCTTCTATTCTTTTATTTGTATTTAGATAAATAAAAAATATAAGCCACCCACCCTTGTTGGATATTGATGCCACAATTCCTCTACATCTACTTTCTGTAGATGTCTACCTACTTTCTGCAAGGTGAATAGGGTCTTAAGCATACAGAGACAAGCCCAAATGTCTCCATCTGGACTGAGATTGGAACCCTGGTCCTCTTGGTCATGAAGCAATTACGTTTCTTTAACTGTCATGTTGAATACAAGAAGCTCATAGCCAGAATTTACCAATACATATATAACACTGGGGAACAATTTGTAAAAAAAAAATTGTTGAGTTAGATTTTTGAGCTTATTTAGACTAAAATTGGCATGCTGATTCCAAATCTGTAGTCAGTTTTTTTCTAGCACGTCAAGTTTTTTCTCCACAGCTTACCCTCCAGATAAGCAAAATTCCACTTGTGAGCCTCATTCAGCCTCATTCAGCTGAAATTCCAGTGCCAGTTTTCGAACAACTACCTCCTCTAGAAGATCTGAGTGATGTTGAAGAACGCAGTGACAGCAATGATGCAGATTTTGACATTCACGAGGATTCAGTTCGTAGGGGATTTGATCAGCACGAGTTGAATGATTTAGCACGTGATTTGGGCCTATCCAAAAAAGCTTCAGAAATCAAGCATCAAGACTGAACGAGAAAAACATACTTGAACAAGGAGTGAAGGTATCATACTTTCGAACCAGAGAAAGTACATTTCTGCAGTACTTTCGAAGTGCCAGCGGTTTTGTGTTTTGCCATAACATTCTGGTTTACTGAAGGAATTAGGGCTTTCAATCTACAATCCAAATGAATGGCGATTGTTTATTGATAGCTCAAAGCGGAGCTTGAAGTGTGTCCTTCTACACAATGGCAATTTGTTTGGCGCAGTCCCTATTGGGCATTCGGTCTGTCTTCGTGAAGAATATGGAGATGTAAAGAGAGTCATTGAGTTATTGCAATATGACAAACACAATTGGATCATCTGTGTTGACCTTAAAATGGCGTCCTTCCTTCTTGGTCAACAACGTGGATACACAAAGTATCCCTGCTTTCTCTGTATGTGGGATAGCAGAGCTCGAGAGAAGCATTGGGTTCAGACGAATTGGCCTCCGAGATCTGATCTTAAACCTGGAGATCCTAACATTGTACATGAGCCACTTGTTGACAGGAAGAAAATAATATTCCCACCTCTGCACATAAAACTAGGTCTCATGAAACAATTTGTAAAAGCATTGTCAACTGATGGCGACTGTTTGAAGTACATCATCTTGGCATTTCCTGGACTGTCAATTTTAAAAATCAAGGCCGGTGTGTTTGATGGTCCACAAATTCGACAGCTCATCAAAGATGAACATTTCAACGGTACTATGTCAGACCTTGAAAAGAATGCTTGGCTATCATTCAAAGACGTCGTCAAGAACTTTCTTGGAAATACACGTGCAAGTAATTACACAGAAATTGTTCAGAAACTATTGGAGAGCTACAAAGCGCTTGGTTGCAACATGAGTATTAAAGTACATTTTTTGCATAGCCATCTTGCCAACTTTCCGGAAAATCTTGGTGCTGCTAGCGACGAGCAAGGTGAACGATTTCACCAAGATTTGAAGGTTATGGAAGAACGTTACCAGGGTAGATGGGATGTGCATATGATGGCTGACTATTGTTGGAGCATCAAACGCGATAGTCCTCAAGTTGAACACTCCAGACAAAGCTACAAACGTAAATTTTTACCTTAACCTGCACACAATTATAGCCTTATCCTTTCTAAAAACATGATAATGTTAAATAAACATTCTATTCATGCCTATTTCTTTCATTTTTCATTGTATGTTAACATTTGCAACTTTTTATAAAATAAGCAATGTTACTGTTATGTACATATTTTTTAAGAAAACGAAAATCCTACAGTTCAAAAACTTGACGTGATAGAGAAAAACTGAGAACAGTTTTGGATTCAGCACCCAAAAATTACTTAATAACAAGTGTCAGACCTAACTCAACAAAAATTTGTTCCCCAGTGTAATGCTTTAACACTACTTTTTTTACATTAACTCTATAATCATACATTTCCCAACTTCCACTGAAGTTGAAGGGCCAGGAACTGCCGGTAGGTACTGCTGTTCTTCCTCACTACAGCAGTTCGTGGCTCCTCCATAGGTGGAATGACTTCCACCGCAAGTGTTGCATCCAAATCTGAAACAAGGATGTAATACGTTACGAAAAGAAATTTACATAAAAGAAAAGAAATACAAGTAAAATTTGTTTAGCTGTCATTCTTCATTCTTTGAAAATATCTCTTGCTGCTCTATTCAATGGACAGTATGATTTTATGGAGAAAAAGGTCTTTAAGTCTGGTTATGTTATGTAAAGTTTAAAGGGAAGAAGGCATTAATGTCAAAAAAACCTTGAAAATTTCCAGCGACCAGTGGTCGCTGGCAGTTTTAACTCAAAGGTTGGTCTACTGTGTTTTGGCTCCGCGACTAATATTTTTCATAAATTACATTCGCGATAAACATTGATGCACCGCATCTGAATACCAAAAAATATAGTTCTTCTGTTGTTCTACTAATTATATGGATGACATGCATTACGATGGAACGTTCTATAATAGCAATTTAATGCAAATTACTCGCCTCGAGTAGCAAAGCTTAATATATTTTTTACATGTATATTGTGGCATGTAAAATTTGGGCAATGTTCACACTGTTTTATAAGACAGTACTGCTGCGTCTGGCAAACGCTTGTCAAAATACAATAAGCAATGCCTTGGAAAAACGAAGAATAAAGAATGCCGAAATCGGCTTGTTGCTGCGACAATGTAGGTTATAATTGTGGAGGCGACACGCCGCGGCGGGGAGTGGTGGCGGGGAGATTGAATCAAAACATTGCCACTTCACGCGTCGACTCATTGCACTTCCAGGCTTTCTATGTGATTGATACCAATAAAAAACAGGAAAATATGACTGCCTAGGTATAGATAACTTCTAAACATACGTTATTGACTATATAATATCATAGAGTAGCATTACCTCGCCTCCTCAACTATAACCTGTTTGGTTATTTGGTTTATATACAATGTTTTACAGAATCAGGCATTCTATACAATATACATATAGAAGAAAATCGTTTAATATTAATTATTTTGTGTTTTAAGTCCAGTGAATAAGCCCATATTTTTCTTTCAAGTGACCAACTTTTCACCAAATTGTGAGTTAAAACTGCCAGCGACCCCTGGCTTTTGGGTTCCAGTTCTCTCGAATGAGGAAACCTTGATGTAGGGTGAGGGTAATGGGTGGGGTGATGGGTAATGGGTGGGGGGTGATGGTGAGGAATGGGTGGGGGTGATGGGTGAGGAAATAGGTGGGGGGTGATGGTAATGGGTGAGTGAATGGGTGTTGTGTGTGATGGGTAATGGGTGAGGTGAATGGGTGTGTGGTGATGGGTAATGGGTGAGTGAATGGGTGGGGGGTGATGGGTAAGGCGTTAATACATACATTTTCACATCCATTGATTTCAGGAAAGTTAGAAGGGCTTCTGGAGGTGGGACGAAGGCCCACCAATAGCCCTCCGCAGGAGCTAGCCAAAAAGTCCTCCCGGAGGCGGCTTTGCGGCTAGTCTGTAACATATTGTTATGTCTTGATGGAGACCTGTTTTGCAGGAATCGTATTCCACTTTGGAAAATGTTAATTCTTATTCGCAAGAGTTTACGCATGTAGCAATTTCCCTTGATTCTGGAATTTTCTTTTAGGGTAATATGACCTAAAACAAACTTAATTTGGACATTTATCAATGTAATTTAAATATGCTTATACCACAGGCCTGTTAACAATCTGGATTTTTTTGCACTCTATAACGTTTTCTCTTAATACGGTTCTTGAGATATTATGGTAACATTGCTTCCCCCCCATTTTCGCAGCCTCGTACTACATTCCACAGCTATTTTTTTTATATTTTTACCGAACAATGGCGCCTTCGTGACACTGACTCAGTCCATCAGTCACTACAGTTTAAGGGGGCTACTCGCGGGTTTCTCATACCAAAGTGATGTTCCTGCCCCGCTACAGAGCGGCTCAGAGCGCGTCGGCCCGGAAAGCGCGGCCGCCCTCGTATGGCAGTTCAGAAATATTTGCACCTGCTGCTGGAGGTGCGCGTGCCGCCCCACCCCCCCGATGAACACTAAGGAGCGGGAGTGACCTCACGCCCGCCACTGTGACCTGACTGTGGCTGCGGCTACAGCGGCGGGCTGATGCCCGCTCATTTATTACTGGCTTTATGTGTATGTATGTGTATGTGTATGTATGTGCATATGTATATGTATATGTATATATATTATGTAATAGATGTAAATAAATAAATTAAAAAAAAAAAAAAAAAAAAAAACATTTTGGTCCAAACTTGGTGTGTCGCGAGTACGGTCGAATACGATCTAAAACTTGAACTTGAGTTGGGAGATTGGGAGGCACTCAGCGGAAGCCTTTTGTCCGGCGCCATATGTAAACAAACCCTTTTGCCTCATCCAGCTGATAATGACTTCGCCATGGCAGCGGTCTCTTTAATACCGAAACATACCGAAATAACCCTGAAAACATACCGAAATATATAAAAAGATACAGAAAGACGTATTTCTATGTATGTATTATGTCTCAATACCAAAATATGGTATAAAGAGTATACTGTACATATTATTCAAAAACGTATTTCGGTATTAACTCTTAATACCGAAATACATCCAAACACATACCCAAATATACCGTATGTGGTATGTATTTCGGTGTATTTCGGTAGAGAAACTCCCATGGCAGCACACGGCTTGGTAAAAATGGACCAGGACTGAGCGCTCATTTTCTGAGATACTGACTAGGTTTTCCTTGCATAAAAGTAGTACTTTTTCTGATGGAGGTATTTAATGGAAATATTCCGCAGAAGTTGCGGCGCCAACCACCGGGCAATCGCGCACCATCAAATTAGTTTTTTTAACCTAAATAGCTCAACAAAACCTCAACCCAAAAACTACCTTAAGCCTAACATAACCTAAACCAAACCTTAACATATAACCTAAATCTAACCTAACCAAAACTAAACGTAACTTAACTCAGCAATTATTATATAAAAATAAGTTATATTTTTGGTTTCCGGAAGTGAATAACTATTGCACAATATACTAAACCGAAAATAATAGAGAAAAAGTAAGCTGTGAGGCCTGTAAAGTCTGTGCTGACGGCGGTAGCGACCGCGCAATTCTCGTCCATTATAATAACCCACGGTTATGAGACATGATGAGGCCTTTTGATGGCCACGTGACAGTTCAAATAAGTTTATTTACATTAATGATAGGATTTCCAGGGTCTTCCCATGATAATCAGAGTGTTCACTTTATAAAGTTACCATTCCCAATTAAGTTCCCTGACGAGGAAGTAACTCATCTTAGGGAAGGCCTGCACACAGAAATAAGTGAATGAAGTTGGGGAGGCACTTGTGTCGCAGTGGAATCATAGCAGAGGATAAAGGGAAACATGGCCTAAGAAACAAGTACTTTATTCCAATTTAGTTTTGGCCCGTGGGCATCTTCAGAGGAATTTGGGTCACAGGCAAATCTGCTCTATGGGGATCCAGGAGATCCATTGCCTGTTACAGATAAAGCTGATTGGTCTGCGATCCTGCCGCCCATCGTACTCCCTGATTGGCGAGAAGTATTCAAGTGTTATGTCTTATACAAATAGGGATAACTATTCATTCATTCACTAACCTAACCTTGACATTTGTCACCTAACCTAACCTTACCTTACTAAGCATTGCAAAGCTATTGATGGTATTTAATCTCTAAATGCAGAAAACACGGGTAAAAGATGATTACATGTAAATATTGGGTCCTGTAATATCAAGATCAGTAATTGGAACTGTCGCCGAAAATAGAACATTGCGGGACGTGAACATGGTTAAATTTGTACTTTCAACCAATAATTGAGTATGAGGTCAAAATTACTCTTTTCCCATGTATTATGATGTGTTAAGACTGATGGTCACATTAAAAACTTCGGAAATGCCTTATTTTGCAGTATCTTCCCCTTCATAAACAAACCTGGGGACCGTCGGGAACGCGGGGTTTTGGGCGGGAAAATGGCAAACTAGTAGTTTGTACTGATAGTATATATGTGGATGACGTAAGAGTATCCGGTAAACACACTACGGAATAACATAAGCCGGAAATATACAAAAATAAATAACTGATAAAGTCTACGGGAATTACTTACCTATTCCTCGAAAAATCTCAACATTTAAACCAGTTTAATACAGTACATGGACATTGGTTATTTAACCTACACAACTGGGGGGAGCGGCGCCCGGACCCCCCCCCCACGCTATTCACTAACCTAACTGGGCGTTGGTCGAGAAGTCTAACCTAAAGCAGAGAAAAGGCGAGATAACTGCAATATGATGCATTTCCAACGACTTTGAGTGCGATCATCATTCTTAACGCATCAAAATACATAGGAAAAGAGTACTTTCAACATCTTACTTTATTGGTTGAAATTACCAAATTACCAAAAATTGGAACACTCGCCTACGGTGGGAACAGTTCCAGTTATCGTGTTCACAATGTCTGTTTCTCTTACGAAACTAACTCACTTCATTCAACCTTATTTAAAGCCGTCATCACCCATAAAAAGTCACTTTCATACAATTTCATTGTCGCCTGAGAGCCTTCCAAAACACAATAACACGGAGTTCTAATTTCGTGTCTTTGTGATATTCACGCCAGTATTTCCTAAGTGTACTTCATCTATGACACCTAACTCACTTCATTCAACTTATTTAAGCATCTCATCTTCCATAACAAGTCACATATGGAACAATTAAAATATCGAACAGGACCTCAAAGCCACAGATTAATAGCGTACCGATATTTCATGTTTCACTAATGTTTACCTGGGTATCTACATATGTGCTTCTCCTGCCACACCTACCACACTTCCTTCTATTTGTTTAATGTCCTAATCTTACACGGTACTTGCATTTCGAGGGAGATAATGTGGAGACTTGTAAAGATGCGGAGGAAGACGCCATTTTATTCAAGGTGCACTTGAATCACAGAAAACCATCTGGAGCAACCTTGTATATGGACCATGTCAAGTCCGAAAACATGCTACAAAGCGCGCGCGAGGACAGAATAAATTCAAGATGGACCAAGTTTATTCAAAATTCTTGATGTAAAAACCTCGCGAGTAGGCCCCTGTAGTTACACGTCGCGCCTCACAGAGGAAGGACCTTCACCCCGCGCTCCACAGCTCACCTACCTTGTTGCCAGACGTTCAGTTCGCCCTTCATAGGCTTGCCTATGCTTGCTTTGCATATTTAGCTTGCTTTGACTCTAGCCCTGTTATAGGGGCTTGCTGCTCCTGTCAGGGGTGCAGGGGGACAAAATTCATGTTGTTGGGGCCTGGCACCGTGTTCCTTTCGCACCCCTACTTTTTGCCACCGGGGGCCCTCCTTTTTTTTTGTACTTTTGGGGTTGCTTGTCTGGTTGGTTGTGTCGTTGGGGTTTTTTGTGCTCAGGTTTTGGGGGCCGCTGCCTTTCGGGCCTGTCTCATCCCTGGGGCCTGCTGCCCTTCGGGAGTTGCGGGGGGGGGGGGGGAATTCAGGGTCGTCTGGCGTCGCGTCCCGAGCACCGGGGCGCTGCCCCCCATGACCGCCTTGTGGTTTGCCTTGTTAAATATATAGTTAATAAAAATAAGTATTTAATATTTTTTTTTTTTAAAATATAGTAGATTAAATATACCCACTGGCTCAAACTCTTTTGTCTCGGGGTTTTTGTCATAGTTTTAAATTTTTCTTGCCACCCCGCGCACTTTTTCTTGCTAGCTGTGTTCCAAACCCGGGCAGTCTTTTTTGTTGTGTTCTGTTACCCTCTCCCCTTTGGGATGAAGAGCCCCCCTTTTTGAAACCCCTGGGGAGACACCAAGCCCCCCTCGGGACATGCACTCTGTTCCCGGGTAAAATGTCTACCGTGGCAACAGTTTTTGGCGCCCATTAGAGTCCCTGGGTTTGGGGGTACGAACCCAAACCCGGCGGTCGCGGGGCAAGCCAGTGCACAAGGGGCCCTTAGAGGGGTTTAGGGGGCACCAGGGGGGGCAAAGCTAAAACGGAATAGAAAAGACCCTCCCGGGGCGCAGGCCGTCCCCTACGAGGGCCTATTAAGTAGGCGGGGCCACGTACGACTTGCGTAGGGGGGGCAGTGGTTCGCCGAGCAGTCTCGTTGTTGGAATTATTAAAAGGTTTTTTTCTTTAAAAACATATAGTTTAAAAAGGGCAAAGGTTAAAAAAAGCACAAGTCACAAACCGCCGTACCAAAATGACCTTTTAAAGATACTCTCGAACCAGCGTCTCGCAACAAAAATCACCCCAAAAAATGAAGCTTCATTGTATAAAAAAAACTGACAGCGATGAAATTTAAATTTTCAAAAGAACAAAACCCAATTAACCACGCTTTCCTTTGTCCCTTGTTCCACCCGAACAAAAACTAAAGACAGTATTTTAACCGGGTGGATACCATATTTAGGGAAAAACGAAAGGATGACATATGAAATTAATAAAAAAAAATTCTGATGGGGGAAGATGATGTAGATGATCGTACAAATTCCCAAAGCCCCAAACAAATAAAAAAACTTCTCCCGAAAACAGCAAAAGAAAGCCCCTAATTCGGGAAATTCAAAACTTTCCTTTCTGTCCCCAAACCAAACAAGGAGAAAATAATACCCAAAATCCATGTATGGACTACATGTGAAACCACTAACAAAAATGCCACAAAAAAAAGATTAAAATAGCTCAAATGTGCAGAGAGGGTACTTGGACCAGTTAAGTGAGACAAAAATGCAAAAAATTGCGAGGGACCACAAAACCCCTTAGCATGAAATGCCCTTGGGAAAAAGACCTTTGAAATAAAAGGAAAGTTAAAATGAAAAAGAACAAACAAAAAAAAGACTGAAATGTCAAATACAAAAAAACAACTTTAACTTACTTAAAAAAGATACACCACAAAATACTGCATGCATGTACTCCACCTGGCAAACTCGCAAACCCAAAAGCCTACGGGGTCCCCTTTAAACAAGACTAAAATTAATAACTTAAAAAAAATAAAAAAACCTGAAATTCCCCCAAAAAGCAAAAACATCTTGATATGGTACCAAAATCAAAAAGGGAAAAAGACCTAAGGGATGGAACTACTGAAAAACCACAAGAAAATGCCAAACAAAACCAACCCAAAATCCAGGTTAAAAGGGGAAGATTTAGGTCTTGCAAAAATTACCTCAAATTCTCAATTTGTCAAAAAAACTTAAAAATTAAGAATGATAAGTGAAGCCTAAGAAAATAAAAATATGGGCTTTTCTTTCCCGGCCCTTTTTCATTCCTGCGTGCTTCATTCCCGCCGCACCGGATAAAGGGGCCCATGTGGGGTCTCACATGGGCCATAAGTTTGGGCCGCGGGGTCCATTCGCCGCATGTGGCTGCCCAGGTGGGCTAGAACTGAGAATATTGGGTCTTAGGTGGGCTAGACATGGAAACATGGGTCCCAGGGGGGGCTTCCATGGAACTATGTGGGTCTCAGGGGGCTAGACATGATCATTGTTTAATGCCTTGGAAAATAAAACAAAAATTTTTAAGAAGAAAAAAAAACCAAAATTTTGGGCTAGACATGAATATAGGTTGGGTTAAAAATGGGGGGGGGGGGGTTTGTGTGGGATGGCATTATATTACTTTTTATTGCCATATTATATGCTTATTTTACTAAAGAAAAAGGGGGTTTTGGGCATATAGTTATAGCTAAAAAAAGTTTAAACGTTAAACCCCGCCGTCTCTGGGGGGAATGCGGCGAACTCAACGGGGGTTGAAGCTTTTTATTTAGCGGCCCCCCCCCCCCGCTAGGGTTTTATCCAATCGGCCCCCCTGACGTGGCAAATGACAACTAACCCCGGCACCCCCACCCGAAGGGGCCGGGGTTTGGCAATCTCCTTGTGAAAAGGGAAAAGGGGCGTGCCCCTGGCTTTTGGGTTACGGGGGGCTTACCTCCCCAGGCTGGTAAACGCCTCCCCCCGCATTGCCGGGGGGGGGGCGACCCTCCCTGTACCCCCCGAATCCCTACCTCTAGTTACCCGGGGCATCCATTAAATCCCCCCCCCCCCTTCCCTCACCGCATCATATGAAAACATCCCTCTGCTGCGTAGCCTCCGAAAGTCTGTATTGGGACCAAGGGGCCTTAAACCCTGCTGCGTTGTTCTCGCCATCCCCCGTGGTCCCGGGGGAACCCGGGGAAACTCTGGAGGGGTCTAGTAGGGGGTTGTGGCCCTAGAGTTTCACCCCCACCCCGGCCCGCCCCTAGTGTCTCGCCCCAAACCCCAGTGGTCCCCCCCAGGGGCCCTAAAAAGGGGCCCCGGGGCAGTTGTGTTGTAGGCGTTCAAATTGGCAATGTTTTAAAGGAAACGATGAGGAGAAAAATAGATATTGTGATAATAGGGAAATGGGAAGAGGGTATAGACAAAAAGAAAAATTTTTTAAAACGCCAGGGCCAATGAATGTATCCCGGGGATTAAAGGGAACAAGGGGGTTGTTATGATCCTTTGTGCAATTTTTGGGGAAACGGTTGAGATAGGCGATGTGCCTTATTGTGGGGGAAAGGGAAATGTTCCCATTTTAGAAGGGGGACAGAGGGCTAAAAATCAAGTATCGACCCTAAGTCGTATAAAAATCAGGATGGGGAAATTATGGAATCTATTATTGCAAAAAAAATTAGTCTCTCTCAGATAAACATAGTTTGTCATGATTCACAACATGGGTTCCCAAGGTAGGTCTTCTCACCCAAATTTATTGAGTTCTTATAGGAATTTTGAACGGCAGATAAAGATAAGGATTATGAAATAAAGAAACTGGCTTTAGTAAAGGGATTTAAAAGTACCACACGGGGTCTTAAATAAGGGTTTGGGTCAGGTATAGTGGGAAGGTTCTTCTTGGATCAGACCCTTGCTAAGTAAAAAGGCAAAAAGGTTACAAAAAATGGTCTAAAAACTATGGGGGCTGGTGACAAAAGGATTTTCCCCAAGGGCGTTTTTGGGGCCTTACATTTTTGATTTACACAACGACTTGGATAGTGGGATTGCATGATATCCAATTTGCTAAAGAAAGCTAAAAATAGGTAGGATTTTTGGATCCATCTACGTAAACATATTGCGGGAGACTTGATAAACTTAAGAGGGGCAGCAGAGGCAGATGGAATTTAAAATTGATAAATGCGCGTTTTTGAACTTGGGAGAAAAAAAAACCCGGTAATAGATCACCATAATCATGTTCGCTAAAAGATCAGAATGTAAAAAATCTTGGAGTGAGGGTGGCCCCAAACCCCCGACCTAGGAAAAATGTCTTGAGCCAAAAAAATAGAGAAATAAGTATTAGGTTTCATTACCAAACTCTTAAAAGTAAAAGTGGGGAAAGTTATTAAAAAACTTTATCTGGCTCTGTCAGCCTCACCTAGACTATGGGGGTTCATTTTGGTCTCCATTTTACAGGAGGGATGTATACTTTAGAACAAGTGCAGAAAAGGATAGAAGAATTTTTTTCGTGCGAGAATTTTTTAAGTGGATAAAAGTTTAAAAAAGGAAGTAGAAAAAGTTTTTACGGTTTTTAAAACCGGGTAAAAACAAAAGTAACGGATTAAACTAAAAGCGAGATTTAGAAAAAATAGGGAAAAACTGTTCCAAATAGGGTGGTGAATGTTGACATGATTTCAGTAGACAGGTATTATGCGGATCATTAGGGGTTTTAAAAGAGGATGGATAGGTTCAGGGGAGGGGGAAAAAAGGGTTTGATGTAGGCGTTTTAGGTGACAGGAACTCCCCCTTAGGCCTCGGGGCCTCTTTAGTTTCCCTCTTTTTTTTTTATGTTCCTTTTATGTTCTTATAATTAAAGTTTTTTGTTTCACGGGGGCGATTTTTTCTGTATTGTGTGGGATGGGGTCCCCCCTTGTCTTTTCATGTCACCATCTGCGTGAATCTCTTCTTACCACGCGGGAAATTTAATGGCCTTCCCCGGTGTTTTTTTCTTCGTGTGTCTGCAAGCCAAAGGTGACTAAATTTTTCTTCCCGGGCTTTCGTATGGCCTCTCCCGGTTGTTCTGCACTGTTAGAAAAAAAGGGGAAAGGAAGGGTTTTTTAAATTGAGCAAATACGCAACCCTTTTTCTACCCTTAAAAATTCCCTTTTGAGCAAACGCAAAATCTACCCTTTTCGGACCCCAATATAACCTTTTTCCAACCGCAAATCTCCCCTTTTCCGCCCCCAAAATATCCCTTTTTCCAACCGAAAATCTACCCTTTTCCGCCCCAAAAAAATTTTCCCTTTTTTTTAAACCCGCAAATCTCCCTTTTTTCCAACCCAAATATCCCTTTTTTTCCAACCGCAAATCTCCCTTTTCCGACCCCCAAATATCCTTTTTCCAATCGCAAATCTACCCTTTTCAGCCCCCAAAATATATTTTTTTCCAAAACCGAAAATCTCCCCTTTTTCCGCCCCAAAATACCTTTTTCCCAACCGCAAATCCCCCCTTTTTCCAACCCCAAAATCCCTTTTTTTCCCAAACCGCAAATCTCCCTTTTTCCGACCCCAAATTACCTTTTTGGAGCACGCAAATATCCCTTTTTCCAACTCTAAATATACCCTTTTTTCAACCTAAAATATCCCTGTTCCCCCCCAAATATCCCCAATTTCACCTCATCCCCCCCCCCCCCCCCCGATTCCCCGTACTCGCATCCCACTTTAAACAATTATAGGTGGGGACACACCCATTGCACCCTATTCTTAACCACACCACCTGCCCCCTTAATTCATCAAATGTTATAATGAATGAAACAAAAAAATTTTGTAATTTTTATTACTTTAATTTTTTAAATATGATATTGTATAATTGATATATGTTATTTTTACATATAATATAATAATTGATTGATTAATATTGATTTAATCTAAAAGGTAATGGCCAGCATCAGAGGTCATATGCACTATGGAAAAGCATATAAAGAATAATGATGTGTGAAATGAATTTTGAAACGATGAGGGAAGATATATATCAAAAATATTCTAACACACACCACACCATGACACAGTCCCGGATTTGAATGTATGAGGTTTGGGAAAACCTTTTTATTTGGGGGGCACTTCACAAACATTTTTTAGGGAAATGTTAGATTGAAAAAAAATTTTTTTATTAAAGGTCAAAACATTTTTGGAAAAATGTAAAAAAATTTGGAAATATCACGCTTTCCCCAGCACCCCAGAAATCTTTCTGGGATGCCGGAGGCCCTCCGGAGCCTCATACTGAAAGGAGTTCGCTGATCTTTGAAGACCTGGGTTCTAAAGGCAGTGGAGGAAAAATTTTCACTCTATTCTTCTTCCCCTTTCTACCGTCGTGATGTTTTCTAAAGGGGGTGTTGAAAAGGAGCCCTCATGCAAAAAAGGATTTGCGCTCAGGGGGACTGGGAAAGGGGGAACAAAGGGGTCCTGGGCATAGATACGGGTCCGGTAATATGACGGGACCCACCCACCGTGCTCACTGCCTACAACCAGTTACATATATTGCCCTATACATGACAAACATAAATTGAAAATTTAGTTAAAGGTTGCCCAACTAATAGTAAAATTAAGTTTTTTTGCCCTTAGCGACAGTAGCGGGAACTGTGCATGTATACCTTAAAGATGTATTTCTCCAAAACCAACAAGTTTTTTGTATTTGCTTTGGATTTTCCCAAAGCAAACCCCCATGCTTTGAAAAAATGCTTCACACTACTTGAAAAACCCCTTTGTCTCTTTGAGAGAAATGTATGGTTTCCTTTTTAAAAAACAACGGGAAACCCATCATCTTCCCAACCAGCCTGGTATGGGGACTGCACATTCGAAAAAAAATAGAAAAAAAAATTAGAAAATCATTTTTTATTTTTTTTTTTTTGTATTATTTTTTTTTATGGGCATAAGGGGCTGGCCAAGGGCACAACAAAACTGGTAAAATAAACCCGTTTGTTCCCATTCCCTATAAGGAAAACAAAAGAAAAAATAAAAAAGGAGTACCAATTTTAGTTGGGGAGGTGTCTTTTTTTACCTTCTTTTTAAAATTTTTAAGTCGTGGGAAAGTGAAAATTGAAACAAGAAATAGTTCCAGAGTTTACCAGTAAAAGGGATAAAAGAGAAAAGATACTGATTAATTTTTTTCATTGGAAGATGACAGAATAGGGTGAAAATGGAAAAAATTTTTGCAGCGAGGCCCGGGGGGGGGAGGCATGCAGTTAGCAAGTCAAAAAAGCAGTGGGCATGAAAAAAAACGGTAGAAGATAGCAAGAAAACAACATTGCGGGGGTGATTTAAAGATTGTAGACTCAGTTTAGAGGGGGGGAGTTTATGAGACAAAAGCTTTTACTCAACCCTGTTAGGAGAGTTGTATGAGTGGATCCTCCCATAACCCGTGAGACATACTCCATACATGGGCGAATAAGGGCCCTATTAGGAGCAAGCAACTGGGGGGGAGAAAAAAAAGGGTGCAGACGCCCCAGGGGTCTAACTTTTTAGAACGTTTTACAAGAGACGAAGTGAATTTCCAGTTTTTGACTTTTAGTAAGGAAGTCCAAGAATGTTCATTCAGAAGAAGAGAACAGTTGGTGTCATTGAAGAAGAGGGGGGAGTTGTCTGGTAGGGTTTTGCAAGTAGATAGGTGAAGAAATTTTGGTTTTTTGAGGCATTGGAAAAAAAAAAAAAAAAAAAGGTTTGCTTTGCCCCCAAACAAAGTTAGGCGCTCGGTGGGATCTTCCGTGAAACACTTTTGTTCCTGTTTTGGTTGGACGTCTAATTAAGAAAAATTTTTAAAAAACAGGGGAGAATTTTCAGCGTAGGGGTGGTAGGCTTTTGGGTTTAAATTGATCATTAAAGAATAAAAGATGTGTTTATGATATCATAAACCCTCCCTTTAACGAACCAATCGGGGCAGATGGACGGTATAACCGAGAGATCTGAGCTTTTGCATAAAAAAACTTTTTTTCATTAAAGGAGGTGAAAGTTTGCTATTCCATCCCATACTGATCGGGGCGCACCGCCCGTTGCTTTGTTTTCACTGCCACCGTCCGACCTGGGGCACTTTGGGGTCCGGCCCCCCTATCCCCTGATTTGGGAAAAGTATGTGGTTTTAGGGATGTCAACGCCAAACCTGTTTTCACAACTCGTGACGTCACGAAAGGGGGGGGCTAACATGATCGCTGTTCCGTCATGAACTTCCCTTACACCCTTCAAATACCTACCTTTCCCCCTTCATCCACATACTCTTCCAACTCACGGGAAATCGTCCGGCCCCCACCAACCAAACCACGCTTTTTTCCCAAAATTTTTCGGAAAACCCCGCATATTTCGGGGCGGCAGAAAAAGTTTGTTAAAGCCGAAATTTGTTATACGGTTCCTAAAAACAAGGGTTTACTGTATTGCGATAATTTGTCATGAAAAAGCTAACGTAAATAATTATAAAGTATAACCCCAAAAAACTAACCCCATATTTCTGAACGGAGCAAAACTTCATCTTCACTAAAAGGGGAAGGGGGCATTTGCATTGCAAATTTAGCCCGTATCTGAAATTTTAAATATGACAAAGCAGTAAAAATCAAAAATAAATTTCATTTTTTGGGGATAAACATTTAAATCATGGTTTTTATACCTACAAAAATTTTTAAATATGTGCAAAATTTTTTCACAAAACTCTCATCTTACTCATTTTGTTATTTCTAGGGTTTTCACTTCAAAAAACTTAAAAAGGGGGTTGTGTCGTAAAAGTACCTTTAAATTGCTTTTGTGCGCCACTTGCTGTGTCGTAAAATTAAAAGCTGAGGGCGGCAACCCCCACCTTATATGATGTGATGTGTGCGAGCCGTGTGAAAACTTGCCGTAAAAGGCAGAAAATTTTCGTGACCCCTACAGATCCTTTTTATCCAAGAAAATCCAAAAATTCACACATAATGTTGATGATTCCTCCAACACTCTTCCCCTTTATACAGTGGGAATTTTGTTATGTTCAAACTGACCTTTCCTGTCCTCTGCATCAAGGTGTGTCCAAGCATTCAATTTTCCGCCATTAGCGGGAACTTTTTGCACGTCTTTTTTTAAGCTTGACAGCTCTGGATGGCCCCAACCTTTCCCACGCCCTGGGGGTTTACCTTCGAGTTGTAATACTTGGATTGCTTCGGGGGCAAACTGAAAAATAATAAAACATATTTACCGTGCCCCATCGATTTCCTTATTCACTGATGAAAAAAACTACAAAAAAGAGGAAAGAAGTCAAAAAAAACAAAAAAAAAATCTACAGCAGAAAAAATAAAAATATCAGCAATTGGTGTACTGTTAGTGCCGAAAAAAACTTCCGCTTTTCCGCCTCATGCTGGGAAACTGAAGAACTCTGCGACAGTTAAATCGGGTTATATATCCTAGTGCCCTGTGCGTAAATGCCTCTCCAGTCTTCTTGTAAAAAAAAAAGGGGAGGTCTGGGGGAGCTCTTTTGGCATTTTCCTTGTCAAGCTCTGCAAGGTAGGTCGTCAGCGCCCTTTCGTCAACCCCTTTTGCTGGGCTCTTCCCGTTTAAGAAAAACAATAAAATTTTATATTTATCTGGGGCCATATGCTACAACTAGGGAAATATTATTATACTAAACTTGCATGCACATTTTTATATATGAAAATTTTTTTAGGGGGGCAAAGACACTCGCATTTCTTCGGGTTCTTTATATGCTATAAGAACCCAAAGAAATGACTATGTCCCTTTCCACCCTGAAAAATCTCATGTATCAACCCAATTATATATATATATTATATTAATTATTATATAATAATTATTATAATAATATATATATATATTAATTTATTATATATATATATATATATTATATATATATATATTATAAACCCACACGGTATGCTTACTTAGCTTCTGTCGCTTTCTAAAACGATGACGGTGACGTCTCCGTCATCCCCCTCGGACGGGTGGGCTTCCTTTTGGGCCCCAAATTTTTTTTGGCTATATATTGGTCCTGGGGGATCTTACTGCTTTGAGTTTTGTTTCTCAAAGTAAACTCCAGCTTTCTGTAAAAAATAACTTTTTTATAATTTAAAAAGAAACGTGTAGAATTTAAATTGATATTTAGTCAAATATGTCTCCTTGTGAAACATAATAACTTATCTTTACTATAAGTTTTAAAAACAATACTTATAGTTTAATAAAACTTACTTTCACAATATCTTATTTTTCATAAAACCTTTTTGCAAATTAAGCATGTGCAAACAAACATGCACATGCATATTGAGTATTTGTGTGTGTGAACTAATATATGACTATATCATAACCACTTACGGGATCACCAAGATAGGGATGTGCATCGAAGAGGGCGTTGAGGATATGGCTGTAGCCTTTCCTTGATGGTGGCCTGAAAAATATATGAAAATGAATAACTGACATGGTGATAATGATAAGCAGGGTACAAAAAAATGTCATGTATATAAAAGTAGGGAACAAAAAATGTCATATATATATATATGAGGGCCTCCGCATTGAAAGGGGGTTAAGCGCCAAAAATAAAATTTTACAGGAGGAGCGGTCAAAGTTCAACAAAGTGGTGGCAACTGTAACTTCGTTTCTAATTGACGTACAGTGCTCATTTTGGTATCAAAATGTAGCTCGTCACTTGACGATTATGAATTTAATGAAAAATATTGGAAATGTTGAAAAATAATATCTATAATAATATAAGCGAAAGTGTGTCTGTCTGTCTGTGTGTGTGTGTGTGGTATAGGTTCCGCCCCCCGTGGCGCAAACACCTCATATGGCACATTTTTGGAATCAGGTTGACCAGGGGAAGGTCATAAGCCCACTTATGAGATGATCCGATCACTTTTTTTTTTTTTTTTTTTAGCAGCCTATTAGCGAGAATTGAGGAAACCTTGATGTAGGGTGATGGGTAATGGGTGAGTGAATGGGTGGGGTGATGGGTAATGGGTGTGGGGTGATGGGTGATTGAATGGGTGGGGGGTGATGGGTTTGGGGTGATGGGTGATGGGTGAGGGAATAGGTGGGGGGTGATGGGTAATGGGTGAGTGAATGGGTGTGTGGTGATGGGTAATGGGTGAGTGAATGGGTGGGGGGTGATGGGTAATGGTGAGTGAATGGGTGGGGGGTGATGGGTAATGGGTGAGTGAATGGGTGTGTGGTGATGGGTAATGGGTGAGTGAATGGGTGGGGGTGATGGGTAATGGGTGAGTGAATGGGTGGGGGGTGATGGGTAATGGGTGAGTGAATGGGTGGGGGGTGATGGGTAATGGGTGAGTGAATGGGTGGGGGGTGATGGGTAATGGGTGAGTGAATGGTGGGGGGAATACATACATTTCTACATCCATGATTTCAGGAAAGTTAGAAGGGGCTATCTGGAGAGTCCATGTTTGGTGGCCGAAGTCCCACCAAACACAGGTGGTGGGCCGAAGGCCCACCAATAGCCCTCCGCAGGAGCTAGCCAAAAAGTCCGCCCGGAGGGCGGCTTTGCGGCTAGTATAATAATATACTCGATATTATGTTTATTACAGTTGCATAATGTTCACTTTTGCTGAACTCTGAATGCTTCTCCTGTCACATATTATAACATTAATACCAATATTAAAATTGGTACTAATAGTAGAAAATTAATGACGGTGAAGCGAAACAGCATAATAATAATACAGTAATAATAATAATAATAGCAATAGCAATTTCTGTAAACACAACTAAAGGGATACAAAGATGGCGAGCGGCTCCAGGCCACTCACAGCGCGCCACGTCACGCCACCAAGCACAGAAAAGTCACGCGCCTAGCGCGCGCTGATTGGCTGAACTCCCTACCCCGCTTAAACCCCCACCACCCTAGCCCTCCCACAACCAGCCCTCACTCACTGAACGGGAGATGATACCCTTTCGATGTGGACAAATGCCTGAGCCAAGGCACCTGACGCCCTTTCGGATACAGCAATGTTGTACTGAATACGACTTTCAACCCTATTGCCAGTGTGGTAAGGGGGTCTTCTCCACTTCCAACTGATAGAGGAAGGGCGTAAATAGTGCTATATGGTGAAATCAGCAAAACGGCCGTGGTGTCGCTTGACCCCTTTTCGATGCGGAGGCCCTCAATATATATATATATATATTATATATAAATACCCACTACCCTCCCCGGGGTGTCACTCCGGGTTAGGTGTTTTAGTGGCAGAAAAGCTCGGTTCACAAACTCGAGTATTCAC